>JAZGLO010004328.1:0-11006 GCA_036873155.1 Biomphalaria sudanica
TCCTATCAAATGTTATGGACGTCTCACTACTTTACCTCTCCTATCAAATGTTATGGACGTCTCACTACTTTACCTCCTCCTATCAAATGTTATGGACGTCTCACTACTTTACCTCTCCTATCAAATGTTATGGACGTCTCACTACTTGACCTCCTCCTATCAAATGTTATGGACGTCTCACTACTTTACCTCTCCTATCAAATGTTATGGGCGTCTCACTACTTTACCTCTCCTAAAAATGTTATGGACGTCTCACTACTTTACCTCCTCCTATCAAATGTTATGGACGTCTCACTACTTTACCTCCTCCTATCAAATGTTATGGACGTCTCACTACTTTACCTCCTCCTATCAAATGTTATGGACGTCTCACTACTTTACCTCTCCTATCAAATGTTATGGACGTCTCACTACTTTACCTCCTCCTATCAAATGTTATGGACGTCTCACTACTTTACCTCTCCTATCAAATGTTATGGACGTCTCACTACTTTACCTCCTCCTATCAAATGTTATGGACGTCTCACTACTTTACCTCTCCTATCAAATGTTATGGACGTCTCACTACTTTACCTCTCCTATCAAATGTTATGGACGTCTCACTACTTTACCTCCTCCTATCAAATGTTAGGGACGTCTCACTACTTTACCTCCTCCTATCAAATGTTATGGACGTCTCACTACTTTACCTCCTCCTATCAAATGTTAGGGACGTCTCACTACTTTACCTCCTCCTATCAAATGTTAGGGACGTCTCACTACTTTACCTCCTCCTATCAAATGTTATGGACGTCTCACTACTTTACCTCCTCCTATCAAATGTTAGGGACGTCTCACTACTTTACCTCCTCCTATCAAATGTTATGGACGTCTCACTACTTTACCTCCTCCTATCAAATGTTAGGGTCGTCTCACTACTTTACCTCCTCCTATCAAATGTTATGGACGTCTCACTACTTGACCTCTCCTATCAAATGTTATGGACGTCTCACTACTTTACCTCTCCTATCAAATGTTATGGACGTCTCACTACTTTACCTCCTCCTATCAAATGTTAGGGACGTCTCACTACTTTACCTCCTCCTATCAAATGTTAGGGACGTCTCACTACTTTACCTCCTCCTATCAAATGTTATGGACGTCTCACTACTTGACCTCTCCTATCAAATGTTATGGACGTCTCACTACTTGACCTCCTCCTATCAAATGTTATGGACGTCTCACTACTTTACCTCCTCCTATCAAATGTTATGGACGTCTCACTACTTTACCTCCTCCTATCAAATGTTATGGACGTCTCACTACTTTACCTCCTCCTATCAAATGTTATGGACGTCTCACTACTTTACCTCTCCTATCAAATGTTATGGACGTCTCACTACTTGACCTCCTCCTATCAAATGTTATGGACGTCTTACTACTTTACCTCTCCTATCAAATGTTATGGACGTCTCACTACTTTACCTCCTCCTATCAAATGTTATGGACGTCTCACTACTTTACCTCTCCTATCAAATGTTATGGACGTCTCACTACTTTACCTCCTCCAATCAAATGTTATGGACGTCTCACTACTTGACCTCCTCCTATCAAATGTTAGGGACGTCTTACTACTTTACCTCCTCCTATCAAATGTTAGGGACGTCTCACTACTTTACCTCCTCCTATCAAATGTTATGGACGTCTCACTACTTTACCTCCTCCTATCAAATGTTATGGACGTCTCACTACTTGACCTCCTCCTATCAAATGTTAGGGACGTCTCACTACTTGACCTCCTCCTATCAAATGTTAGGGACGTCTCACTACTTGACCTCCTCCTATCAAATGTTAGGGACGTCTCACTACTTGACCTCCTCCTATCAAATGTTAGGGACGTCTCACTACTTGACCTCCTCCTATCAAATGTTAGGGACGTCTCACTACTTGACCTCCTCCTATCAAATGTTAGGGACGTCTCACTACTTGACCTCCTCCTATCAAATGTTAGGGACGTCTCACTACTTGACCTCCTCCTATCAAATGTTAGGGACGTCTCACTACTTGACCTCCTCCTATCAAATGTTAGGGACGTCTCACTACTTGACCTCCTCCTATCAAATGTTAGGGACGTCTCACTACTTGACCTCCTCCTATCAAATGTTAGGGACGTCTCACTACTTGACCTCCTCCTATCAAATGTTAGGGACGTCTCACTACTTGACCTCCTCCTATCAAATGTTAGGGACGTCTCACTACTTGACCTCCTCCTATCAAATGTTAGGGACGTCCACTACTTGACTCTCCTATCAAATGTTAGGGACGTCTCACTCCTCCTCTATCAAATGTTAGGGACGTCTCACTACTTGACCTCCTCCTATCAAATGTTAGGGACGTCTCACTACTTGACCTCCTCCTATCAAATGTTAGGGACGTCTCACTACTTGACCTCCTCCTATCAAATGTTAGGGACGTCTCACTACTTGACCTCCTCCTATCAAATGTTAGGGACGTCTCACTACTTTACCTCCTCCTATCAAATGTTAGGGACGTCTCACTACTTGACCTCCTCCTATCAAATGTTAGGGACGTCTCACTACTTGACCTCCTCCTATCAAATGTTAGGGACGTCTCACTACTTGACCTCCTCCTATCAAATGTTAGGGACGTCTCACTACTTGACCTCCTCCTATCAAATGTTAGGACGTCTCACTACTTGACCTCCTCCTATCAAATGTTAGGGACGTCTCACTACTTGACCTCCTCCTATCAAATGTTAGGGACGTCTCACTACTTGACCTCCTCCTATCAAATGTTAGGGACGTCTCACTACTTGACCTCCTCCTATCAAATGTTAGGGACGTCTCACTACTTGACCTCCTCCTATCAAATGTTAGGGACGTCTCACTACTTGACCTCCTCCTATCAAATGTTAGGGACGTCTCACTACTTGACCTCCTCCTATCAAATGTTAGGGACGTCTCACTACTTGACCTCCTCCTATCAAATGTTAGGGACGTCTCACTACTTGACCTCCTCCTATCAAATGTTAGGGACGTCTCACTACTTGACCTCCTCCTATCAAATGTTAGGGACGTCTCACTACTTGACCTCCTCCTATCAAATGTTAGGGACGTCTCACTACTTGACCTCCTCCTATCAAATGTTAGGGACGTCTCACTACTTGACCTCCTCCTATCAAATGTTAGGGACGTCTCACTACTTGACCTCCTCCTATCAAATGTTAGGGACGTCTCACTACTTGACCTCCTCCTATCAAATGTTAGGGACGTCTCACTACTTGACCTCCTCCTATCAAATGTTAGGGACGTCTCACTACTTGACCTCCTCCTATCAAATGTTAGGGACGTCTCACTATTTGACCTCCTCCTATCAAATGTTAGGGACGTCTCACTACTTGACCTCCTCCTATCAAATGTTAGGGACGAAGACAGTTGGAACTGAAACTTGCTTTCATCTTGTCATTGATTGAAATAGAGAAAAATCCTTTTCAAAATGCACTTCGTAGCAGAGATCCATGATATATTCTGTTTTAGTTTCATTCAGAGATTCAAGCCATACATAGCCCACTGGAACATTTCTGATTGGGTAACAGTTTCTAGCGATAGACAAACATTTTTTTGTTTCCCAAAGTTTAAATTTGAAATCAAGTTGTTTTAGTTTTTTTTTAAAGAATAAATCCTTGCCTTTTGTTATTTTTTACAAAAAAAGATATGTACACAATCAAAATGAACATTAAATATTTAGGTGAGACGCGTAGCATTTAGTGTTTGATGAGTCAACGTAAGTTATCAATCACAGAAGTAATTTAAAAGGTGTAATCATAAGTACAACTGAGCTATACAAACTTATGTTTGTAAATATGTACAATAAACAGACAGAAAATATTGAACACATACTTGATAACTGTAATGGTACCATCATACCCAGACTCTTAAAAGTTAACGACATAGAAGGTGAGCCATTCTAGTACCTACCACTAAAACACTTTTTTTTTTTGCTACATTTTTTCATCAAAATATTTATAAGCAAATTAAAACCATTTTGTTGTATTTTTGTAAATCAATTATAAGAAATAAACATTCTGATTAGTCCGTAACTAATTAATAATTGAGTAGAAGGTATGAAAATTTTAACATGCAACATTTGGTAGAACCCAGGCACGTGCACGAAATGATGAACAGTTTATCGTGCACTAGTTCTCTGCATTAGTTCTCTACATTAGTTCTTTGCATTTGTTATGTGATCTAGTTCTCTGAATTAGTTCTCTGTATTAGTTATCTGCATTAGTTCTTTGCATTAATTCTCTGCAATTATTCAATGCATTAGTTCTCTACATTAGTTCTCTGCATTTCTCACTCCATGTGTTACGTTGAATTTACAGTTGTAATTGGTGTTGTTAATTGCTGCCAAGATAATGAAAACAGAATCAAAAGCAACCGGGGGGGAGTGGGTGTAAGAATGTGGAGACCACTCAGACTTAACCTCCCTCCCTTCCCCCCCCCCTCGCGCTCAAGAGCTTCGCACTGGTGTTTATCTTGACCCAGAGGAACAGTTTCTGTTGGGCAAGCAAACGTCAGGTACGTTCAACAGGTGTAGTGGTCAGAAACACACCGCCACGTTCCCCCCTCCCCGCATATAGCTTTCCATTCGATTTCTTCCGCAGGAGGGGGGTGGGATAATAAATACCTGGTAGGAATCTCAAGAACAAATCATTTGCACACAAACACACTCATATACACACACTCTATCTGTCTGTCTGTCTTTCTCTCTCTCTCTTAATCTTACTCTTTCATTGGTATGTTTCTGTCATTAGGCTAGACATTTAAGTAGAGAATATCTAACATTCAAATAACAAGAACAACAACACAACTTACAAAATACATCTCCAAGAAAGAAATAACCTCCAGTATACAACTGAAAATAATAGTTCACAAAAAATTAATTAAAAAAATTTTCAGGAAAAACTCGAACGTGACTTTGGCACCGTCAGCTCCTTCTACGAATGATGCTATACATTAGGTCAGCGGGCAGTGTATAATTGAGTCATTATTTATTGGTACTTTCATTATATAGACAACTAGAACTAGATCTAGACTTCTGACTTAAAACACATATAATATCCAGTCTAGATCTAGATGTAGAATGTCAATAAAATGTATATTAGATTGACGTCAAAAAATAAGCAGAGCTTAGATGATTTATCAAAGAAATTGAGGCAAATTTAAATTTCCTAAACAACTTAGTTATCAGTACACTTCGGCTGACTACGCCACGTTTTTTATATACTTTTGCTATTAATAAAAATGAATGTTACATTAAAAAAACAACAATGAAACATTTTTACCCCGCCCCATTTCCCCTCTCCCTTCCCTCCCCTAGCGTGAAACAAAACTGGTTCAGGGAATGTATAGATGTACTCAATTAGATAATATTCCAATAATAAACCTTTACATCTAGACTTAGAAGACAATGCCCAAAGTTTTCCTGAACAATGATTTATTAAATTCTTGAATCAATAATATCCTAAATCGGAAATTCCTGAAAGCGATTGTCCGTCCTTTCAAGAACGCAATAGTCCTTTCAAAACCGATGTTGGACCTTGATCTAGGCACAGTTCTTTAGCCAAATTTAAATTTATTTGTATTTTACTTTGAAAAATTATTAAGGTCAATTAGAGTTTTCCATATGGCCAACGAGCTAGTAATTCTTTTCTAAATGATACACATCAACTGTTACATTTCTAGGAAAATCGTTTTTGAGATCCGCGTCCTGTTTCTAGGTTCAAAAAAAAAAAAAAAAAACATTCACACATGTCTGTGTTGACGAGAAAATGGGTGGAGAAAAATCCGCAAAGGTTTATGTAGACATTGTCGGTGAGGTTGATTTTCAGTTCTTGGTTTATTTCATTAATATTATAAATATACACAATATGCATGCAGGGCTACCTTCTTTTCTCATAAAAGTAGTGATTATATTTTTTACACGCGTTTTTAATTCGAATGTTTTCGAATCTGTGGACTAGTTTAAGTAATTATACTTACTTTCATTATTGAGCTCATTTCTTATCAAATTATCCGCGTTTCGGTCTTTCCAGCCAATTTCTCGAACAAAATTGTAAGTTAATTAGTCACCTCCTACTTTTGGTCTTTTAAATTCAATATTGTCTCCTTTATTTCTAGCAAACAATTATCTCCCTTTACACCCCATTTTTATTTTTTCTGGGTAAAACCTTCTCTCGTTTCCTCTCTCAGTCTGTCTTTCTTACATCGTTCTTTCGCTCCCACTCCAGGGATGATGAACTCAAGAACTTTTTCTTACTCAGTGAGGACGGGAGTTTAACGGCAGGGAGGGGGGGGGTTGTTGCAACAGACGCCTCCCTTAGAATAACTCTTTAATTCACAATGGTATTCGCTTTTGTTTGTGTACATATAAGACCGATAGTGCTGGATTTACTTATAATCAAATTTAAACTATAGCTCCCAAAATGGCTATAGAAATATTTTCAATCCTTTTTAAGATATTGCAAAGGGAATCATGCCTTACATATCTCTTATAGCTTAGGGCCTTAGTCTAAATCAGGTCATGAACTTGTGCAGTGTACCCACACGTTTAAGAATCATATGAATTCAGATTCTTTGAATGTTTTTTTACAAGTCAGAACTTCATGGAGTGTGAACAGAGGGTAGAAGGAGGAACCTGGACGTTGATCTCAAAAACAGTTCTAACAATTTTTTCTAGAAATGTAATAGTTGATGTATATTGCTAAGAAACGAATTACTAGCCCGTGGGCCACACAGGGAAAACTCTAGTTTGACCATTTTTAAAATTTGTTTTTTTAAAGTAAAAAAAGAAAAGAAATAAATTTAAATTTGGCTATAAATTTGATTTTTAAAAAGTTGTCAGCCGTAGTGTACCGATTACAGAGCTGTTTAATTAATTTAAAGTTGATTTGAGTTTATTGCTAGATATATCTAAGTTTCGTTTATACTTTTACGTATATCTACTATTAAAACATTTAGATTCTAGATCTAGAAGTAGATCTAGATCTAGACCTTAAGAATTTCAAATCAGCAGGTCTAACCTTGAGAGCTCTAAACAGAGGCGGCCTTAGCATGAGCGGGGCTCTGAGCCTATATATTGGCCTACCGTACGATAACACGCTCGGGATCTGATTTGCGAAGCTGAATGTGACACGGAAATCCACGATCGCGGTGCCCCCTAAGGCGCGGGGACTGGAGTGGTTGCCCCACTTGCCACCCCTTAGGGCCGCTACTGGCTCTAAATCAGCAGTCTAGATCTAGACCAAGAGAACTCTAAATCAGCCTTAAAAGCTCTAAATCAGCAGTTTAGATCTAGACCAAGAGAACTCTAAATCAGCCTTAAAAGCTCTAAATCAGCAGTTTAGATCTAGACCAAGAGAACTCTAAATCAGCCTTAAAAGCTCTAAATCAGCAGTCTAGATCTAGACCAAGAGAACTCTAAATCAGCCTTAAAAGCTCTAAATCAGCAGTCTAGATCTAGGTGTCTATAAGATGAATGTACCAATTAATACTAAAACAATGACAATTCTACAAAGTAGCTCTGGCCTAATGGATAGTGACATTGACTTATCGAGCTGACGGTGCTATAATACAAGTTCGATACATGGCTTGACTTATACAAAATATTGTTTTTTTTTTATATATAGATTTAATTTTATTGTACGTTATATAATAAAAGTGTTGTCTTTTATTTCAATGTTTTAATGTTTCTCTCGATTAACTACTTATTTACGATTGATTTAGGAACCCTATACTCTTAAGCGAGCAATTCTTGTATATATCCTTTACTCTTAAGCGAGCAATTCTTGTATATATCCTATACTCTTAAGCGAGCAATTCTTGTATATATCCAACTTTGGTAAAAGCGCTCAAGAAGTCTTAGTTGTTTTCTGTAAAGTGTCCATGTCTCAGAGCCATAATGAATATATTAATTGCAATATTAAATCTTATCTTATATAATACAGACGTTACTTCAAAAAAGAAGATGATTACGTCCTACGCGTCATGCATTTAGTCATGCATATTAACCAATGACTTAAATTCTGCCAAGTCACTGGTTTTTCTGGCTAGCTCAGGCAACCCATTCCATGCTCTAATAGCACTAGGGAAGAAGGAGTATTTGTACAAATTTGTCCTAGCATATGGGACGAGGAATGTGCCTTTATTTTTGTGTCTTTCAGAGTATTTTATTAAATTTTGTTTTTGTATTTGAAGATTATGGTTCAGTGTTTTATGTATAATTGCTACTTTACTTTTGAGTCTTCTGTCCTGAAGGCTTTCTAAATTTAGTGATTTTACTAATGGTGTTACCCTAGTCAAATGTGAATATTCGTTTGTTATGAATCTCACTGCTCTATTTTGTGTTTGTTCCAGTTTCTTAATGTTTTCTTGAGTTGAGGGGTCCCACACGGTGGATGCATATTCTATTATTGGCCTAACCAAGGTTAAGTAACATTTTAGTTTTATGTTCTTATTTGATTTATAGAAATTTCTTTTAATAAACCCTAATGCTTTGTTGGATTTTTTTATAGTTTCATCAATATGTGGATTCCATGACAGTTTTTCATTTATTATAACACCTAGGTATTTTGAGTTTTTAGTCTGTGTTACTGGTTTGCCATGAATAAGATAAGTGGAATTAATTTGTTTAATTTTTTTTGTTACTCTTAACAACTGACATTTTTCTGGGTGGAAAGACATGCTCCAATTTGATTCCCATTTCTGTAATTCATCTAATTCTCTTTGTAAAATATCTGTGTCTTGTTTTGTTTTTATTGTTCTATATATTATGCAGTCGTCTGCAAATAATCTGACTTTTGTTCCTGAACTAATGCAATTTGGTAAATCATTTATGTAAATTAAAAATAGTAGTGGACCCAAGACTGTTCCTTGAGGTACACCTGAGTTTACTGTTATTGGTGTTGATTTAGAGCCATTTATTATTACAGTTTGTTCTCTCCCTATCAGAAAATCTTTAATCCACTGATGCAGTGGACCGTTAATGCCGAAATATTTTAATTTTTTAAGCAAACTATGGTGGTGAACTTTGTCAAAAGCCTTGGAAAAATCTAGTAAGATAGCATCTATTTGTTCACTATTATCTAAACCTTTTGAGAAATCATCAATTAGTCCTATTAGTTGTGTTTCACATGATCTATATTTCCTAAAGCCATGTTGGTATGGGGTGAGGACATTATGTTTGTCTAAGTGGTTTATGATGTTGCTACATATTATGTGTTCTAGTATTTTACATGTGATGCTGGTAAGTGATACTGGTCTGTAGTTTCCTGGATCAGATTTTTCTCCTTTTTTAAATAGGGGGGTGACATTAGCTTCTTTCCAGTCCTTTGGTACTCTGCCCTGGTTAAGCGATGCCTGAAAGAGTATTTTGAACACTGGGGCTAGCTCATTGCTTAGTTCTTTGAGTAATCTAGCTGGAATACCATCAGGTCCAGACGCTTTATTTGGTTTGGTGTTGGCTAATAGTTTTTTAATTCCATTTTCTTGTACTACAAAATCTTCTATGTTGTCTACTTGGTTCAAATTAAGAAATATGTCTTTGTCTCCTGGGGCTGAGAATGCTGATGCAAAGTATTTGTTTAGGATGTTTGCTTTAGTTTCATTATCATTATGTATTATGTTATGTTCATCTTTTAATGGCGCTATGCCTGTTGTTTCCATTTTCTTAGACTTAATGTATGACCATAGGTTTTTGTTGTTATCTTTAGATATTACATTGTTTATGTATTCACTCTGCAGCTGTCTGCTTACTTTTTGGGTTAGGTGTTTAATTTTTATATACTTTTTGTAAACTCTTTCTGCCTTGGTTTCTTTAAATTTTCTATATAGGTTTTCCTTCTGTTTACAAAGCTTCTTTAGTCTATTATTAAACCAGCATTTATTTATTTTGTTTGATGTGTATTTAGTTGGTATATGATTTTCTATAATGCTTTTAAGATGGTTTTTAATGAAATTCCAGAGGTCATCGACTGGTTGGTTAATGTCTTTTTCTAATAAGAATGTTTGTTGAAAGTTTAATGCAGCTTGGTGTAGTTGTGTTAGGTTACATTTATTCCAGAGTAAGATTTTTCTTTTGGTTTTTGTATTGGCTACTGCTTTTATCTGACTGTGTATTTTTATGATCTCATGGTCTGATAGACCAGGGATAATATCATAATCAACTACTAATCCAGGTCTGTTGGTTAAGAAGAGATCTAATGTGTTGTTTAATCTAGTTGGCTTTTTAATGATTTGATCTAAACTTAGGTTGTGTAAAGTTTCTATGAAAAGCTCATTTATGTCCTTAAGGTTTTGGTGTTTATCTATGGTTAGTGTTTTCCAATTTATATCAGGTAGGTTGAAGTCACCCATAATCCAAAAAACTGCATTTTTATTTGTCTCTTTAAGTGTAGTAATCTGATTACATAGTTCCTGCATGTATTCTAAACTAGAATTTGGTGGTCTGTAAATGCTGCCTATTATAAGGGATGTTGAGGTGGTATTAATTTTACAAAATGTAGATTCTATGTTTTTTGAGTTAGGTAAGGTAATTTCTTCAGCTATAAGAGTGTTTTTTATTGCTAAAAGAACTCCTCCATGATTATCAGCCCTATCTTTTCTAAAAATTTCATAATTACTATTGAAAATTTCTGCATTATAAATTTCAGGATGTAGCCAAGTTTCTGTTCCTGCAATTATGTCTGGTTTCTCACATTCTAATAAAATTTCTAAATCTGCTGTTTTGTTCCTAATACTTTGAAAATTTATTACTAAGGTTTTAAGGTATTTTGGTATTACTTCTTTAGGAGGTTTGTTTAGTGAGGCTGTTGTATTAATTTTAGTAGATTTAGGTTTAACAGGAGTGGATCTGGCTAGTGGTTGGTGAGTTGGTTTTGGGATGGTGTTTAAGATGTTGTATGGGTTAGAAGTGTCCGCATCAAAGGAATCAAACAGTCCTGATGT
>JAZGLO010004329.1:0-10302 GCA_036873155.1 Biomphalaria sudanica
ATAAAGTAGAATGTGAGGTGTATGTATGTATGTATGTATGTTACTTATAGACATCAAAACCGCTTGACCAATCTTGATAAAACTAGGCAGGAATGTTCCTTGGGTACTAACTTAGACCGTAGTGTATGTATTGTAGTCCTAAAACAAACTTAAGACCCTCAAAAAAAATATAAAGTTGTCCGACTCTATTACAGCTATAGTATTTTATGGATCTAGGCCGTGTCTACTATGTTGACATGAGAAAAGATCGAAAGGATTTAGACCTAGATCTAATTATAAGAAATACACTTTGCGCAGATAGTTTTCTCATCTCATCTCATATAATACAGACATTACTTCAAAAAAGAAGATGGTTACGTCAAACGCGTCATGCATTTAGTCATGCATATTAACCAATGACTTAAATTCTGCCAAGTCACTGGTTTTCTTGGCTAGCTCAGGCAACCCATTCCATGCTCTAATAGCACTAGGGAAGAAGGAGTATTTGTATAAATTTGTCCTAGCATATGGGAATGTACCTTTATATTTGTGTCTTTCAGAGTATTTTATTGAATTTTGTTTTTGTAATGAAGATTTTGGTTCAGTGTTCTATGTATAATTGCTACTTTACTTTTGAGTCTTCTGTCTTGAAGGCTTTCTAAATTTAGTGATTTTACTAATGGTGTTACTCTAGTCAAATGTGAATATTCATTTGTTATGAATCTCACTGCTCTATTTTGTGTTGTTCCAGTTTCTTAATGTTTTCTTGAGTTGAGGGGTCCCAAACGGAGGATGCATATTCTATTATTGGCCTAACCAAGGTTAAATAACATTTTAGTTTTATGTTCTTATTTGATTTATAGAAATTTCTTTTAATAACTCCTAATGCTTTGTTTGATTTTTTTATAGTTTCATCAATATGTGGATTCCATGACAGTTTTTCATTTATTATAACACCTAGGTATTTTGAGTTTTTAGTCTGTGTTACTGGTTTGCCATGAATAAGATAAGTGGAATTTGTTTTAGTTTTTTTTGTTACTCTTAACAACTGATATTTTTCGGGTGGAAAGACATGCTCCAATTTGATTCCCATTTCTGTAATTCATCTAATTCTCTTTGTAAAATATCTGTGTCTTGTATTGTTTTTATTGTTCTATATATTATGCAATCGTCTGCAAATAATCTGACTTTTGTTCCTGAAGTAATGCAATTTGGTAAATCATTTATGTAAATTAAAAACAGTAGTTGACCCAAGACTGTTCCTTGAGGTACACCTGAGTATAATGTAAGATACCATCTATTTGTTCACTATTATCTAAACCTTTAGAAAAATCATCAATTAGTCCTATTAGTTGTGTTTCACATGATCTATATTTCCTAAAGCCATGTTGGTATGATGTGAGGACATTTTGTTTGTCTTAGTGGTTCATGATGTTGCTACATATTATGTGTTCTAGGATTTTATATGTGATGCTGGTAAGTGATACTGGTCTGTAGTTTCCTGGGTCAGATTTTTCTCCTTTTTAAAATAGGGGGGGGGTGACATTAGCTTCTTTCCAGTCCTTTGGTACTCTGCCCTGGTTAAGTGAAGCTGAAAGAGTATTTTGAACACTGGGGCTAGTTCATTGCTTAGTTCTTTGAGTAATCTAGCTGGAATACCATCAGGTCCAGACGCTTTATTTGGTTTGGTGTTGGCTAATAGTTTTTGAATTCCATTTTCTTGTACTACTATATCTTACTTTTTTACTTTGACACATGAAAATACAAAAGAAGGTCCATTGATTTCATTATATAATAAAATTAACCTTCAATTTTGTCTTTCAAAAGCATTTTTTACATAAAATAGTTCCTTATATCTGTGACTACAGATTTCCTGATGAACATTCTTTTATTAGACAATACCGTAATGAATCGCGTACTAAAAATTAATTCGTTTAATTGTTTACTTTATAATCCCATCGCTAGATCTAAAACTCTAATGATGATGATGATAAAACTTCTCTTCGCACAGATAGTTTTATACTTTAACACATAAACATATTAATTAAAGTCCATTCATTTCATATTTTGATCAAATAAACATTCAAATTTGGTTTTCTAAAGCTACATTCGTTTACGAAAGCTGCGAAGCCGAGTTGAGATAGGCCTAGATCTATATTCATTCATGAATCGCGTACTAAAAATTATTTCGTTTAATTGTTCACTTTATAATCCCATTCATTTAACAAAGCTATCGCTCTTTTCCTTTTTAATAGATATGAATGTATCGGTTCGGGTAAACCCATTTTCGCAAACCTAATTTTATTTTCGTAGCGAAAGAGAAAAAACTTGAAAGGATCATTAGCTAAGTTTAACATACATCTAAATCCAATCCACTAGATTAATAAACACAAACTTAGACCCGCAGGCCACGGGTAATGTCTGGCGAACATCCTTTCATTAGACATTACCAAATGGTTACACATTAACAGTGATTAACACATCTCTCTACTGAGTCTATTCATAGGCCTAGGTCTAAAACTCTTATTGAACTCTAAGATGATAAAACTTCTTTTCGCAAAGATAGTTTTATGCTTTAACACATAAACATACTAATTATTGTCCATTCATTTCATATTTTAATCAAATTAACATTCAAATTTGTTTTTCTAAAGCATTTTTAATACATACGTTCGCTGTTCGCTAAATAAAGCTGCGTAGCCGTGTTGAGATAGGCCTATATTCATTCATGAAAAAAGGTCACGCATGCGCAACACAGAATGAACTCTATAAAAGCCAATTTTTAACTCTAGATTAGTGTAGATTTAGATCTATGTCTACCTAAAGATCTACTTTATACTGTAACACATGAACATACAAAATTAAGTCTATTCATCTCAAATTTTAATCAAATATATGTAGGCCTACAAGCAAATGTTTTAATTTGAAGAAATGGATTTAAGCCTATTAGCTATTCTGATTTGATAGCTTCATTCACACTATTTTTACATTGACACATTCGCTTTACTTATTACATTATTATTTCGTTTAATTGTTTACAAAACACTCAGTGACTATATCGATAGTAATGCGCAAATAAAGACCCGCGGGTCGCGGGTAACATATGTCTAGTATATAAATAAATAAATAAATAAATAAATATATATATATATATATATATATATATATATATATATATATATATATATATGATGTACGCACGTTTATGCTTAGGGTTAGGGTGTACTGGGCGTTAGAGTTAGGGTTTGGAAAAAAATCGCCCCCCCCCCACTCCAAAGTTCTGGATCCTCTAGTGACTGATACATAGAGAAAAAAAAGGCCTACCAAAAACAATCAGTAAAAAAGAGAGAAAGATTAACAAATTAATTTTTTTAAAGCGCCTCTTGAAGAGTGTTAATTACAAAGCTTATATCAACTCACTACTGTTCGTCTGTCTGTCTTGTAAAAAGTTTGTACTCGTTTTTTCTCGCACAAAAAATCTCTGATCAAACTGACATTTTGCATAATTATTTCTAGTACCTGACAAAACAAGAATCAATAAAAATAACTTTAACAATTCTGTGGCATTTTACATCTCGACAGACGATCTTTTCCCTTTGTAACTTCTTTTGTGACTAAAGAGGCCAATCCTCGATACTCAACTGCGGTCACATGTTGGGCATCTGTAATCACCTGAAGCAATTGTACTTTCACCCTTCTTTCTGCTACTGTTTTGTATGGCAACTGTAATCTATATGCTTGCTCTCCATGTGGATCTATCCAGTGCCACTTTTTTTCAACTGTTTGTCTCGATTTTGACGAGTTAAATGTCGCGTTTGCATACAACCGTATACCTTAGAAGTGGGCGACCAGCGGCTTTCCTGCCTTCTGTTAGATCACCATACAGAATGTCTTGTGGAAGTTGACCTTGTGGCATTCTGTTAGCATGACCAGGCCAGCCAAGGCGTCTGCTACTGATAACAGAGCGGATATCCTGGCACCATGCTCTTTGTAGCACTTCCTCATTGGTTATATTATCTTGCCACCTTTTTTTAAAGATTCGCCTTAGGCATCGGAGGTGGAAGATATTTAGATTATATTTCCTGTTATGAGTAGGTTGACCTGTTTCACTTCAGTATATCAGAGTTTTCATCATACAGGTCCTGTGGAATAAGGCTTAGGTATTGTTTGTCAGTAAGGTGTTGTCCCACACTCTTTTCTGCAGCCGCGACATGGTGCCCATTGCCTTGGCTATCCTGTAATTGATGCCTTTATCCAGTAGTACATCGTTGGATATGATGGAGCCAAGATAATAAAAAAATATTAAACATTTCCAGTGGGTTGCCATTAATGGTTACGTGAGGTGCAGTATGTGTGTTCTAAGCTAGTATTTAATTTTTGCTTTGACTAATATTTAAGATAAACTTCTTGCAAGCAGCGGATAGTTTGTCAACCAGGGTCTGAAGCTAAGTAGCATTAATTTTTTTTTATCGAACAAGGGAAAGAAATCTTACTAGAAAGATGTGATGCTATAAGTTGAATTAGTCCCCTTTACGAGCCTTAAGGTCTGTGTTCAAATTCAGGTCAAAAATTTTTTTAAGCGTCCATTCTTTGACCCCCCCCCCCCGCCCCAAATCCTTTTCCCAACTGGTCCAGACAAGTGATAGGATCATGGCGTAGTGAAAAAGTGATAGGATCATGGCGTAGTGAGAAAGCTAAAGCATCAAATTGCACTATACAAAAACAATTGGTAAAAATATTTCTATTTGCACAGATGTATCTCTGTTAGTCTAGATCTATTACAAGTTAATGACATAACTGATCTAAACTAATTAATACAATTACCCTTAATATAAGTTTTGTTTAGTTGTTTCTTTATTTCAGGTTTTTTTTTCAACAATTTAAAATTTAAAAAAAAAAATTTATCACAATGAGTATATGGTGTGTGTACGGACAAATTTTACATTTTCAACCTCGCTAAAAACTTAAATCCTTTTACAAAAAGGAAGCTTAGTAAGCTCTACGGACATAACTCCTAGTAAACACTACGAACATACTGTCTTGTATAAATAAGAGTATCTCATCAAGTCATTAAAATTCATCCAACCTAAATTGCTGTTTTGTTTTCAAAATTTAATGGCCAACATAAGAAAACAAACCTTTCTTAAAGTTCTTTAAATATTATAGAAATACAAAATGTTTGATTTAGATTTTAAAAAAATAGCAACAACATCAACAACACCCATACAACAACATCAAATACACCCGTACAACAAAATCAACAACACCCGTATAACAACATCAACAACAGCCGTACAACTACAACATCAACAACACCCGTACAACAACATCAACAACACCCGTACAACAACATCAAATACACCCGTACAACAAAATCAACAACAAACGTATAACAACATCAACAACAGCCGTACAACTACAACATCAACAACACCCGTACAACAACATCAACAACACCCGTACAACAACATCAACAACACCCGTACAACAACATCAACAACAGCCGTACAACTACAACATCAACAACACCCGTACAACAACATCAACAACACCCGTACAACAACATCAACAACAGCCGTACAACTACAACATCAACAACACCCGTACAACTACATCAACAACACCCGTACAACTACAACATCAACAACACCCGTACAACTACATCAACAACAGCCGTACAACTACTACATCAACAACACCCGTACAACTACAACATCAACAACACCCGTACAACTACATCAACAACACCCGTACAACAACATCAACAACACCCGTACAACTACTACATCAACAACACCCGTACAACTACAACGTCAACAACACCCATACAACAATATCAACAACACCCGTACAACTACGACAACATTAACGGGCACCAGGTCAATCAGTCTTTATTCTCGATTAACGCCCAATGACTATAATCCACCAAGTGATTGGATGGACGACCAGAAACAAGTACTAATCAATGACAATGAAAACATTTTTAACAGATTGGCCGTTGGTTTAGATCGGATCCAACCAGATTTGGCCGTCGGCGAATGTTGCCAGAATGATGGCCCGGGGAACGAAGAGAAGAAGACTGCTTTTGGGAATGGAGGAGAAAAAAAAGGGGGGGAGTTGGGGAGGGAGGGGGCATTAAGTGTATTTTCTCGAACAGCTAGCGGGCCGCCACGAAGTTTCGTGGGGTCCACAAAACTTGGTTAGCGAGGTGAAAAGATGTATGGGATTTGAGAGTGAACAGCAGCGCCTGAGGCTTGGGGGGCGTAGGGCGTTAATGGCTGCCATGGGCGCCTTGATGTACTATTAGTTGTGTCAGTTATCACTGGTTCAGTGTGGCGGCTTTGTGTGAGAATCCAAGCTTGACAAATAAATTCTCGAAATCTATAGAAAGCTAGTGGCCAGTTTGTTAGCAGTTTGTTGTATAGGCATCGTTACGTTAGTATCGATGACCGACTGCTCAATTTATTAGTATATTACAATACCTCTATTCAACTCGTTGCTTGAATCAGCCAGGGAAATGATTATGTAGAATTGAACTATGCCAATATTGTGAACACAATAACGACTAGAATGGCCCATGAATACACAAATGTGTACACGCTCATCTCTTTTCTTTTATAAGAATAATAATCTTTATTCAACCTATTCTATGCTGGCCTTCTGTTGAACCGAAGGCTAATGTCCGGTCAACATTAGTGACTAGTGTTTGGTCATTCAACTGACCGGAATGATACTTCCGATACCGGCTATTTATTGCCATCCTCACCGCCCGGTCAGTTGTTAGGCTCGGGCTGTCCTCTCAGCGTTGTAGTATAGGATCCATGTTAGTCGATGAGACGCTTAGACCATTAGTAGTGGACACTGTGGACAAACAGCTCAGGGGGGATAACCGACATGCACTTATTATTGGCATTGTTTCAAAGGATCAGTAAGCATTGATTCATTCCCTTTACTACCTGTGCATTTTAAAATGAAATTTCAGTAAAATTCGCAGATTTTCTTAGCGTTGTTAATGTTTGTACAAAAAATAGTTCAAATCCCTCCTGGTGAAAAGAAGGGGAGAGAAGCTATCTGGTTGTAATTAGGATGTGACCAGGTCTTCCAATCTAGATGTTGTCCTCCTCGCTGTCAAGCTATCTGGTTGTACTTAGGATGTGACCAGGTCTTCCAATCTAGAGGTTGTCCTCCTCGCTGTCAAGCTAGCTGGTTGTACTTAGGATGTGACCAGGTCTTCCAATCTAGATGTTGTCCTCCTCGCTGTCAAGCTATCTGGTTGTACTTAGTATGTGACCAGGTCTTCCAATCTAGATGTTGTCCTCCTCGCTGTCAAGCTATCTGGTTGTACTTAGGATGTGACCAGGTCTTCCAATCTAGAGGTTGTCCTCCTCGCTGTCAAGCTAGCTGGTTGTACTTAGGATGTGACCAGGTCTTCCAATCTAGATGTTGTCCTCCTCGCTGTCAAGCTATCTGGTTGTACTTAGGATGTGACCAGGTCTTCCAATCTAGAGGTTGTCCTCCTCGCTGTCAAGCTAGCTGGTTGTACTTAGGATGTGACCAGGTCTTCCAATCTAGATGTTGTCCTCCTCGCTGTCAAGCTATCTGGTTGTACTTAGGATGTGACCAGGTCTTCCAATCTAGAGGTTGTCCTCCTCGCTGTCAAGCTAGCTGGTTGTACTTAGGATGTGACCAGGTCTTCCAATCTAGATGTTGTCCTCCTCGCTGTCAAGCTATCTGGTTGTACTTAGTATGTGACCAGGTCTTCCAATCTAGATGTTGTCCTCCTCGCTGTCAAGCTAGCTGGTACAGACAGTTAGTACTCTCGAACAGTAAAGGTCTATTGGTTACATAGACACTTAAAAGAAACATTAGAGAGGTCTTAGGTCCTATAATGAATAGATTATTAAGCGAAATGGCAATATTAAAGGCTCTGTATTGAATGTAAATCTTCTCTTTATTTCTGTTCAATAACTCACATAGAGTATGATTAAATTACTTTGAATTACTTAGATATTTCTGCTGTCATTTTGGCTCTATGTAATATCACTATAACAAACTATTGGACACTAGTCCGCCATATTGTTGTTTAGAGTTGGAAAAGAAAACAAAAAAGGAAAAAAAGTTATTTTTAAAATATATTTAACAAAAAAAAGACAAGACCTCCATCATTAAACTTCAAATATAATAAAACAATATTGAAAAACATTATAAAACTGTTTGTTCCACCTCGGGCTCTTAACACCGTTTCCTGCTAGAACTTTCGCGATTTTTTTTGTATTCGTCCAGCGAGTAAGTTATACTATTGCGATTATTAATTGGTATGTTCATTCGATGGACATCTAGATCTAACACTAGACCCAAAGTTCCTGGTTAAAACTCATAAGATCTAGTCTAGATCAAATTTGAGATCTAGAATGGAGATATAATTTGTATTATATTAGTGTATACATATAATTAACGCGTAGAAACTTCAATAAAAACGGAAGTAACCATACATTTACTGTTATCACATAATTACGGTAATACCGCTGACTACGCCATGTTGGCTCCAGACCTATAAATAGTCTCCAGCCATGTTTACATTTATTTATTGTTTACTTTGAACAATTATAACGGTCAAAAATAGAGTTGTCCCCCTTGTGGCCAACGAGCTAGTCATTCTTGTCTCAGCGATATACATTAAATGTAAAATTTCTAACAAATTGTTCGAGCTATTTTTGAGATCAGCTGTCCAGGTTACTTGATCCAGGTTTCTGCTGCTTCCATAAAGACCTGATTTAAATAAAGGTATTTCAACAAAAACAAAAAAGATAATTTTAAAAGAAATATTGTGCGAGAAAACGTGTCCTTCCAACTTTTTGTTTAGTTCCCAAGTTTTTTATTTCTTAGAATTGTTTTGGAAAGTGTTCCTTTCTTTCTTTGTTTTAGAAAACAAACTACTTTTAATTCTTCGTTCTCCAAAAGCTTTTAGATTTTATTTCCTTTTCACTACATAGCAGTGTAAATGACTGGGGACCTACACATTGACTGGAGCTGCTTGCATTAGAGTGTGTCCTTCAAGTCGTGGCTCAATTCGTGTCTTCACATTTAAGTCTAAAACAATCATTGTGAAAACTTAGGTTTTATGTAAACTAAAAAAAAAAAAAAGTAATCATCGATTTATCTAGTTATGTATTCTTATGATGGAATGTCCAGTGTACTTCTGAATACATATCTAATGACCCAATGTCCAAAGTTTGCCGGACATCATGATTTAGGGGAAGAAATTCTTTTTAATGAATTAAAACATGTGAAATATTGATAGATGAATCACTTTTAACACACGATATCACTTTAATTCAATAATGCATGAAATAGATATCTAGATAGATAGATACTTAGATAGATAGATAGATAGATAGATAGATAGATAGATAGATAGATAGATAGATACTTAGATAGATAGATAGATAGATACTTAGATAGATAGATAGATAGATAGATAGATAGATAGATAGATAGATACATAGATACTTAGATAGATAGATAGATAGATAGATAGATAGATAGATAGATAGATAGATAGATAGATAGATAGATAGATAGATAGATAGATAGATAGATAGATAGATAGATAGATAGATAGATAGATAGATAGATAGATAGATAGATAGATAGATAGATAGTATTACCTATCTATCTTAAGTCAGTCTTAATCTTAAGCCTTGGAGACAATTTCCTGACATGAAAATTTAAATGTCGTACTAAAAGTCCGTTGCTCTCTACAAAACATTGCCTGAATAGAAATCGATTGTTGCTCCACCGATAATCACGAGTATTCTAAAAATGGTTGTTAAAAATGGCAAGGGATTATACTGCCAGATTTGTGTTGCAATATTTAGATGTCCAGATTTAGCAGCTGTACAATAACATCAATGACGTGGTTGAGAGGACGTCTTAATCTGGAACTTTGAAAAGACAAAGATTGGCGGAGTTCAATGGATACCTTTTTTTTTTTAAAGCAACAAGAAAAATAATTTAAAATCCCTTTCTTTCAACTATTCAGTTTAACTCTTCGGGACAAGAATCTATAAAGAAAAGATGTAATCAAATAAAACACAAAACGCAATATCTAGGTGGACATGAATCTAAACAAAAGCGAATCAATGATAGTTATAGATGGCCTGGCTTGTTAGGTCTAATTATTATAATACATTTTTCAGAACTAATTGTTATGATTCATTTCTTAGGTCTTCTTGTTATGATACATTTGTTAGGTCTTATTGTTATGATACATTTGTTAGGCCTTATTGTTATGATTCATTTGTTAGTTCTTATTGTTATGAT
>JAZGLO010004332.1:0-40881 GCA_036873155.1 Biomphalaria sudanica
GAAATCATATGTACAAACTTTTTACCAGACAGACTTTATATAAAATTTAAAAAAACAAAAGAAACTTGTTGGATTTACTGCCAAAAGTATGGGAAATTAAATGATAGAAAGACAAGGAGCCAATTAAGACTAACATTTCTCAATTGTAATAGAAAAGAACAGACCCTTGAGTTTTCTGATGCCAGTCATTGTCTATCAAGTTGGCAGTGTGGATGACAACTCTCATTCCACACTCATATAGAAGCAACATCATCTTTCTGGTGACAGATTAAGAACATTTTAAAATCCCTCCAGGCTAAATCTTTTTCTATCAATTTATCTTAATAAATTATAATAATAATGATTCAACCAGAAACTTGTGTAAAACTAATAAGCAAATGTTGATTAGTGTGAAATGGAGGGGGGGCACTGTGGCTGACTGGTTGGCTTCCCAACCTGGAATCCAGGTTCAAAGCTTGATGAAAACAGGGATTTTGAATCTCAAGATTTTTAGGATACTTGACTTGAGTTGGAAAAAGTAAAGGCTTATGGTCGTTGTGCTGGCCACATGACTCCCTGCTCATTAATTGTTGGCCAAAGAAAGTTATGACCTTAACATCGTCTGCCCTATTGAGTGCAAGGTCTGAAAGGGAACTTTAATTTACTTTGCGAAAATTATTATAAAAAAAAATAAATGGACACATTAAATTTTATTAACAACTTAATAACAAATGTAAATCTAAAATAAAAACACATACAAGAGGAATACAATGACACCAAGCAGGTAATTTTAAAAAAAATTTTAGTCTTTTAAAACAAGAATATTAGAAATCAGCTGCTAGCATTTGTAAAAAAAAAGTTAAATGACTGATATATTTCCAAATATAAAACTTACGTATGATGTGTGCCGTATGGTATATCCAAGGCTGCCTGCCAAAGAAAGTAAACAATTTTATTTTACAAAAAAATTTTTTTTTTACAACTGTTTTCATAGACAAATTTATTTTCTTAATAAAAATCAAAGCAACAAGATTTGAAATCTTTTTCGTTAACAAACAATTTATGATTACGATCAAAGCCTTAGTCTTACAGTAGATACATTTTGAATTGTAGGAATTTCAAAATTACAGAAATAAACATAAAGCCACACAGATTCTGTGTCTACATTTCGCCACAACAGCTTTACAACTGTTATTATTGTAGCTTTTGGCTGTCATGCAAGGATGATTCTTCTATGTCTATATATTGTCAAATATTATTTATATGCTTAAATAATTTTTTAATATAGTTTTTTTTTAAGCATTTCAAATTTATCTTGATAAAAATACAGTGACCGAAAAAAAAGTTAAATTAAAAAAAAAAATGGTTGTCACAATAGAAAACACAACACGTTTCTTTTTTTACATAGGTTAGATAAAGACAATACAGTTTATAAAAAAAAAGACATTTTTTAATTATTTAGCTCTTCCATACTTTCTTGTACAATGTTAATACAAAATGCTGATGAAATAGCGATTGGTTAAAATAAATTCCAAATTTAGATTTTGATTAAGAAAATAATTTTGTTCTTTTTTTTTTAGTACAAAAGTAAATACAGCCACATCAGGATGTTTTGTTACTAATAACTAACTATAAATCCATTGCTTAAAAATGGTTTAAGTACTTCTGGATTTGATTCCATTAAGTCCAATTAACTGAAGGCACAATTAACCAGATTTATTTGTATTCCATTTTGAATAAAAACAATTTCATTATCAGTTATTAATGACAGCAAATTGTAGAAAAGCCTTGGAAAAAAAACATAAATGTACATAATTCTTAAAGATCAATATCTGAAATTAAGCAAGATCTACTGTTGTTTTTATAACAATGCTATTGAGCCAAACATAAGCCCTTAAAGTTGAAAGTTGAGTTGAAAGTTATTGAGAAATGTATACGTTGGCAAAGTATTTCATACCCAAATGTGAAGCAAAAATTTCAATGCAAATGACTAAGAAAGACTTACCCGACATAAAGTAATGTTTGCATAGTCTGAGGCTTCGGATTTCAAGTCTGTCTCACTTCTTCCCTGCTCCCCATGAATAAGAAGGACAGGCAATTTCCTGAAAATATAAGTAGGATTTCCTAACTGAATTGAATTAGTCCTATTTTTTGTATGTATTATCAGAGTTACTTATAGTGTATTCTTAACAATCACAATTTTCTGCTCTTAAACTGTAGTTATAATCTCAACAATGATTTTTTTATTACCAAAGCTTACTGTTGTTTTTAAAGAGTTGTCATTATGACAAATATAGATGTATTCATTCAGTGGAAATGTTTAATGTGCATCAACTTGATCATCTTTAATTGTAATTCAATTGTAATCCAAAGTTTTACCGATGACCAAATTGGAACATTTTGAAATAAAAACAAAGTAGTGAAGTGAGGACCAGCATATACAATATAAGCCGATTTGTGAGGTGTTATCTAAAGATAAATGGCTGTCTGGCCATGGGTTATTGTCCTGAGTTTGACCCTTGCCAACTCCCATCTCCTGCTATCCTGCAGGAGGTTCAGACAAGGACATTATAATTTTCATTTCTGAATGAACATCCAAACTTATAAAACAAAAAATAACAAAAATAAACTTTAATGATTATTACCTAAAATCGTCTGGGTACTGACTCATTAACCACTTGATGTCAAACATGAAATTAAAATGACAAGATGACTTTAGCACACCCATGGAGTTAGACAATATGTCTGGAAGGAAACAAAAGAATACAACAGTAGACTTTGTTTTCATCCAACTGTACATATACACAAAAGTTGTAAATGAAAAAAAAAAGACTGTTTACATATTAACTATACAAACTAATGTATTCAATTAAAATTCAGACATGATAATAATAATTATATTTTTATCCTTGAGGAAATTTATCATTCAATTATTTATGCATTATATATCACTATCTATCCCTTGAATTTTGCTGTAGGGGTGCTGTGACAGTTCATGTAACCGAATCCCTCCATTTTTTCCTGGTCAGCAGCTGTTTTAAGCAGGATATCAAGAGATATTAGCCAGCTGAGGACCTTTTCTTCATGCTTCCTCCACTGTACCTTCAAGGATGACTTTAGACAGTGAGTCATGTTTTACAATATGACCAAACCAGCTCAGCTTTAGACAGTGAGTCATGTCTTACAATAGGACCAAACCAATTCAGCTTTCATCTCTCCTCCTCCTTTCTTGGTATCTGGTACCCAGCATTTTTCGTTAGAATTTACTCTCAATTCAGTGTCCAACTTTCACAACCATATAGAAGTACAGAGAGCACTTGGCGAGGAATACAGCTTTAATTTTTCTTGGAAGCTGAATACAGATTTTCCAGTTTACTCAAGGCAGCTGTCACGAAAACAAAACAGGTTGATGTGTTATTTCTACTTCTATAATCTTTTATAAGTTACCTTTT
The DNA here is from genome assembly GCA_036873155.1 of Biomphalaria sudanica. NCBI lineage: Eukaryota > Metazoa > Mollusca > Gastropoda > Planorbidae > Biomphalaria > Biomphalaria sudanica. Next base: position 3,432 of record JAZGLO010004332.1, read on the forward strand.
AATGACATTGCTCCCTTGGTATTAAACTTCTGTGGAATATCTGCAACTTTGGTGAGAAAGAAACTAAAGGGCTGAAACTCTTGATAGACATCTTGAGGAGATCTATTCAGAATGTTATGGGTTGAGGCCCCTTTAGTTTTTTTGTTGACATCACTGCTTGCTGCTCTATCTTCTCGTTCATCTAGCTTTCTTTTCCCTGAAAAAAAATGACAACTTTAGTTTAACATTTACTTTGATGAAAATGTTTTTAAAAACCTAAACTTTCCACAATCACGCCACAAGAAGACATATCTTTTTCATTACCTGGACTTCTCGGGTGGAAATACTCCTTAAGGTGAATTGGATTTTTTCTGTAACACTTGGAGCCATATGGACAAACTGGCAAATTTTTCTCTGGCTTTTGATAAGATTGTTTATTCGAAGCTTTGTCACCAGAAACATCAACACTTCTGTTAGAATCTAAATACATAAAGTGAACATTAAAATTCATTAACTGTACATCTTCAATGGGTGATCTCTTAATATAAAATAATGTTTTAAGTTCATACATGTTTGAAAAATAAAATAAATGAGAAGAGAAAATAAAACCAGTTCGTCCAATTCAGCAATGGGAATGATGTATAAAAAAAACATGTATTAGATAATAAACATGTCTAGTTCTAACATTTAAAGTACCTTTGTCAGAAGCATCAAATAGATCATTTGAACCATCAAGTTTAGAATCACTTTCACCCTCAGTATCTTCAGAATCTGAGACTGTGTGGACCTTATTATGACTAGATCTACTCTTCAGCTTGGTATAACTTGCATGGTTGCTTAAGAACTCTGCTGCTTCTTGATCAAACTTGAAAAAGAAATACATATATATGTAAAACAGTTATATTATTTCCTAATAACTAAATAGTGATAATGAAAAGTTAGAAAATTAGAATCTTTAGAGGAAGAGAGGAAGCCTAAAGATGTTGAAAACTATTAAATCTATGCTCTTGATACATGTATGTAGAGTAACATCATTAGTAAAATCACTAAAATTAGACACTTCAGTATGAATCAGCTAGGAAAACCAATGACTTAGCAGAGTTTAAGTCATTGATTAACATGCATGACTAGATTGACACATGAAATGCATCATCATCTTTCCTTTATGCTCATCATGGAACGTAGAGCCTCAGTAATGATGAAGATGTAGATTTGGTCAAGTTAAGAATCAAGATTATTGAAGATAGACCTACAGACATAAATATACATCCAAATTTGATTTTACTAGACATAATTATCAAGAATGTATAGAATAAATCTGTAGTGTTATCAAGTTGTTTTAAGTGACCCTTTTAAGTGACCCCTGCACTGCAAACATTAACAGATGTGTTAAGTTATTAACTAGCAACCAGCCTATTTAGTAATTTATAAATCTGTGGAAGAGTGGCTTGATGGAGGAAAGAGAGGAGATTGGGAGTGGAGGTCATTCAATAGACTAAATCTTATCTTATACAGACGTTACTTCAAAATAGAAGATGATTACGTCTTCGCGTCATGCATTTAGTCATGCATATTAACCAATGACTTAAATTCTGCCAAGTCACTGGTTTTCCTGGCTAGCTCAGGCAACCCATTCCATGCTCTAATAGCACTAGGGAAGAAGGAGTATTTGTACAAATTTGTCCTAGCATATGGAACGAGGAATGTGCTTTTATCTTTGTGTCTTTTATTAAATTTTGCTTTTGTATTTGAAGATTATGGTTCAGTGTTTTATGTTTAATTGCTACTTTACTTTTGAGTCTTCTGTCCTGAAGGCTTTCTAAATTTAGTGATTATCTTATCTTATATAATACAGACGTTACTTCAAAAAAGAAGATGATTACGTCCTACGCGTCATGCATTTAGTCATGCATATTAACCAATGACTTAAATTCTGCCAAGTCACTGGTTTTTCTGGCTAGCTCAGGCAACCCATTCCATGCTCTAATAGCACTAGGGAAGAAGGAGTATTTGTACAAATTTGTCCTAGCATATGGGACGAGGAATGTGCCTTTATTTTTGTGTCTTTCAGAGTATTTTATTAAATTTTGTTTTTGTATTTGAAGATTATGGTTCAGTGTTTTATGTATGATTGCTACTTTACTTTTGAGTCTTCTGTCCTGAAGGCTTTCTAAATTTAGTGATTTTACTAATGGTGTTACCCTAGTCAAATGTGAATATTCGTTTGTTATGAATCTCACTGCTCTATTTTGTGTTTGTTCCAGTTTCTTAATGTTTTCTTGAGTTGAGGGGTCCCACACGGTGGATGCATATTCTATTATTGGCCTAACCAAGGTTAAATAACATTTTAGTTTTATGTTCTTATTTGATTTATAGAAATTTCTTTTAATAAACCCTAATGCTTTGTTGGATTTTTTTATAGTTTCATCAATATGTGGATTCCATGACAGTTTTTCATTTATTATAACACCTAGGTATTTTGAGTTTTTAGTCTGTGTTACTGGTTTGCCATGAATAAGATAAGTGGAATTAATTTGTTTTAGTTTTTTTGTTACTCTTAACAACTGACATTTTTCTGGGTGGAAAGACATGCTCCAATTTGATTCCCATTTCTGTAATTCATCTAATTCTCTTTGTAAAATATCTGTGTCTTGTTTTGTTTTTATTGTTCTATATATTATGCAATCGTCTGCAAATAATCTGACTTTTGTTCCTGAACTAATGCAATTTGGTAAATCATTTATGTAAATTAAAAATAGTAGTGGACCCAAGACTGTTCCTTGAGGTACACCTGAGTTTACTGTTATTGGTGTTGATTTAGAGCCATTTATTATTACAGTTTGTTCTCTCCCTATCAGAAAATCTTTAGTCCACTGATGCAGTGGACCGTTAATGCCGAAATATTTTAATTTTTTAAGCAAACTATGGTGGTGAACTTTGTCAAAAGCCTTGGAAAAGTCTAGTAAGATAGCATCTATTTGTTCACTATTATCTAAACCTTTTGAGAAATCATCAATTAGTCCTATTAGTTGTGTTTCACATGATCTATATTTCCTAAAGCCATGTTGGTATGGGGTGAGGACATTATGTTTGTCTAAGTGGTTTATGATGTTGCTACATATTATGTGTTCTAGTATTTTACATGTGATGCTGGTAAGTGATACTGGTCTGTAGTTTCCTGGATCAGATTTTTCTCCTTTTTTAAATAGGGGGGTGACATTAGCTTCTTTCCAGTCCTTTGGTACTCTGCCCTGGTTAAGCGATGCCTGAAAGAGTATTTTGAACACTGGGGCTAGCTCATTGCTTAGTTCTTTGAGTAATCTAGCTGGAATACCATCAGGTCCAGACGCTTTATTTGGTTTGGTGTTGGCTAATAGTTTTTTAATTCCATTTTCTTGTACTACTAAATCTTCTATGTTGTCTACTTGGTTCAAATTAAGAAATATGTCTTTGTCTCCTGGGGCTGAGAATGCTGATGCAAAGTATTTGTTTAGGATGTTTGCTTTAGTTTCATTATCATTATGTATTATGTTATGTTCATCTTTTAATGGCGCTATGCCTGTTGTTTCCATTTTCTTAGACTTAATGTATGACCATAGGTTTTTGTTGTTATCTTTAGATATTACATTGTTTATGTATTCACTCTGCAGCTGTCTGCTTACTTTTTGGGTTAGGTGTTTAATTTTTATATACTTTTTGTAAACTCTTTCTGCCTTGGTTTCTTTAAATTTTCTATATAGGTTTTCCTTCTGTTTACAAAGCTTCTTTAGTCTATTATTAAACCAGCATTTATTTATTTTGTTTGATGTGTATTTAGTTGGTATATGATTTTCTATAATGCTTTTAAGATGGTTTTTAATGAAATTCCAGAGGTCATCGACTGGTTGGTTAATGTCTTTTTCTAATAAGAATGTTTGTTGAAAGTTTAATGCAGCTTGGTGTAGTTGTGTTAGGTTACATTTATTCCAGAGTAAGATTTTTCTTTTGGTTTTTGTATTGGCTACTGCTTTTATCTGACTGTGTATTTTTATGATCTCATGGTCTGATAGACCAGGGATAATATCATAATCAACTACTAATCCGGGTCTGTTGGTTAAGAAGAGATCTAATGTGTTGTTTAATCTAGTTGGCTTTTTAATGATTTGATCTAAACTTAGGTTGTGTAAAGTTTCTATGAAAAGCTCATTTATGTCCTTAAGGTTTTGGTGTTTATCTATGGTTAGTGTTTTCCAATTTATATCAGGTAGGTTGAAGTCACCCATAATCCAAAAAACTGCATTTTTATTTGTCTCTTTAAGTGTAGTAATCTGATTACATAGTTCCTGCATGTATTCTAAACTAGAATTTGGTGGTCTGTAAATGCTGCCTATTATAAGGGATGTTGAGGTGGTATTAATTTTACAAAATGTAGATTCTATGTTTTTTGAGTTAGGTAAGGTAATTTCTTCAGCTATAAGAGTGTTTTTTATTGCTAAGAGAACTCCTCCATGATTATCAGCCCTATCTTTTCTAAAAATTTCATAATTACTATTGAAAATTTCTGCATTATAAATTTCAGGATGTAGCCAAGTTTCTGTTCCTGCAATTATGTCTGGTTTCTCACATTCTAATAAAATTTCTAAGTCTGCTGTTTTGTTCCTAATACTTTGAAAATTTATTACTAAGGTTTTAAGGTATTTTGGTATTACTTCTTTAGGAGGTTTGTTTAGTGAGGCTGTTGTATTAATTTTAGTAGATTTAGGTTTAACAGGAGTGGATCTGGCTAGTGGTTGGTGAGTTGGTTTTGGGATGGTGTTTAAGATGTTGTATGGGTTAGAAGTGTCCGCATCAAAGGAATCAAACAGTCCTGATGTAAACTGAGGTAACCCACACGGTACACAGTGCCATGATGCATCTTTGTTGCCTAAGGCATAATACACAGGTGTATTCATATGGAGACATGATGCATGGTACCATTCATCGCAGGTGTCACATTGAATGGCTTTCTGTTTCATGGTGCATACTTTTTTGCAGATGTTGCATCTATCTTTAGATCTAGGCCCTGGGTTTGACTCTACATCTCCTGCTATTAATATTAACAGTGAAAGGTATTTATTTCTACTGTGTCTGATTGAGAACTTCCATTTGTGATGGGTAATCTTCTTTAATGTTATTGATGTGTATGTTAGGTTATTTTTGAAGTTGCATTGATCTAAAGTGTGATGATTGATTATGACTGTTGCTTCATTTTTAAGTTTAGTGTTGACTGAGGTAGATCTAGTTCTGTGTTCAGCTAGTGTGTATTTAGTAATTATTAGGATAAATAGCCAGAGCAATTTCATGATGACTGTTGTTGATTTTAGTTTTAAAAGGTCTAGTCTAAAATAGTTTAAGGTTAAAAATGCCTAAGATGGCCTAAGCTAAGTCTAAAGTGATAGCTAATTTACAATGACAATCAAATGGTTTATTCAAAATATAGACCTAGACTAGATCCAGATCTAATTCAAGATCTAGATCTAATTGTAGATCAATATATTTATGTGTTTAACTAACTTTAACTAACTATATAGAGTATTACTATTAGTTTATAATTAGTAGTATTTGTAGATGATTAGTAGATCTAAGGCCTTAATTAAAGTCTAAGTCTAAGACTGACTAGATCTAAAATCTAAGAATATAAAAATACCTAAACTAAGAGTTGTTAATTTGAATTAATTAGTGGAAATAATGCTAAATTAAGTTAAATCTATAATTTAAAGATATTAGTTTATTAGTTGAATAGCTTTTTAAAGGAATTCTATTTGGTTTATATACAACAAAACGAAAATTTAACTCATCTATGATAACTGTAAACAGGGAGCAGCCATCTTGTCATCTATAGGTGTTACTCTAGTCAAATGTGAATATTCATTTGTTATGAATCTCACTGCTCTATTTTATGTCTGTTCCAGTTTCTTAATATTTTCTTGAGTTGAGGGGTCCCAAACGGAGGATACATATTCTATTATTGGCCTAACCAAGGTTAAATAACATTTTAGTTTTATGTTCTTATTTGATTTTTAGAAATTTCTTTTAATAAATCCTAATGCTTTGTTTGATTTTTTTTATAGTTTCATCAATATATTCCATTCTAGACCTAAGAATAAGACTTACTAGGTGACTATCTACCACTATCTTATCTTTTCTTATATTTATATAATACAGGCAATACTTCAGAACAGAAGATGATTACATCCTATGCGTCATGCATTTAGTCATGCATATTAACCAATGACCTAAATTCTGCCAAGTCACTGGTTTTCCTGGCTAGCTCAGGCAACCCATTCCATGCTCTAATAGCACAAGGGAAGAAGGAGTATTTGTACTAATTTGTCCTACTACTAGCATATGTCATATGGCTATGGGCATGGGATGAGGAAAGTGCCTTTATCTTTGTGTCTTTCTGAGTATTTTATTAAATTTTGTTTTTGTATTTGAAGATTATGGTTCAGTGTTTTATGTATAATTACTTCTGTCCTGAAGGGTTTCTAAATTTAGTGATTTAACTAAAGTTAAAGCCAAAGCCACTAAAGGAAAGGTGTTACTCTGGTAATCCTGTAGATCAGCGCCCTGCGTCATTTTCACAACATTCTTTGTTGTCAAGGCTTGATCAGCAACTTAGCTAGATTGGGTCATTTCGAAAGCTGCCAACTACAAATAAACATTTCTTTTACAAATCTAACTACTATTTTTTTTAATAAGAAAACGATTTTATTTTCTAAAAAAAAAAACTAATTTGATAAATTATTGTAAATATATATTTTTGTTTTTGTATTTTTATTTCAAGTGCACATTGTCTGTTTAGAGTTTTGATCTACATCTATGTCAAAAATACATATATTTATATGCCAATATTTATATATATATATAATATGCTCTTATGCTGTGATTGTTTTAGATCTATGTCCAGATTTATTAGATACCTCACCAGTATAAATAATTATTATGTCTTATGTTTTTCTTTAGGCTCTGTAACTCATTTTTTCCAGAATTTTTTTTTTCAGAAATTTAAAAACTTAAAATAGTAAAATACTGTGATCAAATTACAGCCATTGACAAATATAAGAAATAGAGATGTCAATGTTAGTAGAACTTTACCATGACAAGATTTTAGGAGACTTTAAGGATGGAATGTATGATCTATATGTAGGCCTATGTGTGATATATGTGTGATATATATACATATACATTAACATATATACATATACACATTCATATATTCAGTTTGTCCTGCCCTGTTTAATGCATTGTAAAACATACACAAAACTATGCATTTTTCAAATAAATTATTGGTAATTGATTGTGGAAATAATAAATATCTTGCCAACATCCCAGCCAGAACAGAGAACAATATTATCTTTTTTTTCCAAAGATTTATTTTAAACATCTCAAATATGTCGCTATTCCATATTGTTTAAATAAGAAACATTCTTTTAGAGATGCCTTCATAATATTCTCTGTGGTGAAAATGTATATTTTTAGTACCTATATGTATCTTATATATGGTCATGGTGTGCATTTGTGCGAATTATATTCACTAGATTCTAGTGATTTAGTATAAATCAAGACATTAAATATATCGAGAACATTAAATTGACTAAAATTCAAAGAGTTTCCAGGTAAGGTGCGAATTATCTTCACTTTATCTTAGATCTAAAGGTAGACACTATCACTAGGTAGATCTACGGACTGTCCACTGCTACAAGTAGGCCTAGATTTTAGGTGAGGGCAATTTTTAGGAGGATTTTATGAGACTTTTCATTTTTTAGGAGCACTATGAACCTTGGTGCTGTAAATGCAGGGGCGCATTGGCTATATGGGCGTTCGGGCTAATGCCCGGTGGGCCGGCACCAAAATGGAACGGTGGGGCCACAGGAAGGAGCAAATGGATGCCACTTATGTATCAAATTGTTAAAATATTTTCTGATATATATGCTCTTATAAAAGGGACGCCCCTAATTCTACAGTGTAATACTAATTTAATGTAGGCTCTAACACATTTTTCAAAATAATGTAATAGCCTACATGCGTAGACAGTGCTACTAGTATAGGCTTAATCCTTTTAGGACCTAGACACTGAGCGATTAAGATAAGGCCTATATTTATTATAAGGAGTCCAATATTTGCACGTGTACAGTTACCGATACATTATCAAACTTAACCTAATGATTTTGAAGACAGGTAGACCTAGAATTGGAATCTCGTTCTATTATTAGATTAAATTAAATCAAGATAAATTCAACAACAACAAAATGGAACACTTCAAACACAATGTAAACCATATGCAATGTTAATATTTATTTTACCATAACATGAAAAATCTTGGAGCTAGGCAATGGCCCAATTTTTTTAAAGTGTCACGTACAATATTAGATCTGGAAATTTTAAAATGGCACATAACATATGCATAGTTCATACACATGCGTGTTAACAAACACGCACACACACAAATATTCCATATATATGTCGTTATAGTAGAAACGACAACCAACCTACCAACACCATCAAACCATCCAACCAACCACAACCAACTATCCACATCAAATCAACAATATCCAAACATCAAACAACCAACCATCAAACACCCTAACATAACCATCAAACCAACCAAAACCAACCAGCCACTGACAACCAACCATCCACAGTAAACCAACAATACCCAACCATCAAATAGCCTAACGGAACCATCCAATCAACCAACCACAGCAAACCAACAACATCCAACCATCAAACACCCTAACACAACCATCCAACAAACCATAACCAACCACTGTCAACCAACCATCCACAGCAAATAAACAATATCCAACCATCAAATACTGTAACAGAACCATCCAGCAAACCACAACCAACCAACCACTGCTAACCAACCAAAACATACGACCAACAAACCTACCAAAACCAACCAACATACCTAACAACACCATCAAACCATCCAACCAACCATTATCAACCAAGTATACACAGCAAAACAACAATATCCAACCTAAAAACCTAACAACATCATCAAACCAACCAACCAACCATTGTCAACCAGCCATCCACAGCAAACCAACAATATCATACCAACACCATCAAACCAACCAACACCATCAAACCATTCACTGCCAACCAAACAACCAACACCATCAAACCATCCAACCAATCAACCATCCACATCAAACCTACAATATCCAATCAACCAACAAATGTAAGAACACCATCAAACCAACCACAACCAACACCATCAAACCATCCAACCAACCACAACCAACAAACCTACCAATACCATCAAACCATCCAACCAACCATCCACAGCGAAGCAACAATATCCAACTAACCTACCAATACCATCAAACCAACCACAACCAACCTAGCAACACCATCAAACCATCCAACCAACCAACCACTGCCAATCAACCAAAAAACAACAAACCACTAACAAACATTAAACCATCCATCCAACCAACCAAAACCACATAAATCAACATCCAACCATCAGACACTTAACACAACCTTCCAGCCAACCATCTATCCATTCAACCACAAACAAAAAACCACTGCCAACCAACAAAAAAATCACAACCAACCATCAATCAAATCAACCAACAAACTATACATCCAATCAACTACAATCAACCTACCAACACCATCCAACCACTGCCAACCGAAAAACAACAGCAAAATAACAACATCCAACCATCAAACATCCTAACACAACAATCCATCCAACCAACAACATCCAACCATCAAAAACCCTAACACAACCATGCAACCAACTGTCAATCCAAGCAAATAACCAACCACAAACATCCATCCGCCCATCTATCCATCATCAATATTTACCTTAGTTTCTATAATGAATTACTTTATTTATCTTTAGTACACTTGCAACAGCCTTTAGTAAACAAAATGTGAAAAAAAAAAAAAGATCCTTAAAATACTACCAGTTGGCAACACCACTGTACATTACCAACAAACAGAATGGTGGTGTGCAGATCATATTAAAAGTGGCTAACGTACTTTATACATGTCACTCAAAATGTAAAGGTTCTTTTTTTTTAATACAAATTTATTTAAAACACTGTCTAATTACATGTATTAAATTTTATCCTGGCTAATTATCGGCATTTTATAAACGCGGGACCCTGATATACAGGATTACCGTTACTCTAGTCCTAGTCAAATGTGAATAAAATATTCAATAACTTGAATATCAATAATGGACTGAACGGTGAATATTCATTTATTTATAATTTATTGTTATGAATCTCACTGCTCTATTCTGTGTTTGTTCCAGTTTCTTAATTTTATTATTAAGTTTAGTTTTTGTAAATATGTTACAAATATGTGACGTCTTTTAAAAAAAATAGATGTCTAGATCTAGATTCTAGTAGATCTAATCTAGGTTGCAACCTGGGCTTGCAGCTTTCGCGCTAACTTTTCGTCATCAGACATCTTAATTTACTTTGTTGACATGACTTTGTTTTTCTGTGAGAGTCATTTGCCTTATTTTGTTGAGAGTTATTCGCCTTATTTTGTTGTGCTTTTAGACAAAACTACTTATTTGTTTTCGGAGTTTATTTCCCCGAAACAAAGATTAAATATCGATACGTTTGAATAATGAATTCATTTTTAAAATACAATTCTTAATTAACCAGAGTAAATCACTAAAATATTTATAAATTAAATCTTAGATTTCACAAATAAATAAATATTTCTTTTGTGCGAAAATGAGATTAAAAATACACACATAGTGAAGGTTTGATTACAATATGGCGGCTTGTTGACAATATTTTGAAGCGACAAACGTTAATTATCATTAACAGTAAGTTAAAATAAGAGAAAATATAGATCTAAATAGTGTATCATTATTATTTTAATTAGTTAAAACCTAACTGTATTATACTTATACGTTGTAATTATGTATTATGTCTACGTATTGCATACTTTTGCTTACTATCATAATCATTCAAGTTTTGACACGCTGTTGAGTGAGTGTTGACTGAATATGATCTATCGTCTATTGACAGTGTTGTCAGTAATGTCAGTGTAAAAAAAACAAATTTTTCACTTGAACTTACATAGTGATAGTTATTTAATAAGCAAAATTATGCAACAATATACCCAAACATGTTCACTTAAAAATCATCCCAGAGTTCTCATTAGAAGGTGTAAAAGATCTTGATCTAATCATTATTTACAAAAATAGACTTCTACATTTTATATGTTCAGTTTATACAATTATCTATGAACTCATCTTCACTGGCACAACTTCAAAGTATAGTTTTGAGGCACTGGCGCTATGGATTATAGATATTGGAACAATAAATTAAAGCAATATAAATATTAATTCTAAACAATTTAACAATATACATCATGTACTAAAATACAAAAAAAACAAAACAATGTACACATGTATATTTATTTTTATATGTTTTTCCCATATTTCTATATATATATATGTATTTTTTTAAAAATTGAAATCAGAATTTTAGAATTAGAAATGTCACTATTGTAGAACTTTATCATTAGAGCTAAAGTCATTACTAACAATAACATTTTAATCAAAATTTTGCAAGATAATTTCAACAACTAGAAAAATGACCAAAACCTTATCAATAAATTATCTGAATTGGCGAAATATTTAGCTGACTAGATGTGTGGCCTTTTAAAGTTTACTTTTTAAAAAAATAACTTGCAAAATTTAGTTTCTCATTCTACTTGCATTGTTCTTTTGAAGTATATATATATTTTAATTTTATTTCTTCAGATGGCAGAAGTACATGTTATTGGTCAAATTATTGGTGCTTCTGGATTTCCTGATCACAGTTTGTTTTGTAAATGGGGAATTCATTTAGGTTAATATTGTTTCCTTTAGTAATCTCTGTGTTTAGTGTCAGCAGTTTTATTGCTATACATTTATGGTTGAAATAATTAACACTTTTTCCGTAATGACATTTGGCTAGTACCAGTGTAAAGTATGTTTAATAACACAGGTGACTGTAGCTATTATAATTAATACAAATAATTATAGTTTTAAATATAGTTTCCTTGATTTGTTTTTCTTGTATAGTTCCTGAATGTACTAGTTTTGCTGCACAATTCTTTGTTTAAATCTTGTTAGTATAATAATGTGGATGTAATGTATATAATTTGTGATCCATTCTGTAAAATAATTTTATTTCCAGGCGGGGGCTGGAAAATCCTCAGTGGTCTACGAGAAGGTCAAACACAAGTGGACATTCCACAGAGTCATGAAGCTGCATACTTTGCTCATCCAATAGATCTTCATTTGGCTACCAAGGGCATTCAAGGTTTTACTCTCCTTATGTCTTTCTTTCTCAATATGTTACATGGAGATTTTCTTTTCCTATTTTAAAGGAAAATTTTAGCATGCTTTTACCAAGAGATTAAAAAAGAAAATTTAAACAAATCATTTATTTCTTCTGCATTTTTCAGATATATACTTTCTCAAATATTTATATTTTAAAACTAAGTTTAGTATACAAGTTTTACCTAAATTAATTCTAAAGTTCACTTCACCTGTCCATACATAATCTGTTGAGCATCTCTCTCGATTTCTGTCTTTTACCAGGATTAAGAGTCACTTTCAATGATAGATCTGTCCATTCTTCCCACCATTTCTATTGTCTGCCTGTCCTTCTTTCCTTTGGTTTGCCTGCTTTGCACTGCATAAAGGTATTTCCGAGCCCAGTGGATCTTATAATAAGGCCTTACAGTCTTAGCTTGTGTTTTATGAAAATGGTTAGATGGTCATCATGGGGCCTGATCACCATTGTGAAATGGTGTTGGATTTCCTCATTTTGATTTGGTCTTTGTAGGTTCTCAAGTTATAATTCCACTTTAACTGTCTTCTTGACGCTGAACATCAGTTTGGAAGGATCAAGTTACAAAAAAAAAACATGTAACCTAATATACAAGTCAGTGAGAGTTAGGTGTTTTTCTATATTGGAATCCTGAAAACATAACAAAACTGTTTGAATTCTAAAAGCTTATCCGTAATAAAGCGATGTTCTGTTGAATATAATTGCACACATTTAAAGTTAAAAGTAAATAGAAATAGAACTGCATGATAGCTTTACAATTAATACACCTTTCCTTTTTTTTTTAAGGTTGGCCAAGGATGCATTTTCAAGTTTGGCACCAAGATGCCTTTGGGAGAAATGAGCTGTATGGCTATGGGTTTGTGCACCTTCCTACATCACCAGGAACACATGAAATGGACTGTCCAACATGGAGGCCAGTTGGCACTTTTATGGAAAGTGTCACACAATATTTTTTAGGTGGAGGACCTCACCTTAAAAACCCAGACCTAATTTATAGTGGTGCTGACCGATACAGGCTTCAGACAATAGCCATGGGGAAAGTACATTTACGAATAGGGATAATTCTGAGAAATTTTGATAAATTTGGTATTGAATGCTAATTGCATATTTAAAATGTTACTGTAGTATGTGATGAATTTCAAAATTATATAAAGTAATGTATGGTCAATTTCTATGTCTATAATTTATAACATGTCAAGTTCATTAACTGTAACCTATCTCCTCAAATGTACATATTTTGTAGTTTCATCATTTTTTTTATTTAAAAAAAAAATATTTTTTAAGTAACAATCAAAAAAGTCTTCTCCAAAATATTATGATCATGAACACATTTTTAACATTTATTTTTATAATTTATCCATTACTTTAGTCAATGAAGGTCATCATCATCATCATCATCAAACTCCATTTGAGTGAGGGCTTGAGAGGCTTAAGTCCTCTCTTGCAAAAGCCCTGGACAGAAACCCTGCTGTCTTGTGTAGTGCCTATATGTCACCATACAGGTCGAGAATTTTAGGTTTCCCAGACTGTCAATGAAGGTGTATGCTTCACTAATTCTGTCCACACTAACAGAATGTAGTTCATATCTTATTGACATCCCTCCTGGCTATTCTCTACACGTTTGAAGTTCGCAATTTATAAATCATGTTAAATTTGTTTTTTATATCACCAAATTTCTTTCAAATAGGTGATTTGCATAATATGTCATTGTTATTCTATCATTCTTAGGGTCTAGTAAGGCCAATACAGAAAGTTGACTAATTTAGGCTATGTATTTATTGTTGGTACACTCATTATATATTTCAGGATTCAATAGGTTTAATTACAAGTAAAATAATCAATTGATTAACCTAGACGTTATTATGTGTTGTTGTTTTTTTTGTATCTTTCCATCAAGTTCCATAGCATGTTCAGACATTCTGTGCATTTTAACATGTATGGCTATTGGAGTTGTGAAAAAAGGTTACTATACACTTTTATGCTCTTAACATAAACATATCAAGATAGGAAGGAGGGGAAAAGCTCCTCCCCTCTCCTTATGTATAATAACACAAGCACACACACACACACATGTATATATTTTAAAACACTTCCAACATGAAAAGAATAAATTTCAAAAGCTCTGCTTTTTGTGTTTGTGTTTTTTTTTTTAGCTTCAATGACAATTAGAAGAAACAAAATTTGCAGGAAGCAACAGGGCTTGCACAGGCATGGGAAATACTGCACTCATCCTTTATTCGGAATTGAAGACGTTGCCATTATTATTTGTCTAAATGATGTAATAAAAATTATTTTAATTGGTGTGCATCAGCTACAGTTTACAAAAACTGCATTACAAATGTATGCACATATTTATAGGAATTATTTAAAGCAAGAATTAATAAGTATTTTAGCAATTGAATAAATATGAATGTACTACCGTTACTAATATACTGGTTGTCCATCTGTCTGCCTACTTGTAAAAAATCCTTAAGTTCAAGCTAGCACTATATTATGATAGGCCTTGATCTTGTAGTCATTGATGGATGCCTGACTTCAACAGATTACTCTGAAGGTGTCTGGGTTTCTTGTACAGGTGTATTAGATGCGTTTACACTACTACAGAACAACGCCTACATGTCTAACAAGATTTGAGAACTAAGTCCAGACCCTTACATACTTGAATGAAGTTTAATACTGAAAAAGGGCAACCATAGAATCTCTGTCCTTAATATGAAGTGATCCCCTTGAAGTCCTAACAGCAACTGAAAAATTAGAACATTAATAGACTATAACCCATAAAACCGTGACGTCATTAGTTCATTGTTCCTAATATTGTCATGTAATGGTTTCCTAGAGTTTTGTTAATCCAAATGTACATTTAGTTCTTTATGTTAACAATTGCTTCTTGTATTCATCTACAGCCAAGACGGAAGTTGGAGCTGCAATCATCGCTGACTTAGTGCATGAGTTTCAGACAAGGTCACCGGACGCACCAGTGATTTTAATAAATGCACCTTGAAGGTTGACCTACCCACCTTCTATCAACACATCTCATGTCTGACAAGAGAGAACAGAACTCTGGACTTATGTTACTGTAACATCAAAGGAGCATTCACATCTCGTGAAAAGCCACCACTAAGATCATCGGACCACAAAACAATACAACTGCTGCCTACTTACCGTACGAAACTTAAAGAAGGAAAAATCATTCAAAAAAACTTACAAGAATGGACTCAAGACAATATTCTCAAACTACAGGGATGTCTAGACTGCACTGACTGGAATTTGTTTAAAGAGACCACTTCAAATCTGGAAGAATGGGTCGACGCAGTGACAAATTACATCAAATTCTGTGAAAGCATGTGTGTCAGTACTAAGAGCATCAAGATATACCCCAACAATAAACCATGGGTCACTGCAAAAATAAAACGGGAAATAATCAAAAAGAAAAGAGCATTTATGAGTGGCGATGGACAGACAAGGAAATGTGCTCAATGAAATCTCAACGTCGTTCTTGAGGAAGGGAGGAGAAACTACTGCACCTAGCTGGAAGACTCAATTAATACTAGTGACATGAGACAGGCGTGGGGCATTATGAACAAAATGGCAGGAGCACAAGTCAAAATTAAAAATAATCTTGCTTCAAGAGACGAAAAAACATTAGCCAACGAGTTAAATGATTTCTATTGTCGCTTCGACACGAAAGATTTTAATTATCTAAGACTCAAAGCCCTTGAGGATGTCAATGTTAACAACTGTTCAGAATTAGCGATTACTAAAGAGCAAGTGTGTAACATTTTCAAAAACGTCAACCCAATGAAAGCTGGTGGGCCTGATGTACTAAAAGGGCGAATCTTAAAAGAATGTGCTGAACAACTAGCTGAACCTTTCCAAGATATTTTTTCTACTTCATTACTAAACCATGAGATACCATCTGGGTGGAAGTCATCTATAATTGTACCTGTGCCAAAGGTTTCCAAACCAAAAGAAATGAATGACTATAGACCTGTTTCACTTACTTCCATTGTGCCTAAATGTTTCTTCTGAATGATCTTTGTTATAAGTTAGACCCTTTACAATTTGCTTACCAAAAAGGTGTAGACAATGCCATCCTAAATATTTTAAATTGTGTCTACAAACATCTGGACTTACCGAACACTTATGTAAGACTGTTCTTTATTGATTTCTCATCAGCTTTTAAACTATACAACTTCATTTACTCATTGAAAAGATGAAAGCGTTGCAGATTAGTCCATAAAGATTATTATTATTATTATTAAAGTTACACTTAGTTCTTTATATTGACAATTGCTTCTTGTATTCATCTCAAAGTTACATTTAGTTCTTTATATTAACAATTGCTTCTTGTATTCATCTCAAAGTTACACTTAGTTCTTTATATTAACAATTACTTCTTGTATTCATCTCAAAATTACACTTAGTTCTTTATATTAACAATTACTACTAATGAAAAGCATTTGTCATGTTCCTCAAGTTAAAAATATCAAAACCTGCCTTTGACTTACAATGCCAATCAGTTTTTGTGAAAACATAAACTCCCTTATTTTTTTTTTTTCTCTTTTAACAATCTATTGTTTTAAACATTATTTAAAAAGTCAAAATATTTTGTTTCTCCTTGAGACTTATTATAAAATCCTTTAGAGTTTTGATAGAGATTGCTCTTTGATAATGTTACAGCCTTTGCCAACAACTGTCCACTGCACGTAGTCTTCCAAGAAGGTATGATGCCAAACTAAAAGAGGACAGCCGTGTTTTAGTTTTCTTCATTTTTTGCCTCCATGTTATTGCTAATGTATAGGAATCAAAACACCAAGTAAAGATAGCATATAAACAACAATTACAATGAAATAACGCTTGTGTTTTACAAAAAATAAACTTAAGATTTTATTATCATCTCTTTGTTCCTTCTGGTATATTCAGACTCACAAATCCTGCAGGTATATAGTTCTGTTTCTCTTTGTGCATGATGGCCATAAATTTAAAGCGCTCCCCCATCTGGTCAGGTGATGTGAGCATCTTGTAACCAGAAATAAGACTGGACCAGTGTCCTTGGTGACATGTTTGTAACAGAGCCTGAAGAGACAAAAACAGATGGAACGATTCAACAACAGTTAAAAGCAAAGATAATTTCTTTACCACTGCAACATATCCATTGTAGAGCTTGCTGAGACCAAAGATATTTAGGAATTCAGTAATTATTAATTAGCATAAAAGAAAAATATAGAGGGGAAAAAAAGTCTAAACATGTAATCAATGGGGAATGGCAAAGTTTGCTAATAATTTTTTCCACATGACTTAGGAGAAAGAAAATTTCATTTGGCTGTGACAAAGTCTAGAAACTGAGTATGAGTGACATCATTGTTGAAATAGAAGCAGACTGTGTTAATGGCTGGGTCTCCTTTAAATATTCAGGATAAGGCTTCTAACAATTCTCACTGCAATTTATTTCATGGAGAAAATATTAAAAGTTGCCACCAAGAAACTTCAGTGTGCTATACAAATGACAAGTAGAATAACATAGTCATTAAACTGCAATTACATTGGGTCAGAGGTCATGATTTTTTTTTTGTTTAGTCTAGGGATTGTTAACACTTTACCATTGTTGCTAAATGAAAAATGGACTATACTCCTATAAAGAGTACATGAATGTTTTGCAGGAAGTTTAACTTTGAAGAATATTCTGGTACACCAAAAGGGAAACTAATGACAAAATGATCCAGTCCCTTAGGAAGATTTTTTTTTTTTTGACATTCTCTTTTTCTGTGACCCACTTAAGTAATCACAGCTTTTAGCAACTAACACTTACCTGTAATCTGTAGCCTATACCCATGTTGTTTAAGTATCTCTCTTGTGTAATAGGACCAAACACATCAACTAGATAGGAATACACAGATCAATGCTTTTCATCATTTTAAAATGTTTTCTCAGTGTTGCTGCTTTTTTGATTCACAATATATCTATAAATACTTGAATATCAAAAATATTACTCCGATAGAAGCTGATCAGTCAAAATTAAAATGTTGATATTTTACCTTCATCGTCAGTAAACTTCTTTAGATATGCAAAGTCAACATCTGCGGTGAGGTCAGCGGTGCCTGGCTCTTCCAATGGATCATGAAGCTTGTGGTTCTTGAAAGCCTGACAATAAATATATGATCAACTTGTTCAACCAAAAATGCAAACAGTCGGCCCGCAAGCACCAACCTTTGGGAAGTCTGGCCAGCACCATAACCAACCACTCCAACTAACAAGTTATCCACTTCAGTACAAATAAAAACTGGGATCTTTAATTGGGCGCCTCTGAGTCCATCCAGCTCAACAGGGTACCTGACATTAGTTGGGTAAAAGTAAAGGCGGTGGCTTGTTGTGCTGGCCACATGACACCCTCGTTAACTGTAGGCCACTGCTATATAGACCACAAGGTCTGAAAGGGGAACTTTTTTTTTTTTTTACAGATAACAAAACAAATCTTGATGGCCTGAGATCAATTGAACCAGACTAAAAACATGCTCTGCAAAACAATAAATCCTCATCAGTACTAAATTTCAAAATAATCCAACTTAGTATTATGAGTGTATTATAATTAAGTTTATAAATGAAATTAATGTATTATCCCCAAAGCCAGCAGACAATGCATGATGAGAATTATACAAACAGTAGAAGAAAAAATGATTGTTCCTTGTTTGCTTTCATTGGCATTAATGAAAAATGCAGAATGTACCAAACTAAAGATTTGTTTACATTGTCAAGTGTAAGATGTAGTAGCAAGCACCACCTCCATGGTCACAAGATCTTGAGATTTTTTGGTGTAGATCTATGTTTATTTGATTCAACAGGTTATTGAACTTAAAATGTATAAGTGGTAGAAAAAGAAACATTTTGAGATAAAGTTATCTATAGGTGATTTGTATCAATAGTACTTATTAATAATATTAAGGACAAGATTTAATAAAACCAAAATTCTTTTTACCCTAAACGTGCCACCTTTTTCTCCAGTGTGACCATAGTCTGCCAAAAGTGCAAATCCTTTGTGCTTCTTTATCCTGCTACAAATCTCTTGGACTATAAGCCCAGCACTGGGACACACTTCTAGATTGGTTCTTTCATCGCTGGCCGCACCCTGAAATATTTAGAAAACTGAGGTCAACAATTATACACATCTACAAAGCTCATAATTATTATAATTTATATTTAATGTCACAAAATACATCTGATCTTTTTTTTTTTTAATGTTGAATATCCTTTGATTATATCAATATTTAATATCTGATAAAATAACATCAAAACATGTTTTAATCAACCATGAAATTAAGAAAAACTGACCATAATTTGTATTATTTTGTAACATATTTTTTGTGTGTTGTTAGATTTTTTACTTATTGACATTATTTAAAAGCAAATTAAAATAGCTTTCAAAATTTTAATTTTTAAACTTAAACATCATTTTTTTTAAAAGAAAATTATCACAATTTTGATTACATTTATAATATTTAACATGGAACCACCTGTAAATAAGCAATGCTAGCTGGGGTTCTAGTTGGTGCAATAACAAATCTGAGTGTGCCTTTGAGTGGGTCAACATCTATCATGACTTCTCGCCATCCCTTTTCTGTTTTCTGCAGAAAGAAATAATAAAGTAGCTACCAACAAACTTAGAAATGGTGAGTGATGAGTGAATTTTAGCAAGTTCCAATCCTAGTAAGTCTGAGATTTAAAGGCAACATTAAATCTAACTATACAGGATGAGGAATGCATCTTTTTGTGTACTGGTGAAAATACTGGCATTTTTAGTTTTTGGCTTATGCAATTGTAATCTATAAGGCAGATGATATTAATGTCATCTGTTTCTGTGGCCCATGGTTAGTGAGGGTGTCATGTAGCCAGCTACTTTTACCCAATTAATGTCAGGCACCCATTTGAGCTGGACGGACTCAGAGGTGCCCTAAAGATCCCCAAATTAATAATCCTAGTTTTCACCAGAATTTGAACCTGGGAAACCTCAGTATGGGAAAGAAGCGCTTTACCAGTCAGCCACCACACTTCCTTTCACTGTGTTAGCCACATACGATGTATGTCGATCATTGGCTTCAATAGAAGTGAAATGAACTTCACCTCTAGATCTGGCTTTACTTATTTTCAAAGTTCTTTTAGTTCTAGCGATTTATCTAACATCAGTTGGGGAGGATAAAGTTGGTTGTTCATATACTGGTCTTACAAGCTCTTGGTTTTTAAAATAGTTAAAGTTTACTTTAGTTACCCTATTAACTTCTTTGTCATGAAGGATTTTTTTTTTTAAAGTTACTTCTAAACTCTTGTAGAGTTTTAAATAGTCAGATTTTAAAGTAAACTATGAAAAAAATTCTTACATGAAACTTATGTATGGGTAAAGCATCCAAAAACTCATGGGCAATGAAACAGCTTAGATTCTTAGGGACATTAGCAAGTTCTTTGTACCACGACACCTCCGGACCATATTTGGAGGTCAATTTGAGATAACAAGCCCCAGATTGGTCTGCACCATCTCTGATGGCTGCAACTTCTTCTGTACTTTTACCAGTCAATTTAGCCCCTTGCATGATACTGAGGGTTGGGCTGACCTCCACAAGATGAAGACACACTTTGTCACTGATATTAGGGAATTGGGCAAATACCTATCAATCAAAAAAGTATATTGTTAACAGTGCATGATAAAGGAATAATCTTTTAACAAGTAAATAAATACAAGTTAAAAAAAAAAAAAAAGCTTTGTGAGGTTGTCTGCTTAATCTTGGCTATATCACTATGATAATAATAAATAGATCAAGAAATAAAGAAATAAAACAAAATGGGGTAAAAATTATAAATTGACAGAGAAAATGGCGAAGATTTAAAAAAAAAAAAAAAAAACATTTTGAAAAAGTCTTTTGCTTTTTTAAGTGATTTAAACAAAATAAATTCACCATAGAACTCATTAAAATAAAAACTTAAAAGCCATTTATTTTTTTGCAGAATATTTAAAAACCTATAAATACAATCTTTTAATTAAAACTGATAAAAACTTACCCGAAGCATATCATCAGCCAATGTTCCTCGGCCTGGTCCGAGTTCAACTAATTGTATTTTATCTGTATAGTGATTCATCCATTCATTCACGACCCATACTCCAATCATCTGAAAATATAAAAATGCTCAACATTAAAATTTAGTTTAGTAAGTATTATGGAATGTGTGGTCAAGAGGCTAAGCATGC
Organism: Biomphalaria sudanica; assembly: GCA_036873155.1. Taxonomy (NCBI): domain Eukaryota; kingdom Metazoa; phylum Mollusca; class Gastropoda; family Planorbidae; genus Biomphalaria; species Biomphalaria sudanica. The sequence goes on from JAZGLO010004332.1 coordinate 24,990, forward strand.
ATGGACTTGGCTACCTATTAATCTATATATTGAAATAATATAACAATAAGTTTCAATGAATAACAACATATATATCCAAAGGCTAAAAACTAAATTTTTGTTTCACAGAGTTGTATCAATTATGATACTTACCTCTCCAAACATTTGGCTGATCTCAGGGGAGGTAATGAAGTCTCCAGCAGTTCCAAACACATCCCTGTTCATATAATAACCCTTTATAACAAACAAACATAAACCTATAATAGCAAAACAACTCAAACAAGACACACATTTTACTAATTGTATCATCTTAAAATAGTTTGTATTGTAACAGAGTACAAGGAATATTCACATTTGACTAGAGTAACACCATTAGTAAAATCACTAAATTTAGAAAGCCTTCAGGACAGAAGACTCAAAAGTAAAGTAGCAATTATACATAAAACACTGAACCATAATCTTCAAATACAAAAACAAAATTTAATAAAATACTCTGAAAGACACAAAAATAAAGGCGCATTCCTCGTCCCATATGCTAGGACAAATTTGTACAAATACCCCTTCTTCCCTAGTGCTATTAGAGCATGGAATGGGTTGCCTGAGCTAGCCAGAAAAACCAGTGACTTGGCAGAATTTAAGTCATTGGTTAATATGCATGACTAAATGCATGACGCGTAGGACGTAATCATCTTCTTTTTTGAAGTAACGTCTGTATTATATAAGATAAGATAAGAAGATATTTAATAGTGAATAACACAAACTTACATCTGATCATTTAAAACTGATATGTACTATCCATGTTAAATTTGCCATCTCTGCAAGTCCGAATATAATTTCTTTTTTCAATGAAATAATATTTTGATATCGACCCTAATAAATATTTCTCTTTCTACATTAATCCATGTCAGAATATAAGTTCATGATTACTCCACTTACAGACTGAGGATTCGTCAGAACTTCTTTCATGTAGTCAGCCACAGTAAGTGGCCCATTCATTTGTATTCTCTGCTTTAAATGTTTCAACAGTAAATTCTCTGAGCTAGTCGCAGTGCTGTACATTTTGTGTAAAGACTGATTCACAGCACATGACGGCCAAGTGGAACTTAGCATAAGAGACGGTTTAGCTATAGATGTTGAGACATGCTTTGACACGTTCACTATTCCAAAGACTGTTTTACAAGCTAGTAGAACAGGTCCACCTTGTACTTGCTTCAGCAGCATTTTGAATTGGCTTGAATAAACTGAAATTATTTATTTAAAAATAATAAAGTACATTAATGACAGAATGTGATTGTGAAGAAACAATTTTTTTTTAAATAAGATATCTCTCTCTATTTTTTATATAATTGTGAAATAACTCAAATACATGATAGCTGCCAATAAATGAACGATAGACAGGGAATAGGTCAGAGAATAGATCTAGTAAAATTATTATAAATACTAAAGACTGAAAGAGTAGACAAAAAAGTCATTGTTTGTTTTATGAAATAACTCAATATACATTATAGCTGCCAATGAATGAACGATAGACTGGGAATAGGTCAGGGAATAGATCTAGTAAAATTATAATTATTAAAGACTGAAAGAGTAGAAAAAAAATCTATAATTTATTTATATTTATTAATCTATAAATCTATAATTATAATTTAAACTAGGGTAATCCTGTTAATCAGAGATCCGGACTCACAAAATGCCAACAATTAGCCAAAAATAACTAATCTAAAAGTATAATATAGAAGTATATAGACATAGATCTAGACCAAGTATAGGTCTATTTACTCTATAAATATGGCTATAATAAGAATTAAAGTATTTCTTTAAAATGTGGGAAGCGTGGTCGAGAGGCTAAGTGCACTTGAACTTAGCTTGGCTTGGCTACCTATGAAGGGGGCTCGAGATTCAACACCCAACTTGGGAGAGTTGTGTTTACTGAGCGCCTAAAGTGCCCTAAAGTGGCTAAAGGCACCACAGAAAAACCTTCTCCTAGATACCCCCTCCCTCCCACTAGTCCACAACTGAGATTGGACCAAAGCCAAAGTGCTCTGACTAGTCTGACTACTCTTACTCTGAGAATTCTATAACTACTAATGCTAAAACTAGTCTATAGACAGTAACTTTAAACTTTTAATATATAATAACTATTTTAGTAAACATAATAAAAATTAAAATAATTAAAATCTAAATAGTGAAAGTCCGGTAGTCTCTCTTAGATTCTATCTAGAATCTAATCTAAGTCTAGTGACCAGTCTAGTCAAACTAGTCTAAATAGTAAATTCTAAATGATGATAATCATAATTCATAATAATGAAATGATTATAATTATCATTATTATGATAATCTAATAAACGTATAACTAATAAACTAATATCTTTAAATTATAGATTTAACTTAATTCAGCATTATTTCCACTAATTAATTCAAATTAACAACTCTTAGTTTAGGACTATTTTGTCTCACTAATCAACTAATCCTTATAATTATATTTAATATTATTTAGTCTATATTTATTTTTATATTCTTAGATTTTAGATCTAGTCAGTCTTAGACTTAGACTTTAATTAAGGCCTTAGATCTACTAATCATCTACAAATACTACTAATTATAAACTAATAGTAATACTCTATATAGTTAGTTAAAGTTAGTTAAACACATAAATATATTGATCTACAATAACAATTAGATCTAGATCTTGAATTAGATCTGGATCTAGTCTAGGTCTATATTTTACATAAACCATTTGATTGTCATTGTAAATTAGCTATCACTTTAGACTTAGCTTAGGCCATCTTAGGCATTTTTAACCTTAAACTATTTTAGACTAGACCTTTTAAAACTAAAATCAACAACAGTCATCATGAAATTGCTCTGGCTATTTATCCTAATAATTACTAAATACACACTAGCTGAACACAGAACTAGATCTACCTCAGTCAACACTAAACTTAAAAAGGAAACAACAGTCATAATCAATCATCACACTTTAGATCAATGCAACTTCAAAAATAACCTAACATACACATCAGTAACATTAAAGAAGATTACCCATCAAAAATGGAAGTTCTCAATCAGACACAGTAGAAATAAATACCTTTCACTGTTAATATTAATAGCAGGAGATGTAGAGTCAAATCCAGGGCCTAGATCTAAAGATAGATGCAACATCTGCAAAAAAGTATGCACCATGAAACAGAAAGCCATTCAATGTGACACCTGCGATGAATGGTACCATGCATCATGTCTCCATATGAATACACCTGTGTATTATGCCTTAGGCAACAAAGATGCATCATGGCACTGTGTACCGTGTGGGTTACCTCAGTTTACATCAGGACTGTTTGATTCCTTTGATGCAGACACTTCTAACCCATACAACATCTTAAACACCATCCCAAAACCAACTCACCAACCACTAGCCAGATCCACTCCTGTTAAACCTAAATCTACTCAAATTAATACAACAGCCTCACTAAACAAACCTCCTAAAGAAGTAATACCAAAATACCTTAAAACCTTAGTAATAAATTTTCAAAGTATTAGGAACAAAACAGCAGACTTAGAAATTTTATTAGAATGTGAAAAACCAGACATAATTGCAGGAACAGAAACTTGGCTACATCCTGAAATTTATAATGCAGAAATTTTCAATAGTAATTATGAAATTTTTAGAAAAGATAGGGCTGATAATCATGGAGGAGTTCTTCTAGCAATAAAAAACACTCTTATAGCTGAAGAAATTACCTTACCTAACTCAAAAAACATAGAATCTACATTTTGTAAAATTAATACCACCTCAACATCCCTTATAATAGGCAGCATTTACAGACCACCAAATTCTAGTTTAGAATACATGCAGGAACTATGTAATCAGATTACTACACTTAAAGAGACAAATAAAAATGCAGTTTTTTGGATTATGGGTGACTTCAACCTACCTGATATAAATTGGAAAACACTAACCATAGATAAACACCAAAACCTTAAGGACATAAATGAGCTTTTCATAGAAACTTTACACAACCTAAGTTTAGATCAAATCATTAAAAAGCCAACTAGATTAAACAACACATTAGATCTCTTCTTAACCAACAGACCCGGATTAGTAGTTGATTATGATATTATCCCTGGTCTATCAGACCATGAGATCATAAAAATACACAGTCAGATAAAAGCAGTAGCCAATACAAAACCCAAAAGAAAAATCTTACTCTGGAATAAATGTAACCTAACACAACTACACCAAGCTGCATTAAACTTTCAACAAACATTCTTATTAGAAAAAGACATTAACCAACCAGTCGATGACCTCTGGAATTTCATTAAAAACCATCTTAAAAGCATTATAGAAAATCATATACCAACTAAATACACATCAAACAAAATAAATAAATGCTGGTTTAATAATAGACTAAAGAAGCTTTGTAAACAGAAGGAAAACCTATATAGAAAATTTAAAGAAACCAAGGCAGAAAGAGTTTACAAAAAGTATATAAAAATTAAACACCTAACCCAAAAAGTAAGCAGACAGCTGCAGAGTGAATACATAAACAATGTAATATCTAAAGATAACAACAAAAACCTATGGTCATACATTAAGTCTAAGAAAATGGAAACAACAGGCATAGCACCATTAAAAGATGAACATAACATAATACATAATGATAATGAAACTAAAGCAAACATCCTAAACAAATACTTTGCATCAGCATTCTCAGCCCCAGGAGACAAAGACATATTTCTTAATTTGAACCAAGTAGACAACATAGAAGATTTAGTAGTACAAGAAAATGGAATTAAAAAACTATTAGCCAACACCAAACCAAATAAAGCGTCTGGACCTGATGGTATTCCAGCTAGATTACTCAAAGAACTAAGCAATGAGCTAGCCCCAGTGTTCAAAATACTCTTTCAGGCATCGCTTAACCAGGGCAGAGTACCAAAGGACTGGAAAGAAGCTAATGTCACCCCCCTATTTAAAAAAGGAGAAAAATCTGATCCAGGAAACTACAGACCAGTATCACTTACCAGCATCACATGTAAAATACTAGAACACATAATATGTAGCAACATCATAAACCACTTAGACAAACATAATGTCCTCACCCCATACCAACATGGCTTTAGGAAATATAGATCATGTGAAACACAACTAATAGGACTAATTGATGATTTCTCAAAAGGTTTAGATAATAGTGAACAAATAGATGCTATCTTACTAGATTTTTCCAAGGCTTTTGACAAAGTTCACCACCATAGTTTGCTTAAAAAATTAAAATATTTCGGCATTAACGGATTTTCTGATAGGGAGAGAACAAACTGTAATAATAAATGGCTCTAAATCAACACCAATAACAGTAAACTCAGTTGTACCTCAAGGAACAGTCTTGGGTCCACTACTATTTTTAATTTACATAAATGATTTACCAAATTGCATTAGTTCAGGAACAAAAGTCAGATTATTTGCAGACGATTGCATAATATATAGAACAATAAAAACAAAACAAGACACAGATATTTTACAAAGAGAATTAGATGAATTACAGAAATGGGAATCAAATTGGAGCATGTCTTTCCACCCAGAAAAATGTCAGTTGTTAAGAGTAACAAAAAAACTAAAACAAATTAATTCCACTTATCTTATTCATGGCAAACCAGTAACACAGACTAAAAACTCAAAATACCTAGGTGTTATAATAAATGAAAAACTGTCATGGAATCCACATATTGATGAAACTATAAAAAAATCCAACAAAGCATTAGGGTTTATTAAAAGAAATTTCTATAAATCAAATAAGAACATAAAACTAAAATGTTATTTAACCTTGGTTAGGCCAATAATAGAATATGCATCCACCGTGTGGGACCCCTCAACTCAAGAAAACATTAAGAAACTGGAACAAACACAAAATAGAGCAGTGAGATTCATAACAAACGAATATTCACATTTGACAAGGGTAACACCATTAGTAAAATCACTAAATTTAGAAAGCCTTCAGGACAGAAGACTCAAAAGTAAAGTAGCAATTATACATAAAACACTGAACCATAATCTTCAAATACAAAAACAAAATTTAATAAAATACTCTGAAAGACACAAAAATAAAGGCACATTCCTCGTCCCATATGCTAGGACAAATTTGTACAAATACTCCTTCTTCCCTAGTGCTATTAGAGCATGGAATGGGTTGCCTGAGCTAGCCAGAAAAACCAGTGACTTGGCAGAATTTAAGTCATTGGTTAATATGCATGACTAAATGCATGACGCGTAGGACGTAATCATCTTCTTTTTTGAAGTAACGTCTGTATTATATAAGATAAGATAAGAATCTAGTGACTAGTCAATCTTATCAATCTAGATTACTTAATTACTACTTTTATTTTTTAAAATTTAGACACTTTAGCAGCTAACCAGCTGCCTTTTTTTTATTCTAATGATTTATTTAGATCTATATATTTAAATTCTAAATCTAGTCTACATTCTAACGAACCTAGAATAAGATTCAGATCTAGACTAGGAATCTAGATTCTAGATCTAGACAGGTTAGTTGGAATACTTAGTTATCATTTTATTCTTCCCAAGGACGACAATCATGTTTTTGTTGGCATTACCTAGTTATACTTTTACATGTAGCCAGCTATTGTGATTAAAGTAAGTTTAATAGATCTATATATACACATATTACTACTAATACGTAAACGTTATAATAAGCCAGTGTCCATAAAGCTGTATTTAAATTGATTATATTATAGAATCTAATTTCAGATGTCAAAATAAATAATGGTAACTGCAATAATAATAGTAGCAATAATAATAACAATAAAAAAATACACTTTACGTATATATAAAAGAGTAAGTCTCTGTTAACATTTTTTTTGCAAGGTATATGAATTTTGTTTATTTTTTTTTAAGTGGCCTTGACCGTAAGGTTATGACCGAGGAAGCCACCTTGTCTTCTCAAGCATTTCTGTTTGTGTCTGCTTGTTTTGTCTAATATTACCTTAAAAATGGCAGCTAATGTAAGTTTTTTTTACTGATTAAACACTCCTCTTAGATCATAGTCTATGATGCATCTAGAATTTATTAGTGGAATCTTGATTCTAGATCTATTCTAAATCTAGAACTAGTAGAAGTAGAGCCTAGAACTCGGTGGAGTCACTCTCACAGTGACAGTCACGACTCAGTCCTGAGTTACAGTATGAGATAATGAGTATCACTTCGTCACTATCAGACTTACTAGATCTATAGAATCAAAGTATGATCACTATCAGTATCATTTACTATGAGTATGTGACTATGTCACAGTATGAGTACTATCATCAGTATCAGTACACCAACTTACTCTCAGCAGTGACCCCAGTGTCTGTGACGTCTGTCTCACAAATCAAGACCTCCTTACCTAACTTAGTCTCTAGTCTAGCCTCTAAGCTCTATTAAGACATTAAGACTATTAGTCTAAATTATGTATGTATTATATACTATTATATAGATCTAGTCTATAGTATCTATAGATCTAGTCTAGATAGTTGATACTAAGATATTCATGACACTAGAGTACTACTTAGATCTAGTACCAGAGTCCTAGACTAGATGACTAGACAGTAGACTGAGTAGACTTAGAAGATGTCTAAGACTAGTCTACTAGAGTCTAGTCACTAGTGGGACTTGTGTCACTAGATTTAGATATATAATATATAGATCTAGATCTAGTGATAATGTAAATGTAACTTTGACTAGAAATATCTAAACCTAGATGTAGATCTAAATATAGTCTAGATTAAGAATGTCAACATCTAATTCGAGGTCTAGCAATACTAATAATTATAACATCACAGTCCTCAGAGTCAGAGTTGTGAGACTCTCAAGTCTCTCCTGACCTCTGGCTCTGGTATCCAAACCAAACCATCACTATAAATATAATGTTTGTAAAAATGTTTTACATGTTTTTGGATGTTCCTTCAGAGTTGAAGATAATTACTTCCTAGTCCAAAACGGCAGGGGATGGAAGCGGGCAGGGTTTGAAACCTGGACCATTAATAAATCTGAACGACAGTCCAATGCGCAAACCGCATGACCAGGCAGCCATCCTTTGCTAAATGATCTAAATCTTCTAGATCTAGTGCTTATTATTATGATGATAATAGTGAACAAATAGATGCTATCTTACTAGATTTTTCCAAGGCTTTTGACAAAGTTCACCACCATAGTTTGCTTAAAAAATTAAAATATTTCGGCATTAACGGTCCACTGTATCAGTGGATTAAAGATTTTCTGATAGGGAGAGAACAAACTGTAATAATAAATGGCTCTAAATCAACACCAATAACAGTAAACTCAGGTGTACCTCAAGGAACAGTCTTGGGTCCACTACTATTTTTAATTTACATAAATGATTTACCAAATTGCATTAGTTCAGGAACAAAAGTCAGATTATTTGCAGACGATTGCATAATATATAGAACAATAAAAACAAAACAAGACACAGATATTTTACAAAGAGAATTAGATGAATTACAGAAATGGGAATCAAATTGGAGCATGTCTTTCCACCCAGAAAAATGTCAGTTGTTAAGAGTAACAAAAAAAATTAAACAAATTAATTCCACTTATCTTATTCATGGCAAACCAGTAACACAGACTAAAAACTCAAAATACCTAGGTGTTATAATAAATGAAAAACTGTCATGGAATCCACATATTGATGAAACTATAAAAAAATCCAACAAAGCATTAGGGTTTATTAAAAGAAATTTCTATAAATCAAATAAGAACATAAAACTAAAATGTTATTTAACCTTGGTTAGGCCAATAATAGAATATGCATCCACCGTGTGGGACCCCTCAACTCAAGAAAACATTAAGAAACTGGAACAAACACAAAATAGAGCAGTGAGATTCATAACAAACGAATATTCACATTTGACTAGGGTAACACCATTAGTAAAATCACTAAATTTAGAAAGCCTTCAGGACAGAAGACTCAAAAGTAAAGTAGCAATTATACATAAAACACTGAACCATAATCTTCAAATACAAAAACAAAATTTAATAAAATACTCTGAAAGACACAAAAATAAAGGCACATTCCTCGTCCCATATGCTAGGACAAATTTGTACAAATACTCCTTCTTCCCTAGTGCTATTAGAGCATGGAATGGGTTGCCTGAGCTAGCCAGAAAAACCAGTGACTTGGCAGAATTTAAGTCATTGGTTGATATGCATGACTAAATGCATGACGCGTAGGACGTAATCATCTTCTTTTTTGAAGTAACGTCTGTATTATATAAGATAAGATAAGATAAGATAAGATGATGATGCTTTTGCCATGGGCATGGCCATGGCCCATGTCAGAAATACTAGATTATAATTATACAGTCTAAGTAGTAGATCTAGATCTATCTAAATCTTATAGTTACTCTAGTACTATAATCTATATATAGACAGTCTGGAAACGCATGAGGCGCCCTAACCGCACTTCCCCCTGGTGGAGGCTGTCCAGGCCTGGGCAAGCTATTATTGCACAGTGCAGGACAAGCCATTGTCTTATTGGCTCATAATACTCATATTTCTCACGACTATGGCCAAATTTCGATTCACAGTGCCCCTGCTGTTGGGAAAAAGAGGAAACAGTGCCTCATATTCTGTTTGACTGCCCCAGACTTGCTGATCTCCGCCTCGACAGGTCTGGGAAACCAAAAATTCTCGACCTAAATGGTGACGTGTATGCACTACCCAAGGCAGCAGGGTTTCTGTCCAGGACTTTTGCAAGAGAGGATTTAAGCCTCTCAAGCCCTCACTCAAATGGATTTTGATGATGATGATGATGATATATAGACAGTATAGACTAGAGTATAGTCTAGAATCTAGATAGAACTATAGTACACTTTGACTTAGACTAAGTTAGACTACTTAGAGGTAGAGTATATACACAGACAATGGAAGCATTGAGTATTTTTTCAAATTTCTAACACATTTAGACTTTATATCTAGATTCTAGATGTAATCTAGATCTAGTTTTCAAGTTTTGTATTCCTGCATATGCACTGAACTAAAAGCATTCTTTTTTTTTTTTTTTTGAATGAGACTGAAAGGGGGGCACTAGATCATACCTACTCCACTTGTTGACTGGTAAATATCCCACACCTTTTCAGATCTAGATAATACCTACGCCACCTCTCTTTGACATGAGATTTTATTTTAACTACGCCACTAAAAATGCATACTTGAATAAGCTTGAAGTTGAACAGGAAACGTTCCAACATATCTATTCTTATTGACAAATGGATGACAAGTTTTACATAGATGTTTTCAGTTTTTTTTTGTTTTTTTTGGTCTAACCTTAGTAACTATTAGACATTACAGAGCTATAAATTAGTATAAAAATTCAAACACAAAAAATGGCTGTGGCGACATGTTTGATAAGTCAGCTTTATTCTCTAAGATGCAGATTCTAGATTTCTTGTGTAGATCTGTATCTTGATAAGAGTTCTAACGAGTATCTTTATTCTATATATTCATCATCGTTGGATTTATATCTAGAAATAGATTCTTATACTCTAATATAGTAATATAGATCTAGATCTTGAATTTGTCTTGTCCTAGAATAACTAGATCTCGAATCTAAATCTAGTTGTAGATTTGTTATTAAATATGGATCTAGTATTTAATAAATAAAATACAATAAATCTTGTCTATATGTTTGTTAACATTATTATGAAAAATAACACAATTTCAGTATATATAATATTGATGTAGATCTACTATCTAGATCAAGTAGTAAATGTGACCCAAAAAATATTCTCTCCCTTGCCATGGATAGATCAATATAATACTGACCTTGCCAAAATAACAAAAAAAAATACTGTGCCTTGTGGCAACATAGATGGAAAAATATAGTTACTTCTATCATAATCTCAATTATAGTTCATCTTGTGTAAAATTATGAATAAAAGCAATCAGATCTAGATGATTAAAATATTTGTAATTAATATATTTTGTTTGATTTGGTTTCTAAGTGATGGGTGTGCTACTGTTAGGTAAAAAAAAACTTTGATGTGTGAGACACTTATTAGATCTACCCCACCTCTTTTTGACATTAGATCTATTTTAACTCTCTTTAGTATGTGTACGAATACGTCATATTATATTTTATTTTATTGACAGATGGATGAGAAGTTTATAGATTCTAGGTGTTTTTTTTTTCAGGTCTTAACATTTGTAGCTAAAATAAAAAATTAAAAAGTAAAACTTAATTCAGCATGTTCGATCTCGTTGTTTTACTCTTGATCATAGAGCTGTGAAGATATTAACTTATTAAGATCTAGATCTGGACTAGATCTAGTTGTACTCTTTTGCTTTTTAGTTATTGAATATTTCAAATAGTACAGAGAAGAGAAACATTGCTGCATGCCTGCATAGCTGACTCAACTATTTGAAATGCAGAGTTAATAGTAAAGTGGTAGGTTCAATCACTAGACTAGATTCTAGATAAGTTCTAGACTTTAAGGCTATGTGATTTAAATTAGGCCTTAATTTCTTCTTTCCTATGCCTATCAAAATCTTAATTTGTTTCCTTTGCCTATCAGAATAGATCTACATTAATTTTGTATTACAAACAGTCATTTCTACATTTAATGGCTATGCCCTAGATTCCAAAGCTTAAGGATGATATGACTTTTTAGTCTTCTTGCTCACATAGTTTTTTAAATCACTAATTTTCTAGAAATTATGGATCTAATAGATATAGATAGCATCAAGTCTACGAGTTTGTGGATTGGTAAATACCCAACACCTTTTCAGATTTAATTGGGATTAGACTCAAGCTGAGTTTGCATTTTCTGAGTGCCTGAATGCAGAAACCTTTCCCATGATACAGCTCCCCAGACCACAAATTGGACTGGACCTGAACTATGGCATGAAATTGTAAAAATGTTTTACATATTTCGGATGTTCCTTCAGAGTTGAAGATAGTTTACTTCCTAGTCCAAACCTCCCGCAGGACGTCAGGGGATGGGAGCGGGCAGGGTTTGAACCGTCGATAAATCCAAACGACAGTCCAGCGCGCAAACCGCACGACCAGGCAGCCATCCATATTCGTGCTATATGCTGTGTGCTTTCATCTCAATGGTCTTGGGTTCTAGCCCTGACAATCACTGTCCTAAAGGAATATCCGAAACATATAAAATATAACAAAAACTAGAAGAGTGATAAGGTCATTAAAGGGGCATTATCACTCTCTCTGTTCCTTACCTTGATTACACTTTTGTTACTGGAGAGGTGAGGATGATATTTTTGCTATTGTTTTATTAAACTGTTTTTCAATAGTATTTGTGGTTTGTTTGTCCAGTATTGGAGTCACATCTTTTGAAAATCTATTGTGAAAATAAAACTTGAACGTCACAAAAGTAATAAAAGTATTAAAATAAAATGTATAAATATGCTTTATATTCTTGAAAATTTACCCCCCCCCCCTTTTTTTTTCTCCGAATTCCAACCTTTCACATATAACTTAAATGATCCAATACATTTGCTAAAAGGAAAAAAAATTGTTATTTCCCTTTACTTTCTTGAAGTGGGCAACAACAAAAAAATATTCACATTATGCTGTTTTAGTAAATCAACATTATTTTGATACAAATTTTTTGAAAAAAAAAATTTATTTTGTACAGAATATCTTTACAAACATCTGTTGTTGTTTTTTTCACTTTATTTAAGATAATAATAATAATTTTATTTATAAAGCGCTGTTAACAAACAAAATGTAGGCTCAACGGCTCAAAAATATGCTGTACAAAATATTGATGTAAAAGTCTTTTTTTTTTCTGACTGACGGTTTACAAGGGTGTCACGTGGCTAGCACAACAAGCAACCACATTTATACTTTCCCTAAATAATTTCAGGTACCCATTAGAGTTGGTTTTACTCTGGGGTATCCTAAAAATCCAGAAATTCAAAATCCCAGTTTTTACTGAGATTCAAACCTGTTACCCCTCGGTTGGAAGCCCCACATTTTACCACCTAGCTTATTTAATTTTAAGATACAATAACTTGAGGTTAGAATTAAATAATGCTTACCGAATCCTGTTTTAACCATTGCTATAATAAGAAAGAAAAAAACATCATCTCTTTACTATAGTATAACAGTAGTAGTTTGCTGTGCAAAGCATTTAGACTTTTCAACAAGATATATTCATACAATAAAAATAATACAGATTGATTATTGTTATCATAGCCTGTTGTTTATAATGTTCTGATGTCTAGCATATATTTAGCTGCCTCTGGTAACTATGTATGATTCTCTAATTGGTGAATGATTCATATGACATTCTAATTAACTTTTTTCTATCTATTAGTCAATATCTACTAGAATCCCCATCCACTTATTATGGCCTGAAGTCTTATTTATAGGTGTATAGCACATATCCCCATTAGAGACTAATGCTGCTATATTACAACAGTATTTTTTTTTTTTTTTTTTTTTTTTACAAAGCTCATATCAACTCACTCTATTTGTCTGTGGCCAATTTTTATAATCATTATTTGTCCCACGAGGCCATTCTCGAATCAAGTTTGAACTTAAAAGATTTATTGTTTGTTTGGTTGTTTAACTAAATGATGTCCTTGAGAAACTTTGAAGGTTGTGTTCTATTCTTGTTTCTGCTGACACTTGTGTCTAGAGCACTGGATCCAGCCAACCAGTTTTATTCATGTGTTTGTTTGGGATTGAGCTTGCCTAACTGAGCAGACAGCAGAGGGCATAGTTTGCTATCTTATAAGTAGACCATATTTTTATTTGTTTAACAACTTTTTTGCCCATGACTCAAGATTTTTTGAAGACATTTGTACCATGACTCAAGATTTTGAAGACATTTGTACCATGACTCAAGATTTTTTGAAGACATTTGTACTATGACTCAAGATTTTGAAGACATTTGTACTATGACTCAAGATTTTGAAGACATTTGTACCATGACTCAAGATTTTTTGAAGACATTTGTACCATGACTCAAGATTTTGAAGACATTTGTACCATGACTCAAGATTTTTTGAAGACATTTGTACCATGACTCAAGATTTTGAAGACATTTGTACCATGACTCAAGATTTTTTGAAGACATTTGTACTATGACTCAAGATTTTGAAGACATTTGTACTATGACTCAAGATTTTGAAGACATTTGTACCATGACTCAAGATTTTTGAAGACATTTGTACCATGACTCAAGATTTTGAAGACATTTGTACCATGACTCAAGATTTTTTGAAGACATTTGTACCATGACTCAAGATTTTGAAGACATTTGTACCATGACTCAAGATTTTGAAGACATTTGTACCATGACTCAAGATTTTGAAGACATTTGTAGAGTCCACAAAGAGATGAGGGGAAAACATATATTGTTAATAATAGCCGTTCTATTATAGTGTAAGAAACATAAGCATTAGAATTGGGGGGGGGGGGGCGGATAAAGTAGTTAAACATTTTATGTTTTTATTAAAACTGTTTCTAAAATTTTGAACTTAGTGGTGGTAGACTAGTAAGAAGTAACAATTCAGTTTTTATTTGTTTAAGCCAGTGTTTCCCAAACTGTGTCCCGCGAAACCCTAGTGTTCCGCGAGGCCAGAATAGGTGTTCCGCGAACTATTGGAATAAGTAGATCTAACGAGTAGGCCACTACGTGAATTATTCTCTCTAAAAAAAATTATGGAAAGTGTTCCGCGAAATACTCAGAATGTGCTAAGTGTTCCGTTACGGAAAAAGTTAGGGAAACAGTGGTTTAAGCAACACAGTTGAATCAGTTTAGTTAAAATTAGTATTAAAAACAGCAACTATGTCAACTTACATTAGATGATTGGTTGGCGTAGTCTCACTCGAGCCTATATCTGAAGGTGTCATCGTGATAACCCTCAAGTTCAAAGGTCACCTGGAAAGTAAAGGCGATTATTCGTAAAATTGATCATTCAGTACCATCGAAAAGGTTTGCTTCGGAAACTCTAGACCCACGTAATTTGAACCTAGTCTATTAAATCTGGACGCTACTCCGGACCCAGCTGAATATAACATACTTTTAAAAAATAATTTTCTGGTTAGGGTGGGGGCGTTGCTAGTATAAGTTTGAGGACTACCAGGCCTACTGAATAGATTCCTACCTAGATATGGCTATGTGCAAGCACTTCCTACACCGTTATGACATGTTGAAAAAGGCAATCTCTACATATATTACATTTTGCAAGAATAAGAAGGCAGACAACTATGGATATAAAAAGTACTTACATGTTGGCTAACTTCAGCTGTACATAGCAGGGACCTAGTGAGGAGGCAGGCCTGTATTGTTATCTACTTGTACACCCTGAAAGAAAAGAGTCAACAAAAAAAAGAACATAACCAAAATAAAGAGCGCAGTTCATTCCCATGGCTACCTTTACACACTCAGTAAAGAAACGCTATACAAAGTCATGCACCATGTTGTGCAATATGCTAAGCACTGTCACTGACTTTGAACTTGTAACCTTCAGATGACCGAAAAAAAAACAACTTTTAATTGATTTTCGTTTTTCAACTACCTAGCTGAACGAGGCCATTGCTTCGGATTCGTCTTATTTCTTATTATTCTTATTTCTTATTATTCTTATTTCCGTTCCTTGTTTTTTCTACGTCTATTGTCCTGGTTATTGTTCGTGGTGATTGCATGTGTACACATCGGTTGCTCGAAGTATCCCATAGAGCCTTCTTTCAGCATGACGTAAGTTTATTTCTCCCGAGCTTACTGTGTGAGTGCCTCCCTATACATTACTTCCCCCCCCCCCATGGGCTCACTTTGTCCTCATCTTTGAATGATGCTCTTCCAGGACATCTTTTTATGATAACTGATACCTCTTAGGGCCTTGGCTACAAGCTATCCCCTCACATCCGCCCAC
>JAZGLO010004333.1:0-10000 GCA_036873155.1 Biomphalaria sudanica
TAACATTACAAGATTATAACCTAAAAGAATGGCTTAAAGCAGTAGTCTCTGTTGGGGTTTGTGTTATTACCTTGGCTTGTCTGCCCGGGCACTCCTGGCAGTCTATCAACTCAGTAGATTGAGTAGGCCTACGTTAATTAAGCCAAACAAGTAATGCCCATGGGCTAACGTACATTATTTAGCAACAGGCAGTAGCGTAACATATGGTTAATGATATGATATGAATCATCTAGTCCATACACAGCCATTAGAGCACAAAAAAGTGAATATTACATATGAAGTACAATTTCAGGCAACAATGCATTATTTACTGGCTTAACATTAAGGCACACCTTAGTCACTATACCAGTAATACAATCGGGCTCACGCTGCCAAATACGGCCCAAACGCAACGACAAAGTATGGCCCGTAAAAAGCCAACAGTCTACGTTCAGATCGAGCTTGACTACCACCAGGTCCCAAGCCTTATTCCTCAATACAGGGGAACAACAATGGAAAGGCTTCAACAGAGACACCAAAGTGAAATCACAAGGAGCGATAACGTTTACAGAGCGCGTCTTTGGAAACTGAAATAATGTGGTGCATAAAAAAAAAAAAAAAGACCAAAGAACCAACTCAATGATAAGTCCGCAGTTATACAGATTCCACCTTTTAGGAATGAGCACAATATCTGTTTCAGACAGTCCATGAAATCTTAGTAGCACAAAACTAAAAATATCACGCATTAATTGACCTCAATCCGAATGGCATTAATGATTCCTTTACTGGAGAGTGTACAAGCCAAATAAAGCTCTGCTTATACTAGCTCTAGCGAAATTCTGTGAAGGTGTCTCGGTGGATCTTGTCAGGGGATCTTGGGAGATCGTGTTACCAATTAACATAATTTTACATACTTACAGCCCATGAAGAAGACAGTCACACAGAGGCCTGACATATATATTATGACACGACGTCATTGAAATCACGAATGCCATCTTAAAATGTGTACCAAACAAAGACTAGATATATTGACATAACATTCCGACGAATAAACAAAATAAATAGAGAGAACGGCCTCGGAGAGTCAATTATACTCACGCATTTCAATATAAGTGTGTCTGTGTGCAAAATCGAGCCTTGAAGTAATAACAAACGAATATTTACTTTGGACTAGAGAAACACCATTACCATAAAAATAATTTCCTTATTTAAGAGACTCTTTGGGATAGAAGACTAAAAAGTAAAGTAGTAATAATAACAAATACAAATTACTAATTGTAAACAAGCAATATAAAAAGAATACTTTTTAAACCAAAGCTAAATCTAAAAGGAAATAAGTATTGCTATTTATCTTAAAATTACAGGGTTTAGCTTCCTTTCTGTTATATAAAGCAAAATTAATTAAGTAGTACTAAATTATTATCTAACTGGTTAATTTTTGGATTGATTCGTATATAGTTATCGACTAATAAAAATTGTGCACAATTTCAACTTGATCCGAGAACGGTGAGTGGTAGAAAAAAACGTATCAAAACGTATTAAAGGAAAATAAATCAATGAATCAAAATAGATGGAGATATATATATTTAGATGGAGAGAGACAAGTACCAAGAATGTTAAGAACAGAGAACAAACATGGGCCCCATCTGGAAGTAATTGTATCCACATGGGCCCCAGCTCTGGAAGTAATTGTATCAACATGGGCCCCCAGCTCTGGAAGTAATTGTATCCACATGGGCCATAGCTCTGGAAGTTATTGTATCCACATGGGCCTCAAGTAATTGTATCCACATGGGCCCCAGCTCTGGAAGTAATTGTATCAACATGGGCCAAAGCTCCGGAAGAAATTATATCAACATGGGCCTCAGCTCTGGAAGTAATTGTATCAACATGGGCCCCAGCTCTGCAAGTAATTGTATCAACATGGGCCTCAGTTCTGGAAGTAATTGTATCAACATAGGCCCCAGCTCTGGAAGTAATTGTATCAACATGGGCCCCAGCTCTGGAAGTAATTGTATCAACATGGGCCTCAGCTCTAGAAGTAATTGTATTAGCATGGGCCCCAGCTCTGGAAGTAATTGTATCAACATGGGCCCCAGCTCTGGAAGTAATTGTATCAGCATGGGCCAGAGCTCTGGATGTAATTGTATCAGCATGGGCCCCAGCTTTGGAAGTAATTGTATCAACATGGGCCCCAGCTCTGGAAGTAATTGTATCAACATGGGCCTCAGCTCTGGAAGTAATTGTATTAGCATGGGCCCCAGCTCTGGACGTAATTGTATCAACATTGGCCCCAGCTTTGGAAGTAATTGTATCACATGGGCCCCAGCTCTGGAAGTAATTGTATCAACATGGGCCTCAGCTCTGGAAGTAATTGTGTCAACATGGGCCCCAGCTCTGGAAGTAATTGTATCTGCATGGGCCCCAGCTCTGGGCGTAATTGTATCA
This sequence comes from Biomphalaria sudanica, assembly GCA_036873155.1. Lineage (NCBI taxonomy): Eukaryota > Metazoa > Mollusca > Gastropoda > Planorbidae > Biomphalaria > Biomphalaria sudanica. The sequence continues at coordinate 2,428 of JAZGLO010004333.1, forward strand.
GCATAGGCCCCAGCTTTGGAAGTAATTTTATCTGCATGGGCCCTAGCTCTGGAAGTAATTGTATTAGCATGGGCCCCAGCTCTGGAAGTAATTGTATCAGCATGGGCCCCAGCTCTGGAAGTAATTGTATCACCATGGGCTCCAGCTTTGGCAGTAATTGTATCAACATGGGCATCAGCTCTGGAAGTAAATGTATCAGAATGGGCCCCAGCTCTGGAAGTAATTGTATTAACATGGGCCCCAGCTCTGGAAGTAATTGTATCAACATGGGCCCCAGCTCTGGAAGTAATTGTATCAACATGGGCCCAAGCTCTGGAAGTAATTATATCAACATGGACCCCAGCTCTGGAAGTAATTGTATCAACATGCGCCTCAGGTCTGGAAGAAAGACGTACAATACGAAAAATGGCCACCTCCTCTGCCACCGAAGCGAGAGCCACCTTAACCTGTGATATTTGTGGACGGGAGTGTCTCTCGAAAATATATTCATATCTCCTTTTGTCTCGAAAGGCAATGGATGCGCCCAGATGAGTCACTGATTTCGGTTTAATCTTGAGACGGGGCAGAATCTGGTGTGGCTAATCAAGCCAATTCTAGAGCGGCAGACTTTGCCACAATTCATACATGTGTATGCCTCTGATTCTGGACTAGCGGACAGGGCAGCTTTCTTTTTTTCCCTCTTGATTAAGGCCGCTTCAATTCTTTTGTTCTCAGCGAGGGTTGTCCCCGCACGCACAGTCTGTCTCCATGCACTCCGGTCTTTGGCTATATTATCCCACATACTTTCGCTGATGCCTGTGGCTCTCATTTCTCGCTTGCAGACATCTCTATATGTTAGTCTTGGCGGCCCTTGGGTCTGACTCCTTCCACAAGCTCAGCATAAAAGATATCTTTCGGGATTCTACCATCTGGCATGCGGGTGACATGTCCGAGCCAGCGTAATCTTCTCTGTGTCAGGAGAGCATACGTGTTGTTCAGATTGGCCAATCTCAATATATCATACACGCGACGGCTTACTAATTAAATATTCCAGTAGTTCGTGGAACACCTATTCAGGCTTCGCGGAACACTAGGATTCAGCGTAACACAATTTGGGAAACACTGCACTAGACAAATGCTAAAACTTGTTACTCCCTTACTGAGCCCATTGTGACTTCCATTGTTATGTGTTTTATTTGTAAGTTTCAGTCGCTCCAAAGTGAAGATTATTGCGGATGGAAGAGGTGGGGATTTCGAAATCTGAACCATGCTCACTGTACAGGGGCGTAGCTATGAATTTTCCATCGTTTGGGGGCCTGTGGGGCTTGACCTCTTTGGGGGCACCTGCATTTTGAGTAATATTTAATTTTTAATGTAAAAAAACACTCATTTGGGAAGGGGGCCCGGGGGGGATTTTCAAATTTCCCCCCCTCCTCCCCCCACCCAAGCTACGCCACTGTGCTCACAATAGTCAGAGAAAAACCAACATTTGCTTTTATTCTGTCATTGTATTATCTCAAAAAACAACAACAACTAAAAGCTCTATTAAAATCTAATTCCAAACCACTCGATCATATAATTATCTCTTTGATTAGTATATTGTACTATATATGTGTAGACCAGACACTTACAAGATCGAAGGGGGACAGAAAAGAGGTTACAGTTTTTCGAAAGGGGGGACACTAAAATAAACAAAGTAAACTCAATTTATGAAACAAATCAATGACTGCAAAACAACTATATCAATTTTTTTAAAAACTGTTTTTCTTTTTGGGACACTCATCAACCCCCTCCCAGGCAAAAAGTATTTATGTTAGCTCCTCCTGCTAGGATGTCAAGAGTTACCTCAGCGGCAGCGTGGTCAGGGGCGGAGCTTTTTTTTTTCAGTAGAAGCTTTTACAGAACATAACTATTCACCAAAAAAAAATAATTAAAAAAACGCACATTCTCATTCTGTCCTACAATGCTCACCCCTTGAGTACCGCATGCATGACATTGACAATAGTTCATTGTTGAGGGAGGTTGTGTTTAAACCCAGAAGTTATGAAATGATGAATTTGATGATTAGATAAAATTCCAGGTAAACAACAGACATTTTCACACTTTAAGACAATGTCTGCTGGAACAAAGCCTTAAAATGGAGGACATGTTGACCCTCTAACCGAACCAATGATAATCCTAAGTAGATCAAACTTTTGAAATATTGGTTTTAAAAATGGGGCATGTTTATAACAGAGACACTCGTCTGCAGGTTTATTTAAAAATAAAATGCAAAAAAAAAAAAAGCTTATCTAACAAGAAGAACTCCACATTTACAACCATATATCTCAATACTCTAAGCTTTATTTCCCTTTTTTGATATCATACAACAATTAATTAATTACGACTATTTAATTAGCTTTTTGGTTAATATTTTGATTGATTCATGTTTTGTTAAGAAAAATGTAGAGTTGTGCCAAGTTTCAACTTGAACCGAGAAGTCGGAGATTGAGAAGTGGGAGACCTAAGGTGTTCTACATTTGTACCAGACAGGCAAGTAGACAGACAGACAGAGTAAACACATATGTATTTTCAATTTTCAGTCTTTGTAACTGGTTTACTATGCAATGGATAAGTAGTCTTTATTTGTTTTTTGTTTTATTTTATTTTTGTTACTCTTAATAATTGGTAGTTTTCTTTGCTGGAAAGCCATGCTCCGATTTGATTCCTATTTATGTCATTCATCTCATCCTCTTTGACAATGTTCAGTCTCTTGTGTTGTAATTAAAATAATAAATTTTATCATGAATCTGCGGTCTAAATAAAGAGTCTCAGAGGGGTGGGGAGGGTCATGATGAATTGTACATGAGCGTCAACACTTAAAAACCAGCAAAGAGATTTGCAAAGAGCCTGTCAATGCATCCAATAAATTACAAACAGCTGCGTGTGAGTGTGTGTGTTCTTGACTTAAGTGTCAGTGTTTAATTGTGCCTAAATTTGCGCGTGTGTGTGACTGTATTTGTGTATATGTCTTTACACGCGTGTCTGTGCGTGTACGTGTCCTCATTCCGATGTCTTAACTCCTTCTCTCCGTAATTATTTACCACATTCTGGTGGAATCAACGCTGGTATCGTCAGTTAGGAGAGAAAGAGTTAATTTGTCAAATTCTGTCTATATTCTAATGATAACAATGTCAACCCAGTCTGTACACACTAGTCTAGTAACTAATGACGTTCCAGTGATTTTAGAAGACTCACAGCTTAAACATACCAAACAGTGCTTACCAAAATGCAATAGATAAGGGCTGACAACTTTTTGAATTTAAGAATGAGGGTCATGTATTTTATAAAACAGGTGTTTTCATAGTCAGTCAGGTTATTGATTAATTGTCAGAATATGTTATCGATGTATGTTTTTTAATATCTTAGACAATGTGAAAACTAATAAACAAAATCTGATACTGTACTAATCTCAAACTGGCAGGGAGGCACCATTAATTTGATATTGCCTTACTTGAAGTGACAGATGACTGCCAGCCCAATTATATTCACACTAATGATGCCATTTTAAAAAAAGCAAAATTTATTCGGGATTTTTTACATATTATCTTATCTTATAAAATACAGACGTTACTTCAAAAAAGAAGATGATTACTTCCTACGCGTCATGCACCTAATCATTCATGTTATCCAATGACTTAAATTCTGCCAAGTCATTTGTTTTCCTGACTGGTTCAGGCAACCCATTCCATGTTCTAATGGCACTAGGAAAGAAGGAGCATTTGTACAAAAGGAATGTCCCTTTATCTTTGTGTCTTTCTAAGTATTTTATTAGGTTTTGTTTTTGTATTTAAAGATTATGGTTCAGCGTTCTATGTATAATTGCTACCTTACTTTTGAGTCCTCTATCCTAAAGGCCTTCTAAATTTAGTGATTGTACTAAAGGTGTTACTCGATTCAAATGTGAATATTCGTTTGTTATGAATCTCACCATCACGGACAGATACAATGAAAAATAAATTTAAAAATGCAATTATTTAGCACTCTAAAGAAAAAGACACAATAATGAAGAGTTAAATAGTGTTTATAAAATATAAGTCATTTGAAAGATAGGATTATTTTGTTGGTCCAAACGAATTGAAATTCAGTTTGACTACAATAGTCTACCTCAGCATAACTACTATGACAATAATAATATTGATGTAAACACTAACAGCATACTCATAATTAATGTATAATCAATTGGGCACCTATGGACTTTTAATTGATGACAAATGACATTGAAACAGCATGACTGACAGTGAACTAAAGGAATGTTAAAAACATTATTTTTTTTTAAATTCCTAATAGAGAGGAGCCGACCTCTTCGTCCAGAACTGATGTCACTCTGGTTAATGGGCGAAAATTATTTTAAAGGGTTTTAAATATTGTGTAGAAACATCTTCCATGTTAATAGTTCTTAATTGAGATGAAAGCTGTAGTTGAAAGATATTAAATGTTGTTCTGTTGACAAAGTTTCTATCAACTCACTCTGTCTGACAAGAATCTTTTACCCGCGTGTTGTATTGTCTGCCACTTCCCGTTCTCGTATCAAGTTGAAAGTTTGCACAATTATTATTCGTCAATGACAGACATGAATCAATCATACAATGGACCTCATTCACCAATCGTAAACAAACAACATTTAGCCACGTGATTTTCTATCTCTTCTATACAAACTACGCAATCCATAAAGGCTGTCACGTGATACAAACGTGGCTAAATGTTGTTTGTTTACGATTGGTGAATGAGGTCCATTAAACCAATTAGTTAATTAATAAGTTGAAATTAATGGGAGGGGGGCTAATAGAAAAGGGAAATATATCTTGCAGTATTAATAAATATTGCAGTATATATGCATTTCATTCTCTCATATTAGCTTTGCTTTTTAAAAAAAGTATTTTTATATTCAAATTAGTCCATTAATCTATTGTATCGACGTCATTGTGTCATTGAAGTATTTTTAGAATCAGATCTGAATCCAAAGCACTTCCACTACCTATTTTTTTGTTGCTTTTTTACAAAGCTTATATTTGTCTGTCTGTCTGTCTGGTACAATTTAGAGAACGTTTTTTTCCTACTTCCCATTCTCTGATCAAGTTGAAACTTTAGACAATTTTTTCTCATTGTCCCAAACAAAGCACGAAGCATTGAAAAAAACAACAAACAGTAATTAATTAATTTCTGGCTCTCAAGAGCCCCTTCAAGGAATGCGTTATTGGCATTCACGGATTGGAAGCACTAGCTCTCGATCGCTCCTCATAGCGTCAAGCTGGGAGTATCAGAGTCTCGAGACTTTGAAAGGGAAACTCCGATGGTTTTGACAATTTTTGATATAATATGTGTTTTGATTTACAGATAATGAATATATGATCCTTTTTTTTTCTTTGCAATAATAACTTAGTATTTGATGTTTTTCCTACGTAATTTTCCTGCGCATCCAAAACAGTCAGACTTTCACCGGGTTTCTATGTGACGTCACAAAGGTGTTTTAATCTATTGACTTATTGTATAACAGAAGACCATAAAGCAAAGTTTACATTCTTGTAAAAGAAATATATCTTGGTCTATGCAGTTAGATCTAGATCTTGTAAGCAAAGAAACAAATGCGTATTAAAAGTAGATTTACATGCTTGACTAACCACGGCGGTCTGTATTGTCTCGCCAGATCACTCAACACACAACAAACACTATCGCTTGGTTGTCTTGTTAGGACCCACTACACGTAGTCTCGACTAGCCTTACACTGACCAGTTTGTTCAAATCAGTCAGACACACGATCTATTTACTTCTTGGGACAGAGAAAGGCTTAGATGAAAAATGTTACTCTTTTTCTCGAGTTGATTATCCTAATGCTTTTAGATCTATCTATACATGTATATATATATATATATATATATATATATATATATATATATATATATATATATATATATATATATATATATATATATATATATATATATATATATATATATAAGTTTAGAACTGTATCATAGCTCTGGACTAGGCCGTCACTAAGCCTAACAGCTACTGTAAGAATGAAGCGATACGATTGGTCAAATCTCGTTTCTCTTTCAGTATTGTTGAGGGAAGTGACGTATGAACTAGCTTAAAACAAAATCTCATAGAATCCCGTTTTTTTTTAGATGTCAAGAATTTACTGACTAATGTATTAAATATAAATGTTTCTAAGCATTTAAATAAAAATGGTAAAATGTTTACTATTACAACTTTTTACGCAGAATTTAAATATGTCAATAACTCAAATTTGAAAAACCATCGGAGTTTCCGTTTAAGCAAGAAGAGTGGCCAGGGGTGAAAGAGCGCCGAACCAACAAAAAGCTGAGCGAAGAAGCAGGCCTATCTGCAGCTGTCCAAACCCACCCATGCCACGAATGCGGCAGGCTTTTTAAAGTGAGGATTGGACTTTACAGTCATCTTCGAGTTCATAGGATATGAGAAATGTGCTCATCTTCGATCACGAAGGAGGAGCTATACTACTTGCAATTAATTATTTTTGTTTGATATAAAAAGGTAAATAAATCTTGCAGTATTGAGAAATATGACTGTATATGTGGCGTCCTTCCCCTTGGTATTTAAAAAACAATATTTTGTTTGTTCAAACATATCTCTTTTGATAGTATTTGATAGACAGGAGTTCTCAAATGTTGTTAGATTTACAACTAGGTAGATGTTCAACTTTAAAATAATTCAAGTATGGTGGCCCTTGTCACGCTTGCAGCTCATACAGCAACTGGCCAATGGTATGAGAAATGACAGGGTTATTGTAAGAAAACACATAGCTTAAATGAGACCAGATTTTTTGACGACCTTAAATGTGCATACACAAAAAAAAAAAAAAACGAGGAAGACCGTCTTTAGAAGGTGCAACTGCAGGCCCATCAAGAAAGAAATCTGCCTTGAGACCTATGCCTGAACCAGAAGTCAGAACCGATGGCTTTTTCCACTTCCCAATAAAAACGGAAGTTCGCCAGCGCTGCGAGTTGTGTAGCATGAAGACAAACAACAGTTGTGAGAAGTGCAAAGTATATCTGTTATACAGAGCAAAGACATTGTTTTAGAAGTTTTCATGTTTCTTAAATAAAATTTTCTAACATTCTAAAAATATTTTTTTTTATTTTCATGAAAATATAGTAATTAATACCAACATAACCCAGTGGGTCACCCGTGGAACAAATTGAAAAAGTAGGTCAAGGTCACGTGACCTTAAAAATTAATGTTGATATTAAATTATCAACATATTATATATATATTATATATACCAAAGGAAATAATTTTAGAACCACTGTAAGATAATGTGGGTCTTCCATGGTTAAAGACCAAATCACAAACGAAGTGATCAGCGACAGGGTTACTAAAGAGATTGGAACCCACGACGACCTGCTAACTAAACGGAAAGTAAAGCTCTATGGCCATATTACAAAGTCTTCGGCTTGCAAAGACCTTCCTTCAGGGAACAGTACCAGGAAAAAAGAAGAAGAGGCAGACAGAGAAAGCGATGGGAAGAGAACATAAAAGAATGGACGGGGCCTGTCATTGAAAGAGGTTCTAA
>JAZGLO010004338.1:0-215188 GCA_036873155.1 Biomphalaria sudanica
CTCATCGAGGATATTTTCTGTAATATCCTCTGAGCATCTTTTTTGGAATTCTTCCAATCGGCCTTATTCAGTTTCCACCGCTGAGGTCGTCCCAATGAGGGGAGATTGTTAGCAATGATGATTGGGAAGTGGTCACTTCCCCGTAGATCATTGCTAACTGACCATTTAAAGTCGTCCAGAAGTCCAGGGACGCATACGGTGAGGTCAATGCATGTGAGAGATCCAGTTCCTGGGTGCAAGTAGGTCGGTGATGCATCATTAAGTATGCATAAATCATGTTGGAGGAAGATATCCTCCAGCATACGGCCTCTTGTGTCGGTATTGTTGGAGCCCCACATGGTGTTATGGGCATTGAAATCCCCAAGGATTATGTAAGGCCGGGGGAGTTGTTTCCAATAGGTCCTCCATGTCTGTTTGGTTTAATGGAGCGCCTGGTGGTAAATACAGGCTGCAGCAAGTGATAACCTTGTGAAGGGTTATCCTAGCTGCTTACGGCCTGTAGTATGGTCTGTAGTTCAACCCTCTCATGGGGGATGCTATCCTTCACAAGGATACAGACTCCACCTGATGCTCTCTCTGCATCCTCAACATTCTTGCTGTAAGCACTGTAGCTTCGGAAGCTGATGCTATCTTTCAGAAATGTTTCCTGTAGACAGACAGCTACAGGAGTCTCAGAGTCCATCAGTAGCTGCATCTCCTCATAATTGGCCTTGAGGCCTCTGCAATTCCACTGTACAATTCTGGAATCCATGGCTTATTCTAGATGAGCCTACTTGGAGCTATTTGGCTTTGGGAGGCCCCCGGAGGGGTTTCCCTTAATTCCAGTGACCTTGGTATTTTTATTCTTGGGTTTGGATGGAGAGGAGGACAACCCCCTTTTGGGGGAAGTCTTTCTCTCTGGAGAGGGGGAGATCCCTCTGGTTAGAGCGGAGGTTATTTCCTCCTCGCTCACCTCGGGCATCCTCTCCGCTTTGATTTCTCCCCTTAGGGAGTTGGTCAACCTCTAATTCGGTAGAGGTTGGGGTGTCTGACTGGTTTCTCTGAGGAGAACCTGTGTCAGACATGATGTCTCCGGGTTCTCCCGGAGTATTGGTTTTGACTAGCTTGCTCAGTCTCCATGCTCTCATCAGCGAGCACAGAGAACCTGTTCTTTAGCATGACAACAGGGGCTTTCTTGTTTTCTTCAGAGGTGTGTTCTTTGGCGGTGTTTTCTTCTGAGTTGGAGGAGGAGGAGGGGGTGGTGGGGTCAATGTGTCCGTCTGTGTGGCTATGGATCTTCCTATCTTAGCAACAGCCTGGGCATAGGTCTTTGTCAAGCCGAATTGGCCTTTGGCTTGGGCCAATACAGCCGATTTTCGCCTGCTGAAGGTACATCCATTTCTTGCCTTGTACTCCTGCACGGCAACCTCCTGTTTCCACACAGGGCAGTCCTTGGAGTAGGCTGAGTGGCCAGCGTGACAGTTTGGGCATTTGAACTGGGCTGTGCAGCCTTGTCCTCATGACCTTCTCCAGCACATCTGGCACACACAGTGTTCCTCTTGCAGACTGCCGCGCCGTGTCCATAACCCTGGCACTTGAAGCACCTCATGGGGTTAGGTATGTAGGGCCTCACTGGAACTCGTAGGTATCCTGCCTTCACATACTCTGGCGGTGTCCTAGTTCCAAATGTGAGGATAATAGTGGCGGTTTTGACCTCCTCACCATCCCTGCGCCTGGTAATGCGCCGGGGCATGGGTGACTCCTTCAATGCCCTCCACTATTTCCTTCTCGGAACATTCCAGTAGGTCCCTAGAGCTGATTACACCTCTGCTTGGTGTTCAGACTCTTGTGTGGCATGACTTCCACTTGGAGATCACAGTGTCTTCTGCATCTTAAAAGCTCATCAGAGTGTATCTTGCTATCAACTTCTACTAGAAGTTCCAAAGACTTGTGTAGCTTAGACACACTCTTGGGCTCTCCCACTACTGACTTAAGTCCCCTTGTAGATGACAAAAGGGCTCATCTTTGTCAGACTTTTCCCCTCCTCTGTGCACCTAACCACCAGAAATGATGGCCAGGTAGCACAGCTTTTTGTGGGCCTCCTCCTTTCTGTCTTCCATGCGGCGTCTCTTGCCCAGACATAGGTCTGGGGCAAGTAGTTTTTTTGAAGTTTTTTTTTCCATGGGTGTTATATATTAGTTCGGCACCTGTGCTCCCCACCCGCCATCGAGTCCAACAAGGGGACGGGCCATTCGGAAGTCCAGAATGAGCCCGCCAGGGCTACACAGGTGCTATACTCAGTCAGCTACTGCATCGGACATGTGCCCGATACAGCAGCTCCCTGATTGACCCTCTAGCCCACCGCCCTCCAGCATAGGTCGAAGACCTATGCTGGTAGCTCGGCATGACCAGCCGGTTGACCCAGAGCGGGCCATCTGGGCCCTCAGGTCTAGGGGAACTTGGAGCCAAAGTATTGTGTTTGTGGTGGCTTTATCCTCAGATAGCCATCACTCAAACACCAGGATCTCTTTATCCCCCCTTACCCGTCGCAGTCCACGGCAAACGGACTGGTCTAGGACGTAGTGAGATATTTAGAGATAAGGAGACAGAGTGATGATCAATGAAGGCAGATTGAGGAAAGGAGGAGGCAGACACAATGATAGAAAAGAAGTAGAGCACTTTTGAGCTCCAAAAGTGCTAAGGAAAGAGGAGCGCAGTTTAACGTCATGTCTCGGGACGCAACAAAATTGATAATTAAAGTTTAACAAAATAAGATAACTAGTGGGGTGGCTCCACTACACTATAAATAAATACTTATACCAAAATTTACACTCTATGAGTAGTTCCACTATAAAAGTTACAGTCAAAATTTTTTTTTTCTTTCTATTTAATAAGTTTTCATAGCATGTAGACTTTTATACACAAATAAATTTAGCAAGGTTACCACCAATATGTAGATCTAGTTTCAATTATTTTTACAAGCCTGCTATTGTAATGTATGCCTGAAAACCACCCATATTTATTACATTTAAGCACAAACTACACATTATTCCAGTAACTGTTTTGAGACTTTTGAGGTTGAATCAAATTTAGATCTAGATACATTTTGAGGGTGACTCCCCTTTCCAAGCTCACTTTCATTCCCCTGACCTTGTACAGCCTTAGATCTCTCTTCATCTCTCTTTATATATTATTAGTTTCACAACTGATTTCATCTAAATCTAGATTTCCTCTTCATTATTATAAATAAATCATTCTCTAGATCAAGTATGTCATCCTTAGAATTGTAAATCAATTAACTATTTAACAATATACAAACAACACTCATTAGCCATAAGTCTAACAGTCCTATTTTAAATTATAGACTGTCAGTCTGGTAATGTGCATAATCTGGCGAGAAGGGCATGTTTTTTTGTACATGTAGATCAATAAATCGGGCTAGTGGGTTCAAAAGGTTAAAATGACCACATTATAGATAAATAAAAAAAATATGACAAGTCAACTTACTGGAATTATTTGACCACAAATGCCAACAGGTTCATGTCGAGTATAAGCAAAATATTTTCCATCTAAAAATAAAAATGATTTTTCAAAATTACGTATTAAAAAAACAACAAGCCCAGAACATTTTTTAAGTGAAAAAAAACAACAAATTTTTTATGCTGTGGTGGCAATGTGGGTATGAGTAATTGTGTGTATAATCAGCTGACACAGATAACAAATGCTTCAAGAAAGATGATTAAAAGATCTGTATTCCTCAAGAGAGGAATTTTAACAGACTAACTTTGTATTACACCCTATATAAAAAGCAGCAAAGATGTCAAGATGATCCATGATCTAGCGATTCATGCTTCAGTCTGGTACAATGAGACCAGTGTAAATCAGTTGAATCCAGTGAGTTCAGGACAAGGTGGTGTCATTTAGTGCAGTGTTTGCTGAGAGCCTCGAAAGAGAGTCATTACATTATGAATAAATAATCTGTACTGAAATGAACAAGTAACCAAATGATTTGATTTTATTCTCTGATAAGCCAACAATTCGTTTAATGGTGTGGGACCAAGCATTCTCTTCATGTCTTTGGTTATCATTAGATCTAGCTCACTTAAGCTGTTCTTCTTAGGCAATGATTTTTTCTACTCTTCTGGTGTTGCATAGGTGAAGTTCTTAAGCCTGACATTTGATGAGGTGCTTATTTTAAGATAAACAGTATTCTGTCAGCTTACTGCCTCAGCTCTATGAGCTAAGTGGGGATGTATTTGTATGGAGGCTATGAGACATTACACCATACAGACCAAGTTTCTAATGTCTTTTTCTCTGTAGCTTATTGCATAGCATTTCTATTCTAGTTTCTCTCTTTTCAGTCCAGCTTATGATGCTTTTAAATTTCTCACCTGTTTAGTTTGCACTAATGCTGCTGGTTGTGTCTTAAAATGTATTGACAATAAAAAAGTGTGAAGTTCAAATAATTAAAACTCAGCATAGATGATAGTACTGGTATACACTAAAAAAAAAAATAATTTTAAATTAAATTATACCTCTAATAATCAATTGCTTTAATAAAATATTGGTTACAATTACCAAGCAATACATTTCATTTATTGTGTGTTGTAAGTTTAAATTTTAATTAAAAACTAATAAATTTAAAAAAATACTTAAAATAACAACAACACAGCTCTTATTAAGTGTAGTTGTATTAATTAGTTTGGGTCAGTCATGTAATTAAATGTGTAATAGATCTAGACTCACAATAATAAGTCTGTGCGGTTAGAAATATTTTTACCTATTATTTTATTTAGCCCAATTTCATGCTTTTAGCTTTATCAATACATCATGATTCTATCACTTGTCTGGACCAGTAGGAAATGTGCGTGGGTGTGTGTGTGTGTGAGAAATAACATGATATCTGGCTGATGGCTTGTAAAATTTATTTTTTTTTAAAGTGAGCAACCTGAATTCAAAGTCGTAGGCTTAAGTCCTCTCAGGATTCTCAAGCCAACTCGGTAACAACTCTGGAAGTGAAGAGCTTTGGAACAGCAGAGAAGAATGTATAGTTATCTATTGTCCTATTTCATGTGTTCACTAAGCCTCAGACGACGACATTTAAAGGGGACTAATTCAGCTTATACCACCACTTCAGTCAAGTTCCATTTTTTTTCCTTGTTCATGATACCAAACAAAATAATTAATTACCATTAGTTAATGAACTAATTGGTTAAAGTTTTTTTTTATTGATTCTTATGTTGTCAGGTAAAAATAATTGTGCAAAATTTCAGCTTGATCAGAGATAATTACATGCACAGACAGAGTGAGTTGATATAAGCTTTGTAAAAATAGGTTCTTTAGTTATCTCACCTGCTGGTAATGTTTTTCCACAGATTTTATCAGCCCAACCAGCATAGTATCTGAACACATTGACAGAGAAATACACATCTCCTATGGAGCCCCCTAATGAAAAGGCTTTGCCATTGTCCAATGTTTCAAGGCTCTAAAATAAAGATGAACAATAGGATTGAACGCAATAAAGAGAACTAACTCCAAACAAATGGTACTAGAATATTTACTAACTAGTCGACCCACGGCCTAACATACACTGCTTTGTAATGGCCACTAACCAATAGACAGTTAAATAGCAGTGATATGGAAAGAAGTTGACCCGGATTGTAAACTCTAGGAGGGTCATGCAGACGTTCTCGGAAGTGAATAGTCAAGGGAAGTACTTAAGACATTGCCACAATAAACGCCAGAAGTATTCGTGTAGGCAGCGTATTGACGAGTAGAGTGCATAACTGTGCTTTCGTGAGGAAGAACAACGGACAGGGTGTTGCCATAGTTATCCCAATGTTTGCAAACAAAGCTTACAGCAACCTTACAAAGTTTAAGAGCAACAGTTTCGTGGATGACATTTTCCCAGAAATATGTGACTGATAGAAATAAACAGTTACCTGATGCAGGAATTTCTACTACGCTGAAAGACCTGTTAACTACTAGAAATATATTGAAGTGTTGGCCATGGAAGGAAATGAAGGGCAATATTGTTAGAGAGTCAGCGTGCAGGCGGGCATGATGTCCTACACAGTTGGGCAACGTAAAGACTTGTTCCCCACTCTTTTTTTTAGATGCGAAAGTTACATGAGGTAACTCTAGTCTGACTTGCAGACATATAAGAGTTTTCTTTCCATGACTTTTTAATAGAGGGTTAGAGAGTCTGCGTGCATGCACATCTCTTCCAATCACACATTTACAGCAATACACTGGACATCTCTTCCAATCACATATTTACAGCAATACACTGGACATCTCTTCCAATCACACATTTACAGCAATACACTGGACATCTCTTCCAATCACACACTTACAGCAATACAATGGACATCTTTTTCAATCACACACTTACAGCAATACACTGGACATCTCTTCCAATCACACATTTACAGCAATACACTGGACATCTCTTCCAATCACATATTTACAGCAATACACTTAACATCTAGTCCAATCACATATTTACAGCAATACACTGGACATCTCTTCCAATCACACATTTACAGCAATACACTGGACATCTCTTCCAATCACATATTTACAGCAATACACAGGACATCTCTTCCATCACATATTTACAGCAATACACTTAACATCTCGTCTAATCACTTATTTACAGCAATTCACTGGACATCTCTGCCAATCATACACTTACAGCAATACACTGGACATCTCTTCCAATCACACATTTACAGCAATACACTGGACATCTCTTCCAATCACATATTTACAGAAATACACTAGACATCTCGTCCAATCACATATTTACAGCAATACACTTGACATCTCGTCCAATCACGTATTTACAGCAATTCACTGGACATCTCTTCCAATCACACACTTACAGCAATACACTGGATATCTCTTCCAATCACACACTTACAGCAATACACTGGACATTTCTTATCACACACTTGACATCTCTTCCAATCACACACTTAATATCTCTTCCTATCACACACAGCAATATAGTTGACGTCTTTTCCAATCAAACACTTACAGCAATATAGTTGACATCTCTTTCTATCAGGTCAGCAACTTTATTCAACAATTGTCCTCTGACACTTGCATCAAGAGTACGATATTTTGAGCCAAGGGCAAAAGCATCGACAGCTGCTTTAACTGCTTTATCAACATCTTCCTAAAAAAAAAAAAAAAAAGCCAATTTTAATTTATAAGACAAGCAAAACTTTTCTATCTGGATCAAAAATATTTAAACAAAAATAATTTAACAAGATCCACACTTATAATTACCAGTTTAAGGAACATCTAGACATTTAGACAGTGTCGTGACAATTTACTTCTTAATTTGTTTTCTCTATTCTTTAAATAAAATCTAAATGCTTGTATTAAAATGTTTTTGAGTCTGAAATGTAGTTTACAGAAAATAAAACGTGTGTACATTATTCTTTGAAATTAATCTCAACACTGTTTAGCCTGAGCTTTGAAAGTAGACCTACCAGTATTTTACCTTACTAAATATACTAATCATAGAATAAAAAATGTCTGGAATTTATAAAACACTAATTCCATAAATACATAATGCGCATCTCTTGGAGGAACCATGTCTCCAATCAGGAAGTTTTGAGATTGGCCAATATGAACAGCGTGTATGCTCTCCTGACACAAAGAAGACTACGCTGGCTTGGACATGTCACCCGCATGCTAGATGGTAGAATCCCAAAAGATATCTTATATGCTGAGCTTGTAGAGGGCTTCAGACCCAAGGCTCAAGACCAAAGACTAACATATAGAGATGTCACAGACATCAACAAAAGTATGTGGGAAGAAATAGCCAAAGACTGGAGTGCAAAGAGATAGACTGTGCATGATGGAACGATCCTCGCTGAGAGCAAAAGAGTTTGAGTTTTAAGTTTTTGGCAAAAGAAACAAAGCTTAATCAAGAGGGAAAAAAAAAGAAAGCTGCCCTGTCCCCTATCCCTGAATCAGATGCATGAATTGTGGCAAAATCTGCCACTTGATTTTCCACGCCAGGTTCTGCCCCATCTCAAGACTAGACCAAAACCAGTGACTCATCCAGGCGCATCCATTGCCTTTCGAGACAAAAGGAGCCATATATATAATTCCATAAATAATTGAAATAAAAAAATAAAGACATAAACTGGTGAAAACTAGTTTACCGGTACACATATAAACATTTTTTTCTCTCGTTACCTTGTCAGCCTCCTGAATGTCAGCAATTTTCTGACCAGTAGCCGGGTTGAAAACAGGAAATGTTTTACTGCTAACAGAGTTTACGAATTCATTGTTTATGAATAACTAAAAAAAAAGTGTTTAAAAAATGTTTTAATAATAATTATTATTTAAAAAATGCTATTAAGCTGACATACTGAAGTTTAAGGAAAATTTCATTAGAGCACTAGTGCAAGTCAAAGGAACAGGAGAAAGTTTGTTTCTATGGTCTAAAGTTTAAAAGGCTGTCAAGTGGCCATACCATTATTATCAAACTTGGGTGGACTAAGGAACATTTCAAATACAGTGTAAAATCCCAGCCTATATGAAAAAAAAAATTAACCTAAAACCCTGGATTGGCAGCTTAGTAAAAAAAAAATTAACCTAAAACCTTGGGTTGGCAGCTTAGTGATTTATAGCCTAGAAACCTTATATCCCATCATATATTATTTATTGAGTTGGACTAGGGGTGGGGGTCTATTTATTACACACTTAGAATATAGATATGCTATCTAACATTAAATTACTTTATAAATGTTAAGAAAGTCATGCAATAGTGTCCCTTTGATTTTAAGGGTCTATTTTTATCAAATATATTAACTTCAAACAATAAAATGTTAAAATAAATTTTATTTCAAAAAATTAAAATTTTAATACCTGTGTATACTTTATCTCTGGATTTCTAATTGGTTTGAAATTTGCCATTTTTACTCTCTCAATAGTTTCAAGCTTTAAAAAAAAAACATGTTTGAATATAGTAAGATAGAGAATCTTGAGACTATAGATCTATATCATCTTTATCAATATAATATTTAATAGATATAAACCCTGTTTGTTTATAAAGAGATTTAGAGTGGTTCTGTAAACCCTGTTTGTTTATAAAGAGATTTAGAGTGGTTCTGTAAGGTTGTTAATGCTGGAAGTGGTTATGGATATAAGCACTCTACTACCTATAAAATGCTTCAAATAGCATGTGTCTCAAATAGCCTATGACAACAAGTCCATGTGTGGCTCAGATATTAGGTCCAGCAGAACTGTTTTCACTAACAGGAGAAGAGGCAAAGGTGAGTAACTGGCACCTAAACCAGTTAGCTTCAAACAAAAGGTGCTCTTTAGCCTTGGCTAGCTAACCACCTAGCAGAAAAGGAAAACTGAATTGAAACCTCTGCTGCCTTGCAGCTATACCCAAACAAGGGAAAGGTTTCAGAAGTTGACCCTGATGAAAGATCTGTAGGCAGTGACCCTTAGGCAGTTTATGACACAAAGTGCTACACCCTGGCATGGCCTGTGACACAGCTGATCTTAAACTGTATTGGCACTGGTTGTTCCATTGAACACATCAGCTGTGTGGAGAGGGGAGATCTGGAGTGTGGGTGACATTGTCCATAGCTAATGTCCAGATGAGATGAATCTCATTTCTATCAAATGATCAATAATTGCTTCACAGGTGAAGGAAGCCATAATAACTAAATATTTATATATATAATAATTATAGATCTAGACTAAAACTAAAGTCTATACTATGTGATGTGTCCTATCTTGAGAGACAATGGTTGAATAAGCCCACGAGAGAGAATGGTCAGATTAGCCTATAAGACACACTGGTCTTGTGTCTATTGCTATGCAACAGCCATTGAGTTATCTGTAGTATTAACCTCTGTTGGTTCTTCTTAAAGACCTTTTCCTGGGCCTTGTAGATCTAGATCTATAAAAGAATCATAGATTGCCCATGCCAAGATGTGTCTTGGTCCCTCTCAACCTTGCTAGAGTGATTCAAATCAATGCTAATCTTAAATCAAAATTTTAAAAAATGCATTACATATAGAGATATGATTTCCAATCATTAAGTTGAAGGAGCTGCCAGAGGGATTACCATATCATAATCATGAATAAACAATAATCATGATCATCAGTAACCTTAGATCTATGGAACTTCACCCCTCATTTTTCCTGGTGACGTCTGAGAGTTAGATCTAGACTATTAACATATTATCATTAAGTATATTTATATAATTACCTTTGTTTTAGCGTCTTAAGAATAAAACTTTAAAGATAGATGATTAGATCTAGATCAAGAAGCGAATTTGTAGATGATCATCAGACATGATGTTGCAATCTGTCAGTCATCTAAGATGCAGAACTAGATTCTAATAGATCTAAATTTTATGTTTTGTAAAATATTTTACATGTTTTGGATGTTTCTTCATTAGGTGCAAATACTAGATCTAGATCCAAACCTCCCGCAGGACAGCGCCCGATACGGGAAAGGGGGAGGTATGATATGAATATGAACCCAGGACCATTAAATAAAAGACAAATGATTAGCTGCAGAATAATCAGGCCAGGTCACAGTGCCATCCAATTAGTAATAAAGGCTATTTAGATCTAGATCTAGTTACTAATTTAAATCATGTAATCTAGATGTACTGATTATGACTGATAGATCAACATCTAATTAACTAAATAAAATCTAAGCAGAGAAAGGTTTTAGAGGAGAGGGTGCAAGTTATGAGCAAGACTATAATGTCTAGACAGATTGTTATAGGTCAGAAAAGGGATAAGACAGAAAGGAAAAAGGTTGAGAAAAAAGTTTTGGGGTGTTTAGAGAAAGATGCAGGATTTGGAAATGATATTTTTGTTGCTCTTTCCACAGAGACTAAGCTAATATTGTCTTCTTTGCTTTCAGAGAGATTTGACTCCCTTCCTCTGTCTATCAGACATGTCTGGGATGTTGATGGGAAAGATCAAGTGTTTGATGGAAAGATAGTCAGATATGTGAAGAAAGGGCAGAAGAAGTGCTGCAGGAGTGGAGTTTTGTGGTAAGACGCTTGACAGTATGGACTATACACCCGCCATCTTGGAACCTAATACCGAGCCTAAGCCCAAGGCTCTAACCGAACAAATCCCTAGCAAAAAACGTAAGAAGAGAGGACGTAGAGGAGGAATACGAGTTAAGTGTAGAAGAAGAGGACAAAGAGGCTTCCTTCCACCCATCGTAACAGGCAATGTTAGGTCTTTACAAAATAAGATGGAAGAATTAACAAGTTGCTGTGAACATCTGTATCAATTTAGAGAGTGTTCCTTAATGTGTTTCACTGAAACCTGGCTCAATGACACGATACCCGACTCTTCTGTTGATCTCGATAAATTTTACGTTTACAGAGCAGACAGAACAATTAATAGTGGGAAGTCAAAAGGAGGAGGACTCGCAATCTATATAAACAAGGAATACTGCAACGCCAATAATGTGAACATCAAGAATAAAATTTGTGACCCTAACATTGAACTTATGTGTGTCACACTTAGGCCTTACTACTTGCCTAGAGAATTCACTCAGGTGTGTGTTGTTGTTGTGTACATACCACCGACGGCTGACACAGCGACTGCGTCGGAAATAATTTTTGATGTGCTTCACAATGTACAATCAAAACACCCGGACTCTGTTTGTATCGTAACTGGAGATTTCAACAACCTAAATATTGACAACACACTGCCAAACTATTGCCAGTATGTCTCCCTCCCCACAAGGCAGGGTAGAACGCTTGACAAATGCTACGTAAACATTAAGCAGGCTTACAAATGTAAAAGTTTGTTCCCACTTGGAGAATCTGACCATGTATTAGTCCATCTTATACCAAATTACAAACCTAATCTTAAAACTACAAAGAGAGTTATAAAAACGGTCAAGATGTGGTCTGAAGAGGCTGTAGAAAAACTACGAGGATGCATTGAGAAAACTAACTGGGAAATCTTTATTGAAAACTGTCCAGACATAAACGAACTAACAGAAACTGTTAACTCATATCTATCATTCTGCGAGGAGTTAACAATTCCAACAAAAACAATACAAGTCTATGGAAACAATAAGCCCTGGATGACCAAAAAAATCAAACACCTTATTACTGAAAAGAAAACAAAGTATAAGGCTAGCAACGAAGAGTTTATAAATGCTAAACATAAACTGAGAAAAGCAATAATTGAAGGGAAAAAAACATACAAAGAAAAAATTGAGAATTTCTTTGCAAAGAACAACTCAAAACAATGCTGGGAGGGATTAAAGAAAATAACAGGCTGCGCCTCAAAACGAGAACAAATTTCAGTGGCTGATGATGAGAAATTCGCCAACGAACTAAATTGTTTTTATTCTTGTTTTGACAAAGAAGATTTTGTTGATCTACACAAAGAACTTTTCAACACTCTGTCCAAAGGAAAACAAGAGCCCTATGTCAATTTTGTAACTGAGGATGAAGTGACATTGTTATTTAAAAGAGCAGACGTAACAAAAGCTTCTGGACCAGACAAAATTAGTGGTAAGCTGATCAGGCTGTGTGCGGAGCAAATATCTTCTATCTTCTGTCATATCTTTAACCAGTCATTGCAAACGTGCGTAATTCCACACATCTGGAAAACTTCAGAGATCATACCAGTGCCTAAGAAACCAAAAATAGATTGCTTAAATGATTTCTGCCCAGTAGCACTAACACCTATTGTTATGAAATGTTTTGAAAAATATATGCTAAAACAACTTGTAGCAAAAGTCAACAACAGCCTAGACCCTCACCAATTTGCATACAAAGCAGCTAGAGGAACTGAGGATGCCATTCTATTGCTTTTGGACCAGCTTTATAAGCATCTCGATATACCCAAACATACGCACGAGTCCTCTTCGTAGATTTCTCCTCGGCTTTCAATACCATACAGCCACATCTAATGATAAACAAACTGAGTAACTTAAATGTAAGCCCTTACTTACAAGCATGGGTTCTAAACTTTTTAACCCAACGGCCCCAGTATGTTAAAGTCAACAACACCAAATCGTCAACTCGAGTACTATGTACGGGTGCTCCACAAGGTTGTGTACTTTCTCCTGTACTATACACTCTTTACACTAATGACATAAGAAGCATCTATGACTCAGTTAAACTCATTAAATTCGCTGATGCTACTGCCATAGTCGGTCTTATTTCAGGAGACGAAACTTAGTATCGAAGCTCGATAGAAGAGTTTACAAACTGGTGCACCGACAACTTTCTAGAATTGAATGTAACAAAAACTAAAGAACTTATAATAGATTTTAGAAAGAAAAAACATACTATACGTGAACTGCAAATAAACACTACATCTATAGAACAAGTAAAGGCATATAAATATCTAGGTGTTATCATCAACAGCAAGCTTTCATGGGAAGACCACCTTGGAACTCTGGCAAAGAAGGCAGCCCAGCGACTCTTTTTTCTATACAACTCAATAGCTTTAAACTAAGCAAGAAGATCCTTGAGACATTTTACCGCGCGACTATGCAGAGTCTGCTAACATACGGAATAACTTGTTGGCAAGGCAACGCCTCATCTAAACTGTTGCGACGTCTAGAAAAAATCATTAAAAAAGCATCTTAAATTACACGTACAACATTGCCACATTTAAAGGAGCTTTTTGAACAAAAGTGCCTAAGAAAAATCGAAAAAATCTTGGAAGACAACGGCCACCCGCTCCATCAGAACTACGACAGGTCGTCGCGAAGTGGGCGACTGCTGTCAATCAAAACAAGAACAGAGCGGTACAAAAACTTGTTCGTACCTCACTCGGTCAGACTCTATCACCGCCACTCATTGATCAGGGAACATGAAATGCACCAAGATACCTGTCTGTAGTCGCTGAATGAACTCTTTATGTTGTCTGTTGTATTTGTGTGTATTTTTCTGTTGTGTTGTCTTTATATGAGAAAAGAGTCCTTGTAATCACAACAAATTTCCGTAAGGATCAATAAAGCAGTCTTAGTCTTAGGATTGTATGGGACAGCGAAGGCCAGACAGACATCCCTACAACTCAAATTATTTAAAAGTGTTGTAATGGGAGATTTCCATTTTGTATAGTTGTATTTGAATTTGTTTTCTATTTTATTTT
The DNA here is from genome assembly GCA_036873155.1 of Biomphalaria sudanica. NCBI lineage: Eukaryota > Metazoa > Mollusca > Gastropoda > Planorbidae > Biomphalaria > Biomphalaria sudanica. The sequence goes on from JAZGLO010004338.1 coordinate 14,119, forward strand.
GTTTCATTTTAATTTTAGTTTTAATTTTGTTTTGTTTTCGTTTTTTAATTTATTGTTACAATATTAACCATTTTTAAAAGAAAAAAAATATATTATTGGATTTATCTCAAATTCTATTAAATTAATTGAACACTCTTTAATTCAATCAAATTTAAATTAGCTATCCATAGTTCTAATACCAGGACTTTTAAAATAAACTTTTAGAAATTTCAAATAATAATTACCTAAATCAGTATATATTTTCAACCATTTGTTATTAATACTTTTTGTTTTGTTCATATTTAATATTAATTTAAAATATATAAAATAAATCTACAGTATTTATAGTAAAAAGTAAAAGAATTTTAAATTAAATCATAGCAATTTAAATTATTGATTAGGGTTGTTTTTTTCTTTCAATGATAGCATTTTAGAAAATAATTGTAAAAAGATTTTTCTTAAGAATAGTGTTTTTTTTTATAGATATAAATAGTCTGTTTAAACCCTTTTGTTAATATATGTATTTATTTCTGAGAATTAAAAAAAAATAGCTAGGAAACATTTTTAGCTTCAGTGTACAATTTTTGGATTATTTTCCTTCCGACATGTACCGTATTTTTTGCCGTATAAGATACTCCGGCATATAAGACGCACCCAATTTTAAAGGAGGAAAATCTAGAAAAAAAAGATTCTGAACGTACCGTATTTTTCGCCGTATAAGACGCACCAACTTTCCCCCCCCCCCAGTTTTGGAGAAGAAAAAGTGCGTCTTATACGGCGAAAAATATGGTAAGTACAAAGTTTTTTTAAAAGTATTTCTTAGAAGTATTTTATAAATTTTTACTATTCATTATGTTGCTAAATGTATGATCTATGTCTCCTGAAAATTTGAAATAAACATATTGAAAAATAAAAAAGTTATTCAAATTTTTGTAGCTTCGGCGCAGAATTTTTGGATTATTTTCCTTCCGACATGTAAGTACAGAATTTTTAAAAAGTATTTCATAAAAGTATTTAATAAAGCTTTACTATTCATTGTGTTGCCAAATGCATGATCTACGTCTCCTGAAAATTTGAAATAAAAATATTGAAAAATAAAAAAGTTATTGGAGTTTTCCTTGAAAATTAACAACATTGGGTACCAATTTTTTTTCTGTAACAAAGACAAATAAGAAAAAAAAAAAAGAAAAAAATTCGTAACTTTTTTTCTATTCAAGTTAGAAAAATAACTTAAACACTTTTAGAAATGGGATGGCAAGCTCTACTAAATGGAATGCATCAGAATGCAATCTGAGTAGTTTAAATTTTTATGTTGAAGTGCCTAACTTCAGAAGTGCGATGCATAACTTTGCAGACAATTTTAGCAAATGGAGTAGATCTAAAATAGATTGATGCCAACTCACCTTTATAAACGCAGTTAGCTCTAGAATCTATATATTTATGTCTAGATCTAGATTAAGAGTCAGTAGAGTAGTGTGAAACACTACTTTAAGACTACCTACTAACGTATATTCTACTCCAGAGTAGATTAGACTGATTAGTAAATCTAGGATCCTGACTAAAGTCCAATCTCAGCTGATGAGAAAAACAAGAAATTGAGTAGAATCGAAAAATAAATAAACCCAGATTTGTTATTAGAACCTAATTTGTCTTCTAATTTTCTATCCAAAAGTAAATCAAAGACCATTTCGTGTTGAGTCAAATCCGAATGGTTCCTTTTTAACCATGTTTTCTGTCTTTGAAAAGATCACACCCGTTTTAACAATTTTTGCCCGGATCCTTTAGCGTCGGTTACAGATCTAGATCTACTAGATCTAGAACTTGCAATACAACATACATGACAAGTGTTTGTGATGGAAGGCATATTATTTGTCTTTTTTTTTAACATAAAGTCTATTAATTATGTAACACATCAGTGTAGGCGTCCCTTCCCGAGTTCAAAAGTGTCCTACTTGACTTTTTTTTTTTATATCATCAGCCTACATCTAAATTCTGGAAGGGCCTATGTGAGTCTGAGGATTGTTTAGTGGTTACTGCACCATGATTCTTAGGCTCTGGGCCAACCAGCATGGGTCGTCGACGTCGAGGGTGGTGCTCAGAGGGTCAGCCGGATGGTTACTGTAATTGGCATAGGGCCGAAATGCAGCAGCTGCCTCTGAGCATAGCACCTGTGTAGACCCGGCGATCCCGTCTTCTTGTTGGACTAGAAGGCGGAAACGAAGCTCACGTACAAATAGCCAACGGATGAAAAAAAAAACAACTTGTTTTCGACGTGGATCTTGTCAGTAAACGACGCATTGTGGTTGAAAGGAAGGAGTTTACATAAAACTCATGCTACCTGGCCATCATTTCCGGAGGTCAAGTGTACAGAAGAGCATAACAAAACTAAGCCCATTTCTGATCCATAGGCCTAAGGTATTAGAATACACATAAGAAGAGCATTGAAATGTGACCATAAATCTACTAGATGAGGTCGGTAGCAAGCCGCACTCTGGTGGAAATGGATGAGATTGAGGAAGTCATCCATGCTCGACGTATTACAGACAACGTGAGAGTGACAAAGTCAAGACTGTAATTGCTTTTCTTACATATGATGACACTGATAAAGCATGATACATACACATTCTTATGGTGCCAAGAGACAGTAAAAGTGCCAGGGATATGGCGCAGCGGTCTGTAGGACGAAGTAAGGGTACGCTAGAGGTGCTGGATGGGCCACAAGGATAAAGACTTCACGTCCCAGTTCAAGTGCCCAAAATGTCACTCTGGCAATTCAACTTATTCCAAGGACTGCCTTGTGAGGAGACAGGAAGTAGCCGCGCAGAAGTACAAAGCAAAGAATCATTGCAACTTTTGTCAGGCGATATTGGCTGTACTGGCCTTGCCCAAGGGTCAATTAAAATAGCTTTAAAAAAGTTACGCTTAGGTCGTTGGTTAAGTTGCAAAGTTCATATCCACGCAGACTGGTACACAGTCCCAGCCTCTTCATCCATTAACTCCGAAAAGAAATCATTTAGAGCCACACTTAAAACGCAAACGAAGGAGCTACCCTTTCAGAAACAGAAATCGAAATTGAGCAGCTCAAGAAATTAGGAAAGGCAAAGTCTTGGTTGCTCATGTTCTCCTTGGTAATAGAGATTTTTTTACTTGCTTGCGAAATGAATGTTTTAGCCATGGAATCAATATCCTGCAGAAGGATTCTAGGTATCGCCTACAAAGACTGCATCAAGAAATATGAAACAGAAGCACAATGCCCATTGAGCCCCATAATGACTAACAACGCAAAAAGCTAAGAATGATCCTTTACGTCAGGGGTCTCAAACTCATTTCAGCATGTGGGCCACAGTGGAAAGTAACAACCATTTAGCGGGCCGCACCACAAAAAGAAAATATTTTTTTTCTTAAATTTTACGAACACTACTGTCACTGCAGTTAAATGCTAAAAAAATGTTTTTATAATTATTAATTTAAGTTTAATTTATTACATGCACAGGGAGTTTAGTTCACTAAAATAAGTTGACGTTGTCTCTGTCACTAATTAAAAAGCAGAAACTGTAGTTCCCCCCCCAAAAAAAAAAAAAAAACTATAATTACTAGGTCTACTGCAGATGGTTCGTCACTTATGTTTCTATCCACTCAGCTGAGAGCGTTTGACAAAGACCAGACCATAGACGTTAGGCCTGAAGCCGCGTGTAGTGGCAAGCCGCAAAGTTGCTCTCAGATGCTCATCAGTCAGTCTTGATCGTAATGCTGTTTTGTTGATCTTCATTCTGGAAAAAACTGTTCGCAAACGTACGTACTCCAAAACATCGCTAGAATTCTAGCAGCTGCGCAGAATAAGTTTGGAAACTTCTCTCTGAGAAGAAACTGGTAGAAATTTGGAACACCAACATCAACGTATTTTTGCTTCAGAACAGTGTCACACTGCAGATCCAGTAGTTCCATCTGGACTTCCTCTGGAACGTTTTTCATTTCAACTGCGAACGGAGTTGCAACAATGAAAAACTGTGGTTCGAGAGCAGTGAATTGCTGAAAGCGGTGTTCAAAATCTTCCAGTAGTCTGGAGAAGATGTCTACATAGTCTTTCAGGCGCTGTGGTTCAACCGTAATGCTCTGAAGAAAAGACAAATGAGCCAGGTTTCCATCTGCCAGCTGAGTGGCCCACAAAGTCATCTTGTATCGGAATGATTTGATGCGGTCAAACATCACGGTAATTAGCTGCTTTGTGCCCTGTAGTTGTGAATTGAGTGCATTGAGATGTTGCGTGATGTCAGTAAGAAAAGCAAGATCCGACAAAACATTGGGTCACTGAGCTGAGGTATGTCCCCGTCTTTCATTGCCATGAACAATGCTATTTCCCGTCTCAGTTCAAAAAAACTCTTCAGCACTTTTCCAGGACTCAACCATCTGACTTCCGTATGATAAAGCAACTCTCCGTATTCCGTTTCTAAATCAGCTAGAAATGACACAAACTGTCTGTGGTTGAGACCCCGTGCACGTATGAAGTTCACCGTCTTCACAACATCCATCACGTTCTTCATTTGTAGACTTTTGCCAGAGAGTGCTTTTTGGTGCAGAATGCAGTGTATGGCTGCAAAAGGTCCCGCCAAGCTGAGCTGATACCGTTTCTCTACCATTAATCCAACAACACCAAACTTCTCTGAACACATTGCTGGAGCACCGTCTGTAGCCACTGAAACAAGTTTTTCCCACGGTAGCCCACACCTGTCAATACAAGCTTCCAGTTCTTGAAACACGTCGCGTCCAGTCGTCATTCCTTTCATGGGTAGTAAGTCCAATAGCTCTTCAACAATGTTCAAGTTTTCGTCGACCCCACGCATGAATACGGCACGGTATGCAGTGTCTGTTACACCAGTAGACTAGTCCAGAGCAATGGAATATGCTACAAAGTCTTTTACAGCGGCAATCAGTTGCTGTTGAACATTTGTCGCTGACTCGGTGATCCTGCTTGCAACTGTGTTCGCAGACAAACTTATGCCTTTGTAGAGTTTCTTTTTCGGGGCAGATAATTTCACACGTCTGTAGCGAACACTCTTTTACAAACTGGCCTTCAGTGAATGGTCGTGATGCCTTTGCTATCATCTCGCTAACAACAAAGCTTGCCTTCACAGAATCTTCGCTAGCAGTTGGCGGACACCTCATTTACTGATTTGTGCAGTTGTAAATCATTTCACGGCTTATATGTGGTCATTGTAAATTTTATCTATTTTTTTTGAATTCGCGGACGTGGCCCGGGGCCACGTGTTTGAGACCCCTGCTTTACGTGGTTTGCTCAAAATTGTCATTCTGAGTTGCTTTGAAAAAACAAAACAGTGCAATGTTAAGCAATCTGTGCAAGATGAGAGAAAAACAAAACCAGTGCAATGTTAAGCAATCTGTGCAAGATGAGAGAAAAACAAAACCAGTGCAATGTTAAGCAATCTGTGCAAGATGAGAGAAAAACAAAACAGTGCAATGTTAAGCAATCTGTGCAAGATGAGAGAAAAACAAAACAGTGCAATGTTAAGCAATCTGTGCAAGATGAGAGAAAAACAAAACAGTGCAATGTTAAGCAATCTGTGCAAGATGAGAGAAAAACAAAACAGTGCAATGTTAAGCAATCTGTGCAAGATGAGAGAAAAACAAAACGCTGGCAGAAGAAAAGGAGAGAAACAAAAAAAGCCAATGGCACCTAGCTCCATTCTCTGTCAACTTTGACATAGTTCTTTGTATCGAATCGAGATGCGTATTCGTGTACTAAGCTGAACGTACTTTTTAACTTTTTTTAAAGCTGATATACATGTAAAAACCCAGCTTTTTGAACGTTTGATCAAACAAATTTATTCATTAAAAAAAAAGCGTACAGAAGCAAAAAAGAAACTACTTCAATTACTGTCAATTGATTGCCCCAGATACCAGGATGTCAGGGAGAAATTTTTTAGAGCACACACCGTAATAACACTATTCGACAATGTCGACCCTGGGAAGGTACTGGGCTTTGTCCGGGAGGAGATCTGATTTTTTAATTGTGAACATATAATATTTACATAAGATTTTTACCAAATTATTAAATTTTTACTACCTTTACTATTTTAACTGTGAATAGACCTTGTTTTTAATGATTTAACTGCATAGAATTTAGCCTTTGTTATGTAAAGGGAGAGTGATCCTTAAAGGATTACGAGCACGACATGGCCTAAATTGTGCCGATGTGCATAATCTCAAAACTCAAACTCTGCTATTGAAAAAAGAAATCTGAAAAAATAACAAAACTTGACATTTATTTTTTTAATACTCTTTCCACACAGATGAATACAAAGTAACCAAATATACTTTATTCAATGAAAGAGACTTCTTCCTAAAAGGGAAGATAACTTCATTTCTTTTTCTTCCCTTTCTCCTTTGCTTTCCCCTTGTTCTGTTTCCCCTGGTCGCCACTTGGCATCAGTCTGTCCAGACGTTTCTTGGCCAGCGGTGTCTTGTTATACCAGTCCAGGAAGTCCTCGTGCTCCTCTCGATAGATCGGTTCAAAGCAGGCGATCTTATACACAAACTCTATTGGCTTCAGAACGCTGCGTTTGTTTCTCATGGCATCGACTCGTTCTTTAGTCAATACATCTTGACAGGTTTCTTTGATGGCGTTGACGGTAAAGCCAGTAGTCACCTGGTCAAAACATGCAATACAGATGCAAATAGATCAAAGTTAGTTGATTACATTAGGAGAGAGAGATAGTGTAAAGTGTGTGTGTGTCTGTGTAAGAGCTGAGACGTGTTTGTTTTGCAGATTCTGGACGCTCCTTCAGAAGCGAAGATTATTACTTCCTGATGACGTCTATGGATGTCGACTGGCATGGAGAGAGAGACAGAAAGACCAATGAAAATGGAACGGAATGCCTCATGTAATCTGAAATAACACTATATATTTGGATAATCTATATGAACAACATATATTTGCTTAAAAAATTAATAACAAAATTTTTTTTTAAACAGGAATAACGTTAAAAATACTTTAAAAAAAAAAAAAAAGTTCCTTCTATTTCCAACTTATGAAACGATTGTTTTCTCTTAAAAATTAATGATGCTAGATTTAAAAACACTTAAGAGAATAAAAATATCTAGTACACCTTTTAATATTCCAACAATAAGCATTTTGATCTAGATTTTTTAAGACAAGGCGCACAATTTCCTTAAACATTAATTATATAAATTATTTATTAAAATCTTGAATCAATAATGCCTTAGATTCGGAAATTCTCGAACGCCATAGTCCTTTCAAAACCGGATGTTGGATCTAGACCCAAATTTACTATTTTGCCAAATTGACATTTATTTTTACTTGAAAAATTAAAACGGTTAAACTCAAGTTCTCCTCATGTGGCCAACGAGTTAGCAATTCTTCTCTCAGCGATATACATCAACTGGTTTGCAGTCATGGAGGATAGGGTGGGGTATTCCAGAGGATAAGATATTCACTAAAAATATCTCAGAAATCCAGGGAAATTATTGCAAAATGTGTATAGGGCGCTCTTACTCTAAACCAGGAAAGATGAAGATCACTAACAAGAGATAGCAGTTCATATAGGAGAGACAACTTCGAAAATAAACAACTGCTGCCTTGTAAATAATCTTAGATGATCAAAGGCTATGGTTGCACACCTAGAAAAAAAAAAAGAAGGCTGAAGTCTCCTTGCACATAATACATTGACACGCAACCTCATCTATGCTGGAGTTCAGTAACGATTATAATAGATGTCGAGTCCTGCTGTGGAATCCTGCCGCGGTGTACAGGGCCGGGCTCTCTGCCACGAAGGAGCCCACACAAGAGGACTAGTGATTCTTCTATCTCTGCCTGTGGAGCCAGGAGCAGAGCCTAGAAAGTACCAACACATGAAGACAAAACAACAATTACAACAACAACTAAAGATCCAAAAGAAAAAAGAAGCTTTAAAAATATTGTTTCATGAGAAAGAAGTGATGTTGCTTGCATCTTACGTTTCTCCACTAGAGACTTCACCTTTACCAGACAAAACAAAGAAAACAGACCCAAAGGAGGAATACTCACCTTTATACAGAATGAAATTCAAACCACAGACATAACTTTGCCCAACAAGCTGAAATACTCATCAGAATCAAATGGCCCACCAGAGAAAAACTAGAAAAATCCATTTCAAATGGAGAGCCACAGAACAGAAAGGAAAGCACTAGAACTAGCAGCTACCACGCTAGTAAATCACCCAAGTACCCCGCACAGTCAGATTGTCTTTCTATCCGATGCAAAAACAGACCCCCAAAGCTAGTAAAACTCTGATTCCTTCTATGTGAAACGACTCAGGACAGCACTTATCAAGCTCAACAACAACACTAACAGCAAAAAAAAAATGTTATTCAATGAATATCAGCACACATTGAACTAGAAGGAAATGCCAAGTTGGGGAGAACAAACATACAATTAAACATTGCACTCGATCAAGAAAAAGCTAATTGTGAATTGAATACACGAGAAACAGACAAGCTGTCATCTGAATCACAAGAAAGACGTCAACAATTATAAGCTATCCTGACAAGATCAACGTCTATGATGATCAACAGACTATGTTCCGGAAGCTAAAAATTGGAATTAAACACCCCTAAAGAAAGGAGAGCGCCCTGATTTGGAAACCACTGCGCAGTTCATCTCATATATTGGTCTAGTCTGTACGCTCCAACACAAAGAAAACTAGGAAGAAGAAATTTTTAAAAATAAATTCACGTGTTGTCTTCGACTATAAATAATTACAAATAGCTCTAAATATTTAGCATTTATTTCCTTTCTCGATACTAAACAAACTAATTATCAAACAAACTAATATCCAATATTAATATATTTTTGTTAATTGATTCATGTTTTGTTAGGTACAACAAATAATTATGTGACGTTTCAACTTGATCCGAGATTGGGTGTTACAGACACATTGAGTGAGGTGATACAAGGTTTGTACAAATATTGAACTATTTGTTACAGACACATTGAGTGAGGTGATACAAGGTTTGTACAAATATTGAACTATTTGTTACAGACACATTGAGTGAGGTGATACAAGGTTTGTACAAATATTGAACTATTTGTTTCAGACACATTGAGTGAGATGATACAAGGTTTGTACAGTTATTGAACTATTTGTTACAGACACATTGAGTGAGGTGATACAAGGTTTGTACAAATATTGAACTATTTGTTACAGACACATTGAGTGAGGTGATACAAGGTTTGTACAACTATTGAACTATTTGTTAAAGACACATTGAGTGAGGTGATACAAGGTTTGTACAACTATTGAACTATTTGTTACAGACACATTGAGTGAGGTGATACAAGGTTTGTACAGATATTGAACTATTTGTTACAGACACATTGAGTGAGGTGATACAAGGTTTGTACAGATATTGAACTATTTGAAAGCCGTTTTAAACAAACAAATGCCAACTGTCAGGCATGAGTGAGTGCGGTGATCTAAGGTACATTATTTCCATAAGTAATCTTATTTAAAACTCTTTGGCTACCTTAGTGAGGGAAGAAAAATCCATATTGTCCACCTCATAATGAGACAATCCTGCAAGTTCACCAATAAAATGCTGCCAAATTTGATATCTAAAAGAAACAAAAATGTACAGAAGTTCTCCGTAGTATAATGTCAGTATTTTAATTTTAGGGGTAAGAACCCAAGGGGGTTCTGCCCAGAACATTTTTTGCAGTAATATTTTCATTTATTGTTTTTTTTTAAATGATTTTTTAAAACTAGCTTAAATATAACAATTTCATATGTAATGCAAATCAGATGTGAATACAGTTTCAGTTATATACGCAACAATAATAATCCAGATTTGCATTTAGTTATCTAGTTTTGAAGTTTTTGTCTCTTCTTGTATTAATAATAAATCTTGTGTCCTTTTAAAAACGTATTTTAGTTTTCTGATTTGTTTTGTTCTATCTCCAGTGAGGAAATGTGTTTTGTTCTTTCTCTAGTGATATTTGATATTTTGGATTTTGGCACACTTTAGGCCATGTCATGCCCAGAATCCCTCAATGGTTACTTCCCTTATATAGGTCAAGTGCTACGAGTTAATTGAGGTATTAACAATAAGGTCCACTCACTTACTTAGACTTAGACTTAGGTCCTCCCGCGCCGTTCGGCGCATTGGGCGGCAAGCTGTCTCCATAAAGATCTGTCACTGGCAATGTCTGAAGCCTCCTCCCACCTGGTGTCCACTGTTTTGAGGTCCTCCATGAAGGTGTGTCGCCAAGTAATACGAGGGCGTCCCTGTTTGCGCTTTCCTTGTTTTGGCTTCCATGTTATCGCAACTCTTGGTGTGCGTAATTCATGTTGACGTAGAACATGTCCCGCAAACCTCATGCGACGCTCAGTCACAACCTCACCAAGTGTTCGACTCCCAGTTCGGCATAGGATTTCCTTGTTTGAGACCCGATCTGTGTAACTGACTCCCAAAATCCGTCTCAGCCATCTCTGTTGAGCCACATTTAGTCTTTTCTCAATTTTGACAGATGACTATCACGTCTCACATGCATATGTAGCAGTTAAGATGACGATTGTGTTGAGAAGGTGTATTTTTGTCTCGAGTCCAATGGCTTGGCTAGTCCAAATAGGCTGCAGCCTTTGGAAAATGCTCCCTGCCTTTCCTATTCGGCACTCTACATCATGGTAAGCATCTCCATCATTTGTTATGATGCTGCCAAGGTACGTGAACTTGTCCAGCTCTTCAAGCTTTGAATCGCCAAGTCTGACGGGGACACCCTTTGCCTTATATCCCACTCGCATAATTTTAGTCTTATCCAAGTTTATGCGGAGGCCAATTATGGGTGCCTCTCTGTCTAGGCTCTCCGTCATTTCTTGAATGCATTTATTTGTAGCCCCGAGTAGTGCAACGTCATCAGCAAAGTCCAAGTCCGTCAATCGGAGCTGTTCATGCCATGGAATACCAAAGGCAGTCTGGTTCATTGCTTTCCTCATTATGTAGTCGATGGCTAGGAGGAAAAGGAAGGGAGATAAGATGCACCCCTGTCTCACACCTGTCTCGATTGTAAAAAACTCTGTTGTTCCTTCTTCTGTTTTAATGCAGCAACTAGATTGACTGTAAAGGTGTCGTAGGATCTGGACGAATTTTTCTGGGATACCGTATTCTCTAACTATTTTCCATAGTGATTCTCGGTGGATACTATCAAACGCCTTTTTGAAGTCCACGAAACTGATCGTTAGCCGTTGTTGGTACTCAAGACTTTGTTCTATGATATTTCGTAGAAAGAAAATCTGCTCTGTACATGATCTGCCTCTTCGGAAACCTGCTTGTTCTTCTCTGAGCCTTTCATCTACAGACTGTTGAAGCCGTCTCAACAAAACAGTGCTGAAAACTTTGCCCGGGACAGAGAGGAGAGTAATGCCCCTCCAGTTGTTGCAGTCTGCCAAGTTGCCCTTTTTTGGAAGCTTTACAATCACTCCCTTTTGCCAGTCCTCTGGGACTTTTGAAGTTCGCCAACAGAGATTTAAAAGATCTGTCATTCTGTTAACGATGCACTGTCCCCCATATTTTAGCATTTCTGCGGATATCATGTCTAGCTCTGGTGCTTTGTTATTCTTTAACACTGCAATGGCCATGGTAACCTCCTCAGCAGTTATTGGGTCTGTCTTGACCTTGAGATCATTGTCTGGAGAGGGGTCCTTGAATATGTAAGTTTGGTCTGGCGACAGTTGGTTAAGGGTCTCTTTAAAGTGCTCTACCCATCTTGCATCCTGTTCTTCTTTCGTTAACAAAGTTTTGCCTTGCTTGTCTTTTATCGGTGCCCCATGTCCACTCTTTGCTCCAGTGAGATCTCGGACAATACGATGGAGGGTTTTTGTGTCATTTCTGCTTGCAGCTGCTTGTGCCTCTTGTCCCTTCTGCTCAATCCAGTCCCGTTTATCTCGCCGACAACATCTCTTTACTTTCAGATCTGCTTCCCTATAGGCTTCTTCCGCTAGGCTGCGATCCTGTGTTTCATTTTTCTGATCTCGTCTACGTTTGGCCTCTTTCCTCTCATCTATCAATTTCCATGTTCTGTCTTGTATTCACCGTTCCATACAAGGAAGGTCCACTCACAACTAATATTAATTAGTTTTATTCTTTCTCTAGTATGGAAATGCGTATCATTCCTTCAATTTTTTAAAATCTAAGACAGGGTGTGGGATGTGCAGAATGTGTAACCTTACCCTGTCTTCAAGGCTGATGGGGCCTAGCAATGTTTATCTTTTTAAAAAAATTACAGCTCTAAATGAAACCAAATTGAAGCTGCAAATAGCAATTCTAACGGAATCATCTCAATTAGCATCCAATTTGCAAAGGATCTAAACATTTTAAAGTTGGGGACAGTTTAGGTGCACCGCATTCCTAACTAATTTTCGGACTCGAAGACAAGCCTTATATTATGTTTATAAAAAAACAGCATAAGCACAACATACAAATGAATACAAATCATTCATTGTCCTGAATATTATTTATAACAGACATGATCAAAACGGCAGACCAACACGATAGACCTCAATTTAGAAATAGCCAAAATATCAAGCTAGATAAAAGAAGGAATGTTATCTCTGAATGAACAAAATAACACATTAGAAGTTAACTTGGAAACGATAACAACAGTTGAAGCACTAACTTATTTTTTTTTTATACATTGTTTAAAATATCTAATAATTTTTTTTTATAGTAGAAATGATCTCACCTACTTCCATAATCTGGCAAGGGAACAATGATTGTCTTTTTAAAGAATTTAGCAAATGGTTTCTGTTTGGCCAGATTGGGTCTCTTAGTGGTTCCAATCAACAACATCCTATCACCATTCTTGATTTTCTGGCCAACAATAATAATCATCACAATAGCTTATGGCGCAATATCTAAAAGTAGCCTGCCTGTCTATCTATATCCAAACCGACAGAAACCGAACAAAACCTAAAGTGAGCTTTCTCTAAGAAGACTGCTAAAAAGAAACAGTCTTGAAAAATAAATGTTTAAATTCTACACGATGACATTCTTTATTATGTAAAACAAATACAAACTTGGGTTGTACTCTGTAAGCTTATAGTGTAGGTTACTGTAGTTACTTAAAACTACATGAAATATCTCATATTTCATAAATTGCTTCCTTGTTAACTGTTTTTATTTTCAATAAAAGTAACTTTTTTAAATTTATGCATCTTAATTCAGATTATCTATACAAAATAAAAATCAACATAATCTTTCAAAATAAAAACTTGTTCGTCCTTGATATGAAATAGTAGTAGCCTACATTTCAGTGACAACTGATCAATGGTTTATGTTACAAAGAAACGTTTCAATTGGAGACACCAGAACGGAAGAAACTGTGGAGGTGATTGATCTCTGTAGAAGGAGCATGCCGCTCAATGCACTGAATAGCGTCGATGGATCTAAACCTAATTAGATCTAAGTAAATCTAAGTAACAATAAATCTAACTAAACCTAATTAGATCTAAGTAAATCTAAGTAACAATAAATCTAACTAAAACTAAGCAGATCTAAGTAACAAAAAGGTAACAACAAATCTAACTAAAAGTATGTAGCTCTAAGTAAATATAAGTAACAATACATCTATCTCGCTGTCGTTTTCTATGTGATTTAAAGTAAACAATACAACGACAGACAATATCTAAGTTAGACGGTTAATTACAAACCTTGATTGTTTTATTAAGAATTTTAACCCATTTCGTTGGCTTCGCTGGATCGGTTTTGTCTTTCTTTTTCAGGAACATTTTCTCACACTGGTCGATCCAAAACACTGAAGGTTCCAGCGCCTTACCGACCTAGAACAAAGTTTGTTATATCTCCACACATTGGATACGGGGGGGGGGAACTGAAAATGAGAGACAAGTGACAGAAATACAGACAAACATTAGTGACATTTCTAATAGAGAACTTTCTACCTTGATAGACCATGTGAAAAAAACTATGAAATTTTCAGTTTTGAAAGAGTAGTCAGCAAGACAAAAATATTTGACAAATATAAAAAGTCTACATCATAGCTCTGCCATTCTAAGTTTTGGAGATTTAGGTCACTTAAGTTTGGGACTCAAGAGCTGTTATCTGACCACTTAGCGAGGTGTTAAGAGACTGGCTTGACCCTAGATAGGAAATGTAGTCATCTGTACTTTTGATAATTTGCTCATAGCAACGAAAAAAAAAAGTTCAGCGTAATAAACACCAGATCTGAACCAACAGCTTTCAGTAACAATCCAGAATAGCAGTTGAAAAAAACAGAGAAAGACATTTGTGATGGAAGTGTGAGCAGGTCAGGAGGCGCTGGATAGACCTTTTCTCTGCTCAGCATTAAATTTTATACAGTAGGCAGATGTTAGCGCTACTGGGTGAGTTTTATCTGTGACACGTCAGTCTACGACTAAGGGGCTAGAGTCGCCTAAGCAACCAGATAACTAGACTATACTAACTTAAACTAAATGAAAGCACCAACGAAACTTTACTTGAAATTAAATAAGACAAAATTAAACTTTAATATTTACATATATACAAAAATAAAAAAAATCAATTATAAAAAAAATAATACATACACTAACCACTACAACTGAACCCAGCAACTAACTAAAACCCTCTAAATCTACGCCACTACCAAACACCAACAAACTAGCCAAACCAACTATCTAACACAAACTGATCAAACCAACTATCTAACCAAATCACTACAACTACTACACTAGACCTAGATCTACACTAACACTAAAACAAGAACACGTTATTACCTTACTATTCACTAAGAACAGACTAGTCACTTAGCCACTAGGTCTAAGCCGATTAAGCCACTCTAACGACTAAGCCAACAATATAGAAACAAAATAACACTATATAATAGTATCACTAGATCTATCTACAGAAGCAATAACAATACGTCAATAGCAGTTATATTCAGCAGAGTAATAGCAGCAGTATTTCAGCAGTAATAATAGCAGGCCGTCCCAGGTACAGAATAATAAAATAATTACACGACAGACCACAAAGATCTTCAACTGTCACAAAGACATACTATACTGACCACTGGTCAAATGTACACTCAACTGTTTTAAGACAGCATGTACATTACTTTTTATACTATCCCGCACTAACATTTATAAAAATATGCGGAAGTACAAATAATAAATTTGGCACTAGCCTATAAAAATAAAATATACAAAAAATAGCTCTACTATACAACAAAAATACATATAAAAATAGCTCTGGGAGAGCAAGCTCACAGAAGTAACAAGGAAGCTTTTTATTGTGACTTCTAGAAAACATGTGCGGTCCGAGGCAGATAGCTTGATGTTGGGAAGGGTTCAATAATGGTACCACAATACCTGTCCCGCATGGTCTTAGAAAAGTAATAGTAGAATACTTCTTAAGTCTCCACTACGCAGGTGTGAGAAGAGGAACCAGGCAGGTTAACTTCTTGTAAGCCTCATCAGGAAATAAAAGATGTTGGATGCCAATGGCCTACATAGAAAGGAAGATGCATTAATGCACAACTACTACAGCAGCACTTTGAAGTGAGATCATTGTCTTGTATTGAAGGTCCATGTTGTTAGATTTTTCGTTTTTGTTTCATTGGGTTATACTTATTACATTTTGAGTCGCTAGAGAACGTTCTTATTATTACTTTACCTGTGTACAAGTACAAAATATTCATAACATATTATATTACCGAATAAAAACGTTTTTATTTTCAACTTATTCAAGCTACGAATAATGTTTACCTTCATAATAAGATGCATTAACATTTTCATTCCGGCTTTAGAGTCATACTTGCCCATCAAATTAGTCGGAGTCAAGTCAAAGAGATTCGCCCCAGCTTCATGGCAGATAATGTTCACAAGCATCTTTTTGCCAGTTCCTCGAACTCCAGCTAAGAGAAGAGATCTGTAGAACAAAAGCATCCCCGTTGACTTCTGGCAAGACTTGTGTGAAACAAAAGAAAGAAATGGAGGAGGTATTTAGAAAAATGAATGTCCAACTGATGAACAGAGTGCTGTCTTTACGTAACGTGGCAATGTGGGCACTTGCTCAGGCTTGATGGCTTGATAAAATGTAAAGATGTGTACAATCAGTGTAAAGAAAAATCTTTTGCAGCCTTAATCTAGTCTTGCAAATTTAAATGTACCGGTAAAATTTAAAAACATTATTCTTTATCTTTCATTAAGACATCTTTCTAAAATAAAACAAGCAACATTTTTTTTAAATCCTTTCAAAAAAGACAACAAAACGTATCTAAGGAAAATAACTCCATACTTACAAATATATCTCTAAATAATGTACACTCTATTTCCCTTATACGATATCAAACAAAATAATTAATTACCGATAACTGGTTAATTTTTTAATTGATTCATGTTTTGTTAGGTATAAAAAATAATTGTTTAAAGTTTCTACTTGATTCAATAAAAGGTGTGGGAGAAAGAACATGCTCAATTCTCTGAAGGGATGAAACATATTTAGCCGTAACTGTGAATACTAAAGAATTCGATTTTTTCCTGGTTTCACGAGAGATAGATCTAGCTATTGTGCTGCTAAAGTTTATCAGTTGAGACAGATCTAACTAAAGTGCTGCTAAAGTTTGTCGGTTGAGACAGATCTAACTAAAGTGCTGCTAAAGTTTGTCGGTTGAGACAGATCTAACTAAAGTGCTGCTAAAGTTTGTCGGTTGAGACAGATCTAACTAAAGTGCTGCTAAAGTTTGTCGGTTGAGACAGATCTAACTAAAGTGCTGCTAAAGTTTGTCGGTTGAGACAGATCTAACTAAAGTGCTGCTAAAGTTTGTCGGTTGAGACAGATCTAACTAAAGTGCTGCTAAAGTTTGTCGGTTGAGACAGATCTAACTAAAGTGCTGCTAAAGTTTGTCGGTTGAGACAGATCTAACTAAAGTGCTGCTAAAGTTTGTCGGAAGAGACAGATCTAACTAAAGTGCTGCTCAAGTTTATAGAGGAGCCAAAGTCGTGTGGGAGTGGGAGCAACATTGTAGTGACCTGGCCTCTTACACAAAGCAAACATTAAATTATGAGAACCTATAGAAATCATGAATATGAAATTAATAAATAGACTCCCTCATACCAAATTGAAGAATTATTAAGCAATGTTAACCAATAACCTTGAATCTAGCATTCGTTTCTAGAACTAAACACCTAGCCCTCTTAACCGGCCATTAATGGCTACTAAGATTACCTGTTCAACGGAGCCAACTGATGAATATCTTCTGAGCCGAGCGGAAGTATGGCGAACTCAGTGACAAGCCGTCTTACGTCTGCCAGTGAGGGCAATGGATTCAGGTTGGATTCCTGAGTATTTGTACCGGAGTAGCAGAAGGCGCCAAGAAAATCCGAGAGATGAATGGGATCTGGTTTCTTAATAATTTCATTCAAAACAAGCTCTTGGTAGAGATCTTCCATAGTCCGATCTTTGGTCAAATCTTTCTCTTTTTTACCTTTCTTCTTTTTCCCTCCCTTTTTCTTTTTGTCTTTTTTCTTACTCTTTTTCTTGACCAGTGGAGCTTTCTCTATCGCTATCTTCATATTTTCAAGCTCAAACCGCATCAACTTATCTACTTCTAATCTAATCTGCTCTGCTATTTTCAAACGTATTGCCTCTTTTAATATTTGCGCATCGTGTTTCTGGTGAATGTTCTTGGAGTCGTCCTTATAAAACCAGTATTTCATGTACTCCTCCTTTTCTTCTGTCAACAACGGCATGACTTGAGATTGGGGAATTGTCCATTCAAATTCTTCTTCTTCACCTTTTTTGGGTTTCTTGGTTTCTTTCAGTTTCTTTTCTTTTTTCTTGGATTCCTTTTTAGCTGGTTTCTTCGACTTATTGTCATCAAACATCTCTCTAATGTCTTCCTCAACCTGTCTGACAGTTTTGGAGCTGAACAGAAAACTGCTTCCACCCATTTCTTCGTCTGGTAAGTCAGGGAAAACCCCAACAAGGTTTTTGATTTCAAGTAGCCATTGTATAATATTGTACTTGAGATTCTCTGCCATGCTCGGCCCTTCTCTGGTCAATATATCATCCTCAAGCATAATCTTATCGTACTCATACGAGTTGATGTTATCCTCTACCTTTTTCTTATTCCTAGCTATGTGCTCCTGTTGGTCCTTTAAAATGGCTTGCATGCTGTCAGTGGGCTTTGATAACATACCCAGAAATTGTTGTTCCTCTTCGCGCAGACGTTTACTCTTGTTCTTGTACACGTAGCATGCCCAGCGATCAGCTGCCTTCCGGATCAGTTCATAGTTATTTCTCATCTGCGAAAGTTTGCACGCGGTCTGGTAAAACCTAATGCGCCCCATGTAGGCTCTTTGATGTCTTTGGATAAGAAGAACAGCTTGTTCTCTGGTCATAGTTACAGCAGAAAGTCTGTCGGTTCTTTCATTTGTTTCTAGCTTCTGAAGGATAGTTAACAGAATGTGCTCCCTGTTCTTGTAGACCTCATATCTATCATCATGGAAGTATTTTGGGATGGGTAGCACAACGTCCTCCGGGGTGAGGTTTAAATCTTGAAGCACGTCATCGAAGAACTGAAACTCTCGGTCATCAAGTCCTATCATCAAGTCCTTCAGCTCCAAAATTCGTGTAAATATGCCAGAGAGACAGGTTTTAACAAGCAGACGCTTCTGTGGGTGGATCATATAGGTGTAGCACTCTTCCAGACGTCGAGCTATCAAAACATATTTTAAATACCTGGACAGAGACAAAATAGAACATTGGGTCAATTCATGAGCTTCATTCAGATTGTATTACATCTGTTTTCGTAAAAGTGATAATGCTATTATGTTTCTTATCAAACTTAGCTTTGATAGGACTAAAATATTCCATCACACGGAACTGTGTCCTAGAAACTAGATTAAATATTGAAATGAACAGACGTTATAGCCAAAACAAAAGGAAATTTTGATAATCTTTGATAAATAATCATTAATACATCATATACTTCACTATGATTTTTATCAGAGCCATGGCGAGTTTCCTAGCTTCTACACACGATTCAAAACTGTTGAAATCACATAATGTGAAACGTAGATCTAAATCTAAACGTCTGTTGGGCGCAAATATTTTGTAAAGTATTTTGTCCTTACACTTTCAAACATAATAATGCTATGAGCAATTCTTTGAGTCAGGAAAAGAAATCAAGAATTTAAATGTTATAATCATTACATTAATTATATCGCAAAAAAAAAAAAAAATTAAATAAAAACCTACAGGGTATTCCCGTGTATACGGCACATCTTTGGATGTCAGTGAAGAGTCCAAGCCATGTCTAAAGAGACTGGTGAAAGGAAAAGTGAACAGCTTCTGACTATGAATGAAATACTAACGTTCGCCGAGCTCTATCCCAGAGGTTCTCAAACTAAAACTTGTTATGAGACTCGTCTGCCTTGAGGTGCGGTGAGCACTACAACGGAGCGCTAGAAGGAAGCTCTAGGTCAGAGCATGAATACATGTGAAGCGACCCGATAAAAATATGCCTTCCCTAGGTCCATTTCATTAATAATAGAGCCTATTTAAGTATTCGACTTTGTCGAGATGTTTGTAACTTTTATGAACAAAAGTGAAAATAAGTAATATTCATTCTTATGTAACAATATGCTTTGTTTACTTTATGCAAATATTTTTTTAGCTTCTTCATAATATTATTACATGTCTATTGTATAAAAAGTGACGTCATCTAAAGCAGCTGTTTACATTCACAAATTCGTTTGACATACTTCTAACGGTTTGATATAATTCTGTTTGACTCACACTTAATGTAATAAGCTTAGGCCTACATTACTTGATGATATAAACCTATTTCACTTATGATACAATTATGTTTTATTTACTTCATCAAACAATACTATTTGACGTACTTTAAATTAGAAACCTGTTTAACTTACTTCATGATATAAACCTGTTTAACTTCCTTCTTGATACAAACATTGTTTCAGTAAGCACTTACTTCATGATACAAACCTGTTTAACTTAATGATACAAACCTGTTTCACTTCATGATACAAACCTGTTTCACTGACTCCATAAATTCGTTCTCTGTCTGGTTCGTGTCGGACGTCCCTTCAGAAATGAACATTATTACGTCCTAGTTCAAACCTTTTCCTGGACGTCAGTGTCAGGACTGAGTCAGCTCTGTGTCTCCTGTTACTTTGGAGGAGGAAGTTGTGAGAACAATAGAACAAGACACATGTACAGGCAATAAAGTACTTGACAGGCAGAGATTGACACAAGACACCCATACAAACAATAAAGTATTTACAGGCAGGGATTGAAACAAGACACATGTACAGGCAATAAAGTACTTGACAGGCAGAGATTGAAACAAGACACCCATACAAACAATAAAGTATTTACAGGCAGGGATTGAAACAAGACACATGTACAGGCAATAAAGTACTTGACAGGCAGAGATTGACACAAGACACACATACAAACAATAAAGTATTTACAGGCAGGGATTGAAACAAGACACATGTACAGGCAATAAAGTACTTGACAGGCAGAGATTGACACAAGACACCCATACAAACAATAAAGTATTTACAGGCAGGGATTGAAACAAGACACATGTACAGGCAATAAAATACTTGACAGGCAGAGATTGACACAAGACACCCATACAAACAATAAAGTATTTACAGGCAGGGATTGAAACAAGACACATGTACAGGCAATAAAGTACTCGACAGGCAGAGATTGACCCAAGACACCCATACAAACAATAAAGTATTTACAGGCAGGGATTGAAACAAGACACATGTACAGGCAATAAAGAACTTGACAGGCAGAGATTGAAACAAGACACCCATACAAACAATAAAGTATTTACAGGCAGGGATTGAAACAAGACACATGTACAGGCAATAAAGAACTTGACAGGCAGAGATTGAAACAAGACACCCATACAAACAATAAAGTATTTACAGGCAGGGATTGAAACAAGACACATGTACAGGCAATAAAGTACTTGACAGGCAGAGATTGACACAAGACACCCATACAAACAATAAAGTATTTACAGGCAGGGATTGAAACAAGACACATGTACAGGCAATAAAATACTTGACAGGCAGAGATTGACACAAGACACCCATACAAACAATAAAGTATTTACAGGCAGGGATTGAAACAAGACACATGTACAGGCAATAAAGTACTCGACAGGCAGAGATTGACCCAAGACACCCATACAAACAATAAAGTATTTACAGGCAGGGATTGAAACAAGACACATGTACAGGCAATAAAGAACTTGACAGGCAGAGATTGAAACAAGACACCCATACAAACAATAAAGTATTTACAGGCAGGGATTGAAACAAGACACATGTACAGGCAATAAAGTACTTGACAGGCAGAGATTGACACAAGACACACATACACAAAATAAAGTATTTACAGGCAGGGATTGAAACAAGACACATGTACAGGCAATAAAGTACTTGACAGGCATGGATTGACACAAGACACACATACAAACAATAAAGTATTTACAGGCAGGGATTGAAACAAGACACATGTACAGGCAATAAAGTACTTGACAGGCAGAGATTGACACAAGACACACATACAAACAATAAAGTATTTACAGGCAGGGATTGAAACAAGACACATGTACAGGCAATAAAGTACTTGACAGGTAGGGATTGACACAAGACACATCTACGGGCAATAAAGTACTTGACAGGTAGGGATTGACACAAGACACATCTACAGGCAATAAAGTACTTGACAGATATGGTATGATATGATACAAACCTGCTTGACGTAGTATTTGATACAAACTTTTTTGAAGCACTTTGATCATACAAACCTATTTGGCTTAATAACGTAAACCTTTTTGACTTACTTTATGATACAAACCTCTTGACTTACTTTATGACACAAAACTGAAAAGCTTTGTCTCTGTTTTTGATTGGCTTAGGTTCTTTTGGTTTTCCTTTCTTGTTAAAAAACAAAGCATTTTCTTCTAAAATCATTCGATTGATATCCAATTGAACTTCGTGCCATTTCCTATTGCTGTAAGCATTGATCGGTATTGGCGGATTAATATTCCTGAAAAAAATATTTTTTTTTCTAGTAATAATATGGCCTCCTTCAATGGCTCTTTTCATACAAATGAAACGAAAGTCTGGGCATTAGCTATGGTCGGAGTGTGAGCTTGCGCTTCCAGAGCTATTTTTGTATGCAATTTTAGCTATTTTTATATGTATCTTTGTTTTATAGGTTAGAGCTTTTTTTTATATTTTTTATTTTTATAGGTTAGTTTCAGATTTTATAATTGTACTTCCGCATATTTTTATATAGGTTAGTGCGGGATAGTATAAAAAGTAATGTACATATGCTGTCTTAAAACAGTTGCGTGTACATTTGACCAGTGGTCAGTACAGTATCTCTGTGTGACAGCTGAAGATTTTTGTGGTCTGTTGTGTAATTATTTTATTATTCTGTACCTAGGACGGCCTGCTATTATACTGCTGAAATACATGCTGCTATTACTCTGCTGTAGATCTAGTGTTATTTTGTTTCTGTAGTGTTGCTTTATTCTTATTCGGCTTAGTGGCTTAGTTATAGTCTGTTCTTAGTGAATACTAATAGTAAGGTACTAAGGCTAAGGTGTTCTTGTTTTAGTGTTATGGGTTGGTTGTAGTGGTAGAATATTGTAGATCTAGACTAGTTTATTGTAGTGTGTTTTGTAGACCTAGGTCTAGTGTAGTAGTTGTAGTGATTTAGTTAGATAGTTGGTTTGGTTAGTTTGTTGGTGTTTGTAGTGGCGTAGATTTAGAGGGTTTTAGTTAGTTGCTGGGTTCAGTTGTAGTGGTTAGTCAAGTTAGTGTATATATTATATTTTTAATTATTGATTTATTTGTATGTAAATAAAGTTTCATTTTGTCTTATTTAATTTCAAGTAAAGTTTCGTTTGTGCTTTTATTTAGTTTAGATTAGTAAGTCTGGTTACTTAGGCGACTCTAGCCCCTTGGTCGCAGACTGAGGTGTCACAGATGAAACCCACCCAGTAGCGCTAACATCTGCCTACTGTTAATAATTTAATGTTGAGCAGAAAAAAGGTCTCCACTCAGCGCCTCCTGACCTGCTCACAGGAGCGACATCTCCCAAACAACAGTTCCCACCCTTTCCAAAAGGAACGGCAGGTGCTGAAACAGTTTGGGATCAGTGGCGTCGTCGCAGGTTCTGCCAGTGTTTCACCGAATCTAGAATCTAGATTATACCATGCGGTTGCCTTTCTCATGTTTGGGTTTAGTCAAAAGTCAGCAGATGTTTGAATTAAAGTTGTTTTATTTCTCTCCAAGGCTAACGAGACTTTCCTGCCCGAAATAAATAGTATTTAATTGTTATACAATGGGGTCGTGGTGGTTGAGAGATAAAACGCTTGGTTTCCCAGCGAGTTCGAATCGCATTGAAGACAGGATTTTGAATTTTAGGTATTCTTTACGGACCCCTTAGTCCACAGAACTCTAATGGATACCTGGCATTAGTTGGGGAAAAGTAATGGCGGTTGGTCGTTGTGCTGGCCAAACGACACCCTCGTCAACCGTGAGTCACAGAAACAGAACTTTACATTATCTGCCCTATAAAGTCTAAAAAAGGTATTATATTTTAATTGCTATGATATATTTAATATCATCTCTAGCCTGGTGATTACAAATGCCCAACTTGTGACCGTGCATGTGTATCCCTGATCCGCCTCGGTCACCACAACGTCTTCCCAGCTACTGAGTTCAGGTCTTCCAAGAAAGTATACAAAGTTATTGATACTAATGGACTAGCTTATAAAAGTATAGAAAGCTACTGAAGCCCAGCTTGTGGAGGTTGGCCTATGTAATTAGATTATAGCCTACTCAGCTGAATATGACTGTAAAGGCAAATAATAGGCGCGAACAAGAAATTAAAGGGGGACAATGAAAGTGAAACACGTGCTGGCTATTCTAAAAAGTTGAACTTACCAAAAAAAACCATCGCTAGATTTGACACTGGATTTTTTTTTCTTTTTCCCTTTCTTCTTGCTTTTCTTGGGCGCCATTTTCTTTCTTTTTTTTCCCCTAGAGATGGCCGATCTTACTCACATTGCCTATAAGTTAAAGAGAAGATTTCTTCATCAGGATTAGAAATTGTTAAGTAAGTTATAGATTCCCCGCACTTCAAATGATTTCATTGTTGTATGCATGGTTGTGTGGTATGCGCTCTGGACTGTCGTTCGGTTATCTTGAGGGTACAAGGCTCGAACTCTGCCCCCGTCGTCCTCTGGGAGGTTAGGGCTAGGGTTTGTGCTAGGGTTACGTTAGGGCTAGGATGTAATAATCTTCAAATCTAAAGGAACATCCGAAACATGTCAAACATTTTACAAACATTAGGATTTGAAGCCGTCAATTCATGTTTCACATTTTTAAATGAAGGGAGAGTTAGGTTTGTAAAAAAAATGCTGGTGTTGGTCTACATGCGTGTCCAGTTTTAGAATCCATGTCTTTGGCAGACAGCAAGCAATGACAGCTCACAAGATTGCAAAGTGTCCCAAATCATCTTGAAAAGCAATTCCCAAGCTCAGAACCATGGAGCAGAATAGTTGCATCCATTTAAATCCTACTAACTCTTAGATCTACTTATCTTCACCCAGTCACTGCCGACCTAAACAAAGTTGTATGACAGCTACTCCAAGCTACCGTGTAAGCGTATTAACTAACTAACAATTCTAGCTAGATATAGAAATTGGTTGGAAATGATCTAGTTGCTTTTAGACTTCTTAGCCCTTTGATTAGATCTGGTAGCTTTTAGACCTGGCGTTCCAGTACCACCTCATGGTGGTCGCCAGGTGAACACCCTGCTCTCTTAGGGTGGCCAAGGGTACTGGTTGCTTGCTACTGATGAATGAGCAGGCATCGAGTGTAAAATGACATTAAAGGGGTTATGTCCAGCTCCCCTATCCCCCTGGGGTCCCGGGGCAGCGGTGAGTAAGAGACCTAACGATATCTCCGAAAAGCGGATAGCGCTGGACACCAACTAGAGGGTTGGCTGGGATCTCCTGGGTCCGGCTGATTCGCGGGTCTCTCTTTGGGCAAAAACTGGACTAGCTTTGGCGTGCTGTGTTGGGGTAAGGGTTAGGGTTGGCGTCCACGAGCTAGGCTTTAACTAGCCCATTCTCTGGTGCGCTCGTGGAGGAATACGCATCGAAAAATGGTAATTCGTTAAATGGTAATTCCGATACTGGGAATATCAATAAACGTGTACCACCCCACTCCTGCCCTGCAGGAAACTATTTTGCAAAACTGTGGTGGTGATTGCTGAGGCAGGTTTTTCCTTGCCCTCCATGGTGACATGAGTATAGGCCATGCACACTGCTGCATAGGAGCAGTAACTAGGCCGCCAACGGCCTTAATCATACATCAATGACAAGTACAGACATGAAAATAAAGGCGGGCACGAGCAGACCCAAACAGGCTCCGCGTCCCGGATAGCGGGCGTCAGGCCTGGGCACGATGAGGGGGAATTTGTCAGGTCGCGAAAAATGAACTAAAATTCCTCCACCAAAGTTCTCTTCTAAACGGAGGTCCGATACGAACCAGATTGTTGGACGTCAGCCACAACCTCCTGTCGATAATGATACGTGCCAGGCCGAACTGACTGGATGCGATTCAGTGACGGGAGCCTCCTGCTCCCAAAAGAACCCATTAACACTAGGTCCCTTATGATTTTACAACTAAATATCTGCGAGGTAATCCCAAAGATTTTAGAGCTCTCTAAACTACTCCACGAGTGGTCAATTGATGTAGCATTATTACAGCAGACCCTTGCTGGCAAGCCAAATGCCAGCCAGTATAACTGGTTACACAAGTGCAAGTGCACAGATTGCCGGGGAATGATAACTTATGTTCGCAATAACTTAGTTACCAAACAAGTCCCCGGTCAACGAATGCACGGGCGTACCAACGCCATCACCCTCGAGATCCATAAGCAAGGCAAATAATCACGGTTACAAATCTGTACAACCCTCCCAAACACGAAATCGGCCTAGAGATTGACAGTACAAATATCAATTCTCAAAAAGTCATCGCGGGCGATTTCAACGCAAAGTCTCCATTGTGGGGCTATGACGTAACTGACTCGTCAGGACACAAAATACATGAACTGCTCAATAGCGCAAATCTCTTTTGTTTACAAAAAAAAAACATACTCCCCCAACATTATTCCATACTGGTAAGGGCAGTCGATCCAGACCTGACCTTACTCTTATAACTGCAAATTTAGAATCCTATACTCAATTTCAGGTCCTGGACGACATAGGGAGCAATCAAAGGCCCTTATTAATCACAATTGCCCTCTCAGAGACCAGGGGTGTGTCCCCAAAAGTGGAGCTACACCACGGCGAACTGGCCATCATACGAGGCTACAGTCGACACTGCCCTAATGAACTTAGCGGTGGAGAAGAAAGACGTCGATACTATCTACGGCGAAATAACAGCAGCAATGTTAAGTGCGGCCAAGAGGTTTGTCCCGCGGACTTACCCTGCTATCAGGCAGAAACGCGTGTGGTCTCGGGATTTGAACAAGCTGGTCCTGAGACGCAAGCGGTCCCGGATGCTCGCTGAAAGGAAGGGTACTCCCGAAATCCGGCTGGAATACAATAGGCTCTGTAGAGCCACGAGTGAACTGGCGTCCTCTTCGAAACCTTGAGGCCAAAGAAACAGCGCGAACGGCTGCCCCTCTATACACACCCGGAGGGTCGGTCTCAACGGTAACAAAAATGGTCGCTTTGCTAAATCGACACCTCGCTAAAGTTAGCAAGTGCGAAAAGAAGACGGCCATGTCTAAAGCTCTCAACAAAGAACGTAAAAGGCTCAAGAGGGAGCCAGATGAGCCTGAAAACCAAGCAACGTGCGACGCGCCCTTCTGTCGTGCTGAGCTGGACAGAGCGATTGCAAAGTGTAAGAACCGAAAGGCTCCGGTGGCCAGACAAGGTTATTCCTGAGATGGTAAAACACCTCGGGGGCATTGCAAGAGGTATAGAGTTTATGAATCGAACCTGGGCAGAGTCCAGACTACCCGGGGCCTGGAAACGTGCTATCGTTGTACCAGTCCTCAAAAAGGGTAAAGACGCGACTAACGTGGAGTCACTAACCTCAACGCTTGGCAAAATTGCTGAGCGCATGGTTAACGAGCGGCTAGTTTGGTCCTTTGAGAGTGCCGGTATCCTAGCGCCAGAGCAGGCCGGCTTCAGGGCAGGCTTGAGCCCAATCGACCAGGTCACGATATTTGCACAGGGGTTCCAGAGGTCCGAAAGCACATATATACAGTATTTATAGACCTAAAACATAAAGGCCTCTATCTTAAACTTAGAGCCATGGGTGTGCGGGTGTACCTAAGCAAGCCAAAGCAACAACACAATGGCCTGCATCAGTGTTCTGCCCTCTCCTGCACACTTTTCATGGCTTACCTCAATGATTTGCCCAGCTCACTGTGGTCAAAGAAACTGCTATATGCGGATGAAATTGTCCTCTGGTCAACCGAGAAGAAACCCGACCAAATTCAGGCGGCACTAGAAGCAGACATCCAAACCATCTCCTCGTATTGCAAAAAATGGCATATACAAATCAATGTTGCCAAAACGACCTGACCCCTGTTCATCCTGGGAATCGACATTTTTAAGGCTCAATTCGAGCTAAAACTCGGTGGGCTGCGACTCCAACGTGAAAATACGCAAAATATCTAGGGATGACCCTGGATAGAAAACTCAATGCTCCAGCACGTCCAGGAAGTTGAAAGAAAAGCCTCGGAGAAGTTAGCGTTACTCAGAAAGCTGGCCAGCACAAAGTGGGGTGCTAAAGCAGACATGCTACGCACACTGATCTTAGGGGCAGTTAGATCGCAAATTGAGTACAGCTATACAGTTCAAGAATACGCTAGTAAAAAAAAACTCGAATCACTCGACCGAGTACAGGCACAGGCACTAAGGTTCATTTGCGGCACCTTTCGGACAAGCCCAACAAATGCTGCTGAAATCTTAACTAACGTGGCCCGATTAAACTTAAGGAGGGAGAGGGCGGTACTCACGGCCTATAAGCGTTATAAAAGGGGCGACTCTAAGCTACCCACCACAATAATAGTAAACCGGTAGAGAGAGAGGAACCGCATTAAAAAGCGTTCGTTCCTACATGTTACATGTTGGATTAGTACTAGCCCTCCGTGGAGGAGATGCCAGCCCCACAAATTAACCTGTCCCTAATAGGGCAGGAGGGAGCCACCAAGAGGCGATTAACACCTGCCATATTCCAAAATTTGGTATCAGCTAGACTAAAGTCCTACCCATGAGATGCCATTTTTTGCTATACAGATGGGACGGTATTGCGGGACCCCGATAGATCTGGATATGGGGTCCTTATAGTCTACCCAGACCGGCCAGAACCAGATCGGCTCTCTGGTCCATGAGGCTTCGCTGCAGTAACAGGGATAACTCGAGCATTCGAGGCTATTAGAGTCCGAATGACCCAAAATAAAACTATCACAACTACTGTAGTGCTAGTCACCGACTCCCGCTCCTGTCTCCTTGCTATGGGTGGCGGCGGGGGAGGGTCGCTGTAATAGAAGAGGCAGTCAGCCCCGCAGATAACATCCGCCCAGCCATTGGAGCTGTCGTTTTTATGCAGTGAGCGCCCTCACATAGCGGCGTGAGGGGCAATGAAACGGCAGACACCCTTACAAAGAGCTTTGGCAGGCACACACCTCGAAGCACCAAGCACGTTTTTACAAGCAACGGTAGAAATCCAAGCACTCATTCATGAGAAGTGGTTAAAGTTCTGGGAGGAATCCGACAGAGCACGTAGTGTCTGTCAGCATATGCGTCACCCAGATGGCGACGATCCGTGGTGGCGGTTAAGGAGGTCAGAACAAGCAATCATTGCACAGCGTAGGACGGAACATTGTGCTGTTGGGGGCATACTTTGCCCGGTTCCGCCTACGACTCCCGATGCCATCACTGTGGAGCGAGCGTCGAAACAGTGTCGCATATCTTGTACGAGTGTCCCCAGCTCCGAGGGCTAAGGGGGGACGTGTCTGAGCAGTCACTCGACTTGTATGGTAGCTACGAGGCATTACGCCGAACGGCCCAGTTTCTGGCCAGAGCACTACGGGATGATTGAGTCCTTCCTGCTCTGATTTTTTAATAGGAGTTCATCTCTGGTAGCTTTTAGACTTCCAAACACTTTGTAAAAATCTGGTAGATTTTTAGATGATTTGAGCATGACACCACGTCCCCACAAAGGCGGATCCGTAAGCAGTGGCAAAGTTATGTAACGATCAATTTTAATACGATCAGACAATGAAGCCCCTGCTGTTAGTGTGAAAAGTTACTTTGGAGTTAGGCTGATTATATTAAATGCTACTAAATAGGACTACAGATTATAGATGACAAACTGATATAACCTAACTCAATTTTCTCTTACAAAGGTAATAAGTTAGAGTTTGTCTCTTCACCGACTTGTATGTCCGAAAATCTCACATCAACTAAATGTACATGCTTCTCCCTGGCCGGTGGCGGAGTCCTTCAAGGAATACATCTGAAACATATACTAGACTTAATGGTCAAATGTGAATTTAAAATTTTATATTAGTGTCTGTCTAGATCTAATTACCTAGATCTATACTATGTATTTCTCTTTAGTTTATGACTAAACTCTAAAAAAATTAAAAACAAACAAAAAAAAAGATTGCCATGTCTAGCCTAAATGGTAGAATGGTAGTCTACTTCTTTAGATACCTTGGTGTGCTTCATTCTGTTTCTATTATCCCATTTTCTTGTCTTTCTTACAATGCTTCATTCTTATTGGCAATGACTTTTTTTCTTAAAAAAAAGAAGATTGCATTAAGAAGTGTACATTTAAAACATAACGCGACTATGTGTTCAAAAACAGTACATAAATGTGCTTGATATTAACACACAAAACGTCCGAAGATTAAACAAGTAACCAAAAGAAAAAGTTTTTCAGAGACAATTCGTCCTTTAGGAAGCTGAATACAATAAGATTTTGAATAATTATAACGGCCAAACCAATTTTCCCTGTGTCGCCAATTGTGGAGTCATTTTGCCCAAATATAAACTGTCATATTTCTAGAAAATCGTTGGGCGGCAAGCTGTCTCCACACAGATCTGTCACTGGCGATGTCTGAAGCTTCTTCCCACCTGGTTTCCACTGCTCTGGCATCTTCCATGAAAGTGTGACGCCAAGTTATTAGTATACGTTCCTGTTTGCGCTTTCCTCGTATTGGCCTCCATGTCATCGTAACTCTTGGTATGCCTAGTTCATTTTGTCGGAAAACATGCCCTGCAAACCTCATGCGACGCTCTGTCACAACCTCACTAAGTGTTCGACTGCCAGTTCGGCAGAGGATTTCCTTGTTTGAGATCCGATATCTATAACTGACTCCTAAAATCCGTCTTAGTCATCTTTGTTGAGCCACATTTAGTCTTCGCTATTTAGGCAGATGGCTTCTATGTCTCGCATTCATATGTTGCTGTTGGGATGACTATTGTGTCAAGTAGGTGTATTTCGTCTCGAGTCCAATAGCTTGGTGTCAATTCGGCACGCTACGTCATGGTAGGCATCCCCACCAATTGCTGCCTAGGTAAGTGAACTTGTCCAACTCTTCAAGAGAAGATAAGAGAAGAAGATAAGATTTGACTCGCCAAGTCTGATGGGGACACCCTCAACATTATATCCCACTCGCACAATTTGAGTCTAATCCAAGTTTATGCGTAGGCCAAATTTGGGTGCCTCTCTATTTAGAATCTTCGTCATTTCTTGTATGCATTTATTTGTTGACCCGAGTAGTGCAACGTCATCGGCGAAGTCCAAGTCATTCGACTCTGTTCGCGCTATGACGTTGATTCCGTTAGATGTAACAAAATATGTTGGTTCCACGACTAATTGTTACTGACATTTCGTTCACCGACAAATCGCTCACAACTATTTGTTCACCCATTTCGTCAGTGAACGAATTGTCAGAAAACGTTAGCCAACTATCGGTGAACAAGTTGTCGGTGAGCGATATGTCGGAAGAACCAATAGTCGTGTGAACGTGGGTGAACGAATTGTTGGGTGAACGAAATTCCTGGTGAACGAATAATCGGATGAACGAATAGTCGTGAACGAAATGTCAGTGAACGATTGGTCGTGTTCCTGTTGGTAGGCCTAACAGACTTACAGCTGGGCCTGAAAAGCCGCTTGAAAAGCTCATTTTGATTCCAATCATGGCATTGCTGCACTGTTCAATATAATAATTGTGATTTATTAAGGACTTTGTAGCGGCGCCAACTCGAGATCACGCGACAACTCCACCAAACCAATAAGAATGCGAATGTGACTGGAATGTCCTCTATAGGACTTGGAACGTTGTTTTTGGTCCCTTTATAGATTTATCCGAATATATTCAAACTAACGTGAAGTCTGTATCTCTATAAGAAATAAAGGCCATAAGTTTCCTGTTTGTCGTTTAGTATGTATAAGGAATTGATTTTACTAGAAGAACTATAGTTACTATAGGCATACACAGATGTAGGTAATTATTTACGATAATGCTTTATATATTAGTAGCCTATTAGACTATTGTGTATAAGATGTGTTTTTTTTTTCATCGGGACGCTTTAAGTGTTGCTTTGAAAGAGAGTATTATAAAATTTTAAAACAATTTACTGGCATTCGTGCGGCTCTTTCGGTAGCCCTAACGGCCCAATTGGATACCGGCCCACCGGTAGGCCTATTCAGTGTGGTTTTTTTGTACTTCTTCAGTCATCCCTTTACTAGGTTAGAAATCAGTTTTTTTAAAAAAAGACAACAACACACAATTGAAGTTCACGAATAAGCAAAATTGCAATATTAGCTATACCGAACGAATCCAGGAAAAGATGGCAAGGTGTTTATGAGCCCTAAAAATAAATAAATTTGGAACCACTGCCTATATAGTCTAGCTTCAGTGCGCATGTTTTGTACGAAGCTTCCTAGGTTTCAAAATGGTGGTATGTCATCACAAATCTTATCTTATCTTATATAATACAGACGTTACTTCAAAAGAGAAGATGATTATGTATGTATGATGATGATGTATTCTGATATTCTGCTAGTGTAACTAGTATCATGTAGTCATCTATATATAGACACTCTAGTCACTATCTATTAGATCTAACGTATTAGACCTAATCATCAATAATATAATTAGATCTAGATCTACGATATTTAGGTTTAGAATCTATTATATACTATAGTATAGGTCTATACTTAATAATAATTATATTATTAATAATTAACTAAAATAAATAAGTAAATAAATAACTAAACTTCTTACTGTAACATTGTTAAGTAGGCCTATCATGCCCTATCTTAGTTAACTTAGTATCTAAAGTATATATCGCCTAGGTTATGACTATGTTATATATAATCATATAGATCTAGGCCTAATGTAATCATTGATAATGATTTATCATAATGTCTTTTCTAAAAAAGTCTTAGTTACTAATAATACCTACTAATAGGAGTACTAAGCTAAATTACTTCTCTAAGTTTTAAATAATCATTATCTGAATCATTAACGTGTCATTTATGATTATCAAACTGTTTAGTCTATAATACTATTCGACTAATGGCAAGATGTCAGTACAAGACTACTACTACTGACTACAGTGACTACAGTTATTCTTAGTTACCTATATATATATATTCTGTTCTGTTGTGTATGGCATCTGCAATCCGAGACCCTTCTTTTATGCTCTTCATGTGAATCTATCCATTGCTACGTTTTCCCAGCTGCTAGTGTTGATTTTGAAGAGCTTCATGGGTTTGCATACATCCGTATACCGTGAAAGTGGCCAGTGGCTCTCCTGCCTTCTATTAGATCACCATTCAGAACGTCTTGTGGAAGTTGATCTACTACGAACCTGGCCAAGCCAACCAAGGCGTCTGCTGCTGATAACAGAGCGGATGTCCTGGCACCCTGCTTTTCGTAGCACTATATATATATATATATATATATATATATATATCGGTATAAATATATAAAAAAAACAGTAAAAAAAAGTAGTATATATATCTAGATTCTAAATCTGTATTACAAAGTATCACATTAACCTATATATATATATATATATTCATATTACAAAGTATCACATTAACCTATATATGCAGCCTTGAAGGACATGGTCAGCATTCTCTGGTGATGCTCCACAAGGGCAGGTTTCGCTCGTCCCAACTTTAAGCTTTCGGAACATATGTTGTTATTTTGTTGTGTCCGGTTCTGAGTCGAAAAATTATGCGTTGGTCATGTCGAGATAGCTTATAATAGGCGTCCTTTTTCTTGTACTTGGGATGTAAGCTGGTCCAGTTCTCATTTCTTCTACTCTCTATTATTTTCATCATTTCTTCTGGGTAGAGATGAATTTTCATTTGTTTGTTCATTCTTCCCTTTTTGGCCAGTATGTCTGCTTTTTCATTGCCTTCTAGTTCAATGTGTGCTGGGATCCATTGAAGAACAGTTTCCTTACTGTAAATGTCAAGGTTTACAAGGGCTGTCCTGAGTTGCTTTATATATGAAAGTTTAGGTCATGAATTTGGTAATCAAGATTGTTAACAGCATCTTGTCAAAAACACTCTACCATCGTCAGTTTAAAGAATTGTTAACAAAATGGAGTCTCAGTATTCCGACCTCTTTCTTCACAATAAATTGTGATAGTTTTCCAAAGGTTGAAATGTTTTGCTTTGTGCTTGAATGAATTAAATACATTCCTAAATGATAAAGACATTAATCACCCTGAATTAGAGAACAACAAATAGTTGCAAGCATTTTACTTTATGTTGGATATAACAGAGAAATTAAATGGGCTGAATCTAAAACTGCAAGGAAAGGAAAACCCAGCCTATGTTTTGGTAGAAGAATTGATTTGTTTTGAAGAAAAATGTATTCTTTTTGCAGAAGATATTCAGAGCGGTCAATTACTTCATTTTCAATTTGTAAAGCAAAATTGCTATTAAAACCATTGCAACTGTTAACACGAATTAGTTCAGCACAGTTATAAAGAAAAATTAAAGATGAATTTGCTGAAAGATTTTAGCAATTCAAAACAAATAAAACAATTGTAGCAGTTATTTAAAAAATTCTCTCAACAGAAATAGTAATGAAATTCACATTGAGCAATTTGAAATAGATACTGGATCTCTAGACATGCAATTGATCGGTTTAAAAAGTAAAGATTTGTGGAGTGAAAAATTTACAGAGTTGAAAATCAAGTTGAAAGAGTTGAAGGTCCAGAAATATCTGTAACGCATCAAAAGCGGACAGGTTTAAAAGAAATGCAGCGAGATGAGGCACTTATGTTAGACGTATGTCATAGTCTTCCCAGGTTCAGCCTTCCAGACGCCAACTATCATTGGATCGACATATTCATGCGAGCAAGCGTTCTCTTGCATAAATATAATTAAATGTAATGTAAGAAGCCAACTAAGAAATGAAACTTAAGAGTCGTGTTTGAAACTAAAAACAAGCTATGAGCTAATTGGTGACCTGTCATTTCATCCCCGGTCACTTCATCCCCAATTAAATATTTTTCTTTTTTCATTGTTTTATTGTGCTGTTAAGGCTTTGACTTTAAGCCCTCATTTCATCTAATATATAAATAAATAAATATGATTATGTAGAATGCTTTTTGATATTTTTCGACATGTTACTAATGCATTTATAGTGTTTCCTCTTCCACTTTGCATTCTTGAGAAATCTTATAAATCTTGTAAATCTGGGTGTGTACTTAGCTATAGCGCTTCTATTGGATGTGGGGGATGTAATATTATAACATTATCCTGCGCATGACATAATGATCAAAGGCCAAGGTGTGGTGTAAGTAGTGAAAAATCATTTGAGAGATAGAAGTGCGATAAGAATAATTACAACCATGCCGCTGATTACTTATCATCAAAGGCAAGGTGAGGTGAAAGTATGACCATGTGTTACTTTATTTTATTTTTCTATGGCTCTTTCTTGAAATTGGGCGCATCATTTTTAGCCTTGAAATAAGTTTTTTTTTCCTTTCTAATAGAGGATGGTTTTACCCATATCAGGATAACACTTTTTTACATGACCTCTTTATTTATACATGTTAAATTTTTATAGTTTTTAATGGCATTTAATTTTAATTTTATTCTTATCTAATGTGTTACACTTTTTGTCATTTAAATAAAATTATATATATTAAATATTGCTCATTTCATGATTTTATCAATTACTATTTGTTAGATAAAATGATCAGATGATGAAAATAACAGGGGATGATAACTCTTAAACTGACCACTGGTCAATGCTTTAGTTTCAAGACTGCTTTTATTTAAGAAGTAGTCCAAATAATAATGAGATTATTTTTTCTTCTCATTATTCTTTTCTTTATAACGATATTTCAAAATATAATTTTTAATTATCTGCATGGAAATCAAGATCAAGCTGGAGATAAACTTGGAAGATGTACAACAAAACAAAATCTAAAGGATTGGATCCTCAAGGGGGGGTAAGCTGTGCATCTACTTTCTATTTTACCGAATGATGCATTCTAGTTTGTCTTCAATGTAGGATTTCAATTTAAGATTTCTGTTAACAGTGTTGTTTACTGTAAAAACATATTAAAATGATAGTTTATTTTAAAGCAGCCTTTATAATGTAACCTTAAATGTAATTTTTTGCAAAATTAAGTCTTGTAAAAATGTATAAGTTACATAGAATTAATTCATAGAATTCTTGAACAGCTGCAAAGACAAACTTGGAAACTATAAGGCACAACATGCAAACTAATTTAATTATAAGTATTAGGCATCATATTAAGGCTACCTTTGTAACAGACTTCATAGGTAAGTGTCACAGCCTGGTTCTTATTGTGGGCGTGATGACGCGAATGTTTCTGTGTGTAGTAGATACCTCTTCTGGTACTACTATAAAGATCTTAATTAAATGCTTTCTCACACACACTAGATTTGCAAGTGCGTAAGAACACTAATACACTAAACTCTCCAATGACAACATTTAGAATTATTAATAAACACTCTGGTAGCAGACATGGATTTTATTACATAAAATAAATCACAAAAGATATTGGCGACTTCAGCCATTAGAAATTACATATCCACAAGAAATAACTCAATAATAATCTTCAACTCTATGTTTTCAATAATAATCACTATCTACTTTTACTTTCTACTCGAGGAGATAGCAACGCTCCTCTCTCTTCAAAAGTCCAAGATCAACTGAGGTGTCCACCTCGTGGTCAGTCCCCGACCAGGAAAAATCTCGTGCTAACTGCACGGAATAGTTCAGTGACTACTAGTCACCAAATATTACAGGGGTTCTAAAACTAATATATGACAGTAAGCATTACACATTCCTTATTGGCTGAAGCTAAATTAAAAATTTTGGAATTTTATTGCAGTAATGAGAAAAAATACTTATGTAAATATATATATTAAATATACTACCTCAAACTTTCAAGCCGAAATTGAGGCAATTACCATAGCACTACAGACAGTGGAAAACAAATTATATGAAGGAGTGCAATCACATCAGATCACTCTGCAAGCACTTAACAGCAACACCTCAAACAGCCCAAGAGAGTTGACAACACTAATTGTGATAATCCACCAGATGATATCAAAATTAAATATCAATATCACACTACAGTGGATCCCTGGACACATTGGCATCATGGGAAATGAAAAGGCAGATAAGCTATCAAAGGCAGGTTCATCTATGGAACAACCAGACAGACCTGTAAGCTACCTCACGCTAGTCAATGTTAGTCAACAACCACAAAGAGGAGTGGCTCAACCAATGGGCATCAGGAAACACAGGCAGAGCCATGTACAAAGAAATGACTAGGCCTAACAAACTGGACAGTATTAAATTCCTCCCCTGCAAAGAACAATCTACAATTTTCCAACAAAGAACAGGACACACACCTCTATTAAATTACCATCTGAACAAAATAAACTCCACACAACTCCCCCTTTGCAGACACTGTGCCCATCCTTATGAAACCTTAAACCATATCCTCTTTGAATGCCCCTCCCTAATCCACTACAGCCCAACATAACCAACACCCTGTACGTCAGTGCTGAACAACTGAAGAAAACAGCACACTTTTTTTCCTTGGCACAGTCTGCAAAAGAGCTCACAGCTCAGCAGGAATAAAGCTGGCTAGAAGAAGAAGAAATATACTACTGTTTACAGAGAGACAGAAAGTGCAAGGCAATTTAAAAACAACAGATTTTAAACAGATCTTATATTATTTGTATATATAGGATATTGAGATGTAAACACAATGTATTACTTAATAATTGCCCAGACTTGCTGATCTCCAACTTGACAGGTCTGGGAAACCACAAATTTCTTGACCTTTATGGTGACATACATGCACTATGCAAAACAGCTGAGTTCTTCTCCAGGGCTTTTGAAAGAGAGGTTTTGAGCTCTCAAGTCCTCTTTGGAATATGGAATATGGAGTTAGATATGATGATGATTAATAATGACAATTGTTCCTTCATCTCAGTGGTCTATATTACAAGGGTATTGTATCAATCATAAATGCTATTTCCTTTCTTTGAAATACTTAGAGCTTCAAAATCATTTATCAAAATTATAAAAAGCAGATGAAATTAATGAGATATAATAAAAAAGTATCTATTTAGTATCACCTTTAGTAGATCACTATCAAAAGACCATTGAATGATACTGTTATACATTTCTTTTTGTTGAGTTTCTAATTCTATGCTTTTAGTCTAAATTTTGTTCTCTATAAATAAAAATGCTTATAAAAAATCATTTCTTTCTTTTATTTTATAGAAAGACTATGATTCCTCTGGAGCTGACTTTGCTAGATCAACAAACATCAATGAAAGTCGACCATTGAAAAGGTTTTCACAGCAGCATTTAGATGACATTAAAATAAACACTTTTGCAGGTAACTGTTTATGTAGAGAGCTGTAATGACCATGAGTATTTTATGCAAAATAAGTCCCAGATAAACAAATATACAAATAGTTTATTTACAATTAAAGTCAAATAACTGGATAAACAACTGCCTTCTCAATAGAAAATAAACAATTAAAATTACACACTCTACACAAGTCATATATTACAAATAAATATATAACAATCATATGTCATAAGGCAGGTTAACATCTCATTCGAGAAAAACTTTCTAAACCACTGTATGATACACATTAGGGTCAGAAATTTTTTTTTAACATCACCGGCATAAGGTCAACACATGAACACTTTTAGCCATTTTAAAGGTCATAGGCTTCAGGTCAACACATGCCCACTTTTAGCCACTCTAAGGTCTAGGCTTCTGGCTAATATATGGCCACTTTAGCTGAAATAAGGTCTTGATGAGCTATAAACTTCAGGGAACCCACTTATAGTCAAACATTCTGGAAAGCCTATCAGATGATTCAAAATAAATTTGAGCTCATCGTAGACATAAGGCTAGAAAATATGTCACATTTGGAAACTGCCTTTTCATTTTAATTGTGTATAAATGTATGTTGTTACTTTTTAGAATTATTCCTCTTGGCAAGGGAGTTAAATCTGTAATGTTGTGTAATATGTGTGTTATACTAGTGGAGATTACAAAATGGTGGGTTTTGTGCCTACCATAAGACAATTTTGATAACTTGATCCCATTCCCCCCATTAACTTCTTGATCTTAAAAAGAACTTTACTTGACCTATCTGCCATGACCTGTCTACACTTTAACTACCCTTGTTTTTAACCATTGACTAGGTCATCTTAACCTTCACATGTCCAGAAGTCTTTGGACCATGCAAGTTATCAGGTGACCAGGATACATTTTCTGCTTTTGATTTTTTAATTCTAAACATTTAAAGAATTGTTTAATTTTGGCATTCCAGAAAAAATTCCTATCCATCATAGAAATCACCAGAAAGCTCTTACATCAACATCAACATACAGTACAGGTCACCATCACTCACAACAGTATCATGAAGAAGAAGAAATTGGACCATTTCCTGTTAGAGAAAATAGTGCATCAGGTCAAGGACAAGCAAAACTTAAATCTGTCAAAATGACAGCCATTCTTCCTGGTAAAAACATCAAGTATTTTAATAATACCTCTAAATGCTCCTTTCTTACTGCCTCAAGCTTCACTTTTCTCATCTGATCTCTAGATATTCACTCATTTCTTTAACTCCTATGCTTTAGTTCTTAATATAATAAAATTATTCATAATTGTACTATTCAACTTGTGAGAATTTTTAATGTGCTTGAAATATGTATGAAAAGTAAAAAAAAATATGTATGAAAAATAGTAGAGGCCTAACTATTGAATCTCAAAAGACCAGTGACCTCACAATTTGTTATTATTTGCAATGAAAAAGCAACCACTAGGCATAAAATACATGCATTGTTGCTAGTAAATTGCTGACTTAGAAATGCCTTTCTTAGTTTCTTTACAGTACATCTTGTCTCTTCCCATTTCATATAGAGTTAGTTTAACATATACATTAATTTTAACTCAATTATTTGTCTAGTTATTAAACTTTTATTTTTGCTTTAATCAACACATTTTTTTTTATCTAAACAAATAAACCACTCAAAGAATGATTCATTTCATGTTAGAGTGTCACTCTTTTTTTCCCTAATATTTCATCAATCTTATGTAATTAATGACACTCTCTGGCTATACTTTGGTCCTAGAAGCTCTAAACAATGAGTGAATTTAGTGCTATAAGAAACACACACAAGAAAAACAACAAAATATATTTCATTACAAAAAATAAAAGGAAAATACAACTAAGTTGCTTGGATCATCATCAAGTAATTTCATTAATTTACTTTTGGTGTCTTAAAAAAATAAATCTTTCTTTTAGGAGATCGTGTTATATTTTCGGAGAATCCTTCAATTCCTGGAGTTCCTGTAGTATATAGAACACTTGAAGAAAGGGCATCCAACCCAGACAGACTAAATTTAGACAGGTTTGATGTTTGACAAGTTTCCTCTTATAAATCTCATTTTTTTAATAGAGGGGCAGTAACTTTATTCAAATTCTATTTTGTTTTGAATGATTAATCCTTGTTGATGGTGTGTAAATTACAGCATTTTTATCATGTAGCATAAAACATAGCAACACTATTAGAACTATTTTGCTTAACTGAATAATTCACTCAAATTGCAAGCTCTAAATTCACATTAAAAGGGTTTATTTTTCAATCGATCTAACTTTGCCCTTGTAAGGGTAATCCTTGTATGACTGTTGTAGCTGTAAAGTAAAAAAAAAAGTAAAGTTCCCCTTTCAGACCTTGTGGTCTATAGGGCAGATGATGTAAAGGTCATCTGTTTCTGTAGCCTACGGTTTACGAGGGTGTCATGTGGCCAGCACAACAACCAACCGCCTTTACTTTTCCCCAACTAATGTCTGGAACCTATTAGAGCTGGGTGGACTCAGAGGTGCCCAAGGATCCCGAAATTAAAAATCCCAGTCTTCACCAGGATTTGAACCTTTGACCCCTTGGTTCAGAAGCCAAGCACTTTACCGCTCAACCACTGCGCTGTGGTGCTGACTAAATTCTACTACAAAGTGACTTTTTGTTTCCAATGTACCTTTTATTTTATTAAAACAGTTTCATAAAATTACATTTGTAAATCAATTTACCAGTTTTCACAGTCTATAAAAAAATGTTACTCTATTTTCTAACTAAAAAAACATTATAAATGAACATGATTCAAACTTTTTGAGTAAAGCTCGTTAATAACTTGTCTTTCTAACTTGTCAGGTAAATGTTATCCAGTATATGCATTTGTGCAATGTATAGGGTAACAGATTTATGCTGGCTATATATGTCTACTGTTTTGAATTATATGATAAAGCCAATTCATTATTGATTTTATCCATTTGTGGTTTTTGGTATCCTCATCACTTTTACAATGTTCAGCAAAGAATTAAAAAAAAAAAAAAAGATGAAAATATTTTTAATATATCCTTGGCAGACTTCTAGATTTTGATTTGTGTTTGAAATATTTAGAACTTTTAGATGATTTTCAATTTGAAGTCTTTTAATTTGACTTCAAAAGCTGTACATTTGTTGTGTCATAAGCTCTTTATCTTGCTCAAAGTGACAGTACTATGAGTTGAAATCTATGAGTTGAGGTCTGTGAGCTGAGATCTCTGAGTGGTTCTGTCAAACTACTCTTGTTTGATCCAACCATCTAATACAATAACACAGTGCTTTCTTCTCTAGATGTTTGTTACTTTAAAATCATCCAGACCAAGACTGCTAAACCAGTCGCCTATTCTGTTGTTTCAAAATATGAGGCTCACTGCTCTGAACTATTTTCTTGAAAGCTTTTTTGAGATGCAATTATTGTGAGATTATTCCCTCTCTAATACAGTCAGTTTCTTTTTTTGCTAATTAAAATCAAAAGTTATCTAAATTTCAAAGGAAAATTTGTTGAAAGTTTTTAGTTAATATTGGTTAATGCTTGTCTGGAGGTAACTGCAGTTTACAAAGCTATGTAAATAACCAAAACCTTTATTGATTTGAGGTAGTTCCCAGACAAGAATGACAGACAGGAGAAAATTATAACTAATTATAAATC
This sequence comes from Biomphalaria sudanica, assembly GCA_036873155.1. NCBI lineage: Eukaryota > Metazoa > Mollusca > Gastropoda > Planorbidae > Biomphalaria > Biomphalaria sudanica. The sequence goes on from JAZGLO010004338.1 coordinate 55,811, forward strand.
AATATCTATGACAAACATAACAGAATGACTAATAATGACCTACAGTAATTAGTTCTCATGTGCTTCAGGTTCTTCTAATTGTAAGTTTACATGATCAATACTTTTCATGATTAACTTTTGTAGCAGTCTTGTTTATATTTCTAACCCAGGAGAAAGCTTACCATGTGTCCTATTTTAGAAGGAGAAGAACAGCTGAGGCTACTGAACTATCAACACAATTTGATCACTCACATGCAGAACTTATCCTCTCTGAAACGTCTGATATTTCTTGATCTGTATGACAATCACATTGAAGAAATAACAGGATTGTCTTCTCTTCGGTCTCTCAGGGTACTGATGTTGGGTAAAAACAGGTTAGTTTCAAAATTCTGATTCTGGCTAAATAATTACTGAAGTTGTGAGAAGATCCTGTTTTTAATTTAACATGCTGTGTTTTCATTTTTTCCTATCACAACAGTTGACCCTTGATAGTCAGACACTTAATTATTCTACACACACAAAAATCTGATGCATCGCCACCTTAAATTCATATAATTAATGTACCTGACATTATGTCTATGTAGCTAGGCTTAAATTGTAATTTAGTATGGTATGTAAAAGCTGAAATAATGTATTTGTATTTTTAGATTGATAAATTTTGTCTTTTTCATCTATTTTATACTCTTAAAGAGATTACCCTATTACATCATAAACAAAATTTTCTTTATAAGTAAAGTTAAATTCTTTGAAGTACAGCTAATCTTTTGTAATCCGAATTTTTTTGGTAATATGATACTCCCCAGTCCTGCAACTTTCAGACTATCATGAGTCATCTGTAATATTTAAATTTCTTGAAAATAAATATAATATTAAAAGTTGTATGCAAAGAAGTTGGAAAATTACAAATAAGAAACCATCAAAACACTACGATAGGTCTTTAGGCATTCTTAGGCATCTGAATATTGGCTTAAATTTGCTGACTTCTGTTCAAAATTATGACCACCATCACCTGTTTACAGTTTCATTTTTATTTTCACCTTTTCTTGTTTGTCTCGGCTACTGTAATCACACATCATTATTATTATAGCTTTTATATAGCGCTACTTTCATGCTTATAGCATGCTCAGAGCGCTTTGGTCCAATCTCATTTGTGGACTGGTGGGGGGGAGGGGGTATCTAGGAGTTGGTTTTCCGTGCTGCCTTTAGGCGCTCAGTAAACCCAACTCTGCCCGAGTCGGGTGTCGAACCTCGAGCCCCCTTCTAGGTAGCCAAGACAAGCCAAGTTCAATCGCACTTAGCCTCTCTACCACGCTTCTCATATATTTTTTTTTTTTTTTTTGGCAAACAGAATTAAAAAGATAGAAAATCTGGACTCCTTGATAAAGCTGGACGTCTTAGACTTACATGGGAATCAGGTAACATATTTCATATCAATTTTATTTTTTTTGAATTAAATCTTTTTCATTTTTTAGTATTCTGTTTTATAAATAAAAGTAGAATTTAAGCTATAAACAAAATTAGTTGCATTAATGCCTTGCCTTGTAATTTTATTGAGAGATCTTTCTCTTTTTATAAAAAGATCACAAAGATTGAAAACTTAAGACACCTGACAGAATTAAGAGTTTTGAATCTAGCTGGAAACAATATAGGCTATGTTGATGAACTGGCTGGATTAGATTCACTGGCAGAATTAAATCTCAGACGAAATAGAATTCGAGCTGTGGTAGGTGTTTAAATAAGTTTAAATAAGCAGTAGGAGGAATGTATTACATCTTCATGTCAGTGAGGAGAGAGGAGCTGAAAGTCAATATCGCATTTTCTTAAGAACTGTATCATGGCATAGGCTTTTTTTTTATGACAAACTCTGCACATATTTTATACCTTGACCAGTCAACATCTGACTGAAATACTGACAACACTTTCCATATTATGTAATTCTATCATATGGTTTAGATTTGGCAGTAGTTACTGAGAAACCAAATGGTAAAAGAATAAGAAAAAGTTTATCTATTGAGACAATAATTTAGTGCTTGAAATCAAATCAGCTATTTATTTACATTTTAGTTGATCACTAATAGTATATGCACTGACATAAAAACACTGAATTTCCAGTCAAGAGTTAAGTAGATGATGAATTACTATCAAGCTGGCCCATTAAAGTATTGTCTTAACTTTTAAAAGTTAGATCTAGAATTGAGATTTAAAAAAAAATAAATTTTTTTGGTTCATTTTGAAATAAACTTTATCTTTCTTCCCCTAATTCAACCTTAAATTTGATTGCCTCATCCTGGTCAACTGTTACATAATAAATGATATCTTGTTTCATCTTTTCAGACTGAAATTGATTTACTGCCTAATTTACAGCGACTGTTTTTAAGTTTCAATGATATCACTAGGTACAGTATTTATTTGTAGTAAAAAACTTTTTCACAAACAAATCTATATTATATGCGCAATGGGCCCTGATTGATTCATATAATGACTGACCTATCACTAATTCTCCCACCTGCCGTGGAAGAGATCAAAACCACTGAAATTGATTTTTTATTCACAATTTCTAAAAAATACAAAACATTTCAGCTTTTACGAACTGTACTAAATTACAAGACTATACTTCTGTTAACTTTTTGTGCGTAATTTCCACTGATTCTAATAACACTCAGTTATATTAGTCAGTAGAGTATCAGACTTTAGATCAGAAGGTCAGTGGTTCCAATCACTTGATTATAAAATTTATGGTGTTTTAAAGTGTTTCAAATATTTGTATAAAAAGCTGAAAAGTCAAAGAAAACTCATATATTGTAAGTAGGACTATTTTTTAAAGCGTAGAGTTGTGTGGGGGGAATAAGTGATGTGGATAATTTAACTCACTGGCAAAAAAAAGTGTGTTTGGGAGGGGATGGGTTATAAAGCAGGCCGTGCTATTACATGTAACTGATACTAAGGGGGCGAGAAAAGTGATAGAGAGTTCACAGACCAGAAGTGAGTGTTTGGAGGGGGGGGGGGGGCGATTGAAAGGGATTCCTCCCAATGAAATGAAACAAAAACCTAGAATACACTGGCCGAATGGGGTTTGTTGAAATGCAGGCAGAGGCAGTTCTATTGAAAGTGCTAAAGAATAAGGGTGGGAGTACGCCCAATGTATTATGTGAACATTTGCTGGCTGTCATCAGAATAAAATGTGTGAAGCCAGTGGGTAATGCTAGTTTAATATATATTTGGATCTTTGTATATCTAAATCATTCAGAGCCTTTGAAACTGACTCTTTTCTTGAATCTAGTTTTGAAGATGTTCAGTGTCTGGGAGAGTCATCAAGCCTTTCTGAAATTTCTTTTGATGGTAATCCTATAGCACAAGATGGCAACTACAAGCAAATCATTCTAAGACATATGCACCAAATAAAACTTTTGGATATGAAAAGAGTGACTGTAAGTAGACCCTAAAGACTGCTTATCTCCCCTTCATCTACTTTTAGATAATTTGGTGATAAACAAGAAATAATAAGTATAGTTTGTGTGATAGAAAAAGAAAAGATGATTAATGGATACTTTTATCAAGATAACTGGCTAAGCTACTGAAAAACCTGAAATTTATACTTTCCTTTTCAAAAACAAAAGCTGCCAAAGTTTCAAAAGTAAAATACTTGTATTTCACTCAATGTTTACAAGGAGCCTACAATTTACAATTTGGTCACTTTCTGGAGTATCACTGCAATGATGTGATAATATGGAGTGACTATCTGGTCAAACATAAAGAACAACATAAGAACATTATTTGTAGGTTGAAGTTTTATACTAATCGTACAGTTTCTGTATATTGCTTTAAAGTCATAAACTGGCATTATCTTGTTACTGACATATGGTCTTTGAAAACATATAAAATTTTTAAAATCTGATACTTTTTTTTCATACAATTTATATTTCATTTGTTAACACATGCATATGTCTAAATGTACACATGTAGCATAAACTACTTGTATAAAACAAAAGGTACTACTGTCCTGCATGAGGTTTGGGATATGGTGTAATTAGTTTCAAATCTGAAGGAACATCTGAAGCATGTACAGCAAAACAAAACATCATTTACATCCCCTTTTGGTGTGTTCTTGTTCAACTCTTCCCTAACATTGTGGGTTACTTCCCTTTCATCTTCTCTTCTACATTGGACGCATGGCCTCTCACTAAAACAGGTATTTCATTCAGCACTAAACTTCTTTCAGAAAATGCCTAAAATCTAATGTCTTTCTCTATGTTACAAGAAATTCTCTTCTTTTTTTTGAAAAAATGTCATTGATCTATAAGATAAAACGGAATACCATGAACTACTTCTATTGATATGATGCAGATGAAAGGGTTCCATCTCAAACCCTATATACTAATTGAAGCCTACACTTAGAACTCAATTAACAATATGGCTGATTTCTAATTCTGGACACATGGTGTCTCTAGGAAGATGAGAGAAGGCAGGCTCTTGTTCTGGTCAAGAAAGATGAAGAAAAAAGAAGAGAGATGAACAAGATAGCAATGCTCAAAGTTTGTCATTTTCTTATTTATTTTAATGTTTTAAACATTTCAATAAGTTATTGTAGATGTCATTTTTTAAAACGATTTTGTTAAGTATATATTGATTTAAAATTAAAAAGAATTAAAAAATTAGATATATTTTATGTTTCTTTTTATATAAATTTGGGGTGCACCGGATAGTAGCTCCATCTCCGGCCAAATATTCAGCCTGTTTTCCACTATTCAGCCTTTTTTCCACAATTCGGCCTTTTTTCCACTATTCGGCCATATTCGGCTCAGGTCGAATATCACCACCGGATAGTTGGCCGAATAGTAAAAGTACATCTAATATGCATAAAGTGGAACTTGTTCCATTGATGTCTGTTGTAGAATGTATTAATGTTTATATTAAAACAAAATAATATGCTTAAAAATATGGCCTATATGAATATGCACCAAACATCTTTTATTTAATAATAATAATTTTATTTATAAAGCGAGGCTCGAGGCGCTGTGATAACATTACAAACACAAACACGAGAGATAACATGACAATTAATCTAAAAATGTTTTAAACAGGTAGGTCTTAATGCTCTTTTTGAAAGTAGGGTAGCATGTTGTCTGTATGAGATCCGTGCACTGAAACAGCCCGCAGACCGTAGCTTGTGAGGGAGAAACGCGGCACCACTAGAAGCGTTGAGTCCATTGAGCTCAGGACTCAATGAGGGACATATGGAGTGATCAGTTCACTAAGGTATAGGGCATTTCATTGTTATATATAGACTGATGACAAAGTGTGGCGACCTTGTAGTCGATTCTCGCTTTCAAAGGAAGCCAATGGAGCGTGCGCAAGAGCGTAGTAGCAGAATCTCATCTTGTTTTTCTAAGGACTATTCGAGCGGCGTTGTTCTGTATACGTTACTGCTTGGCTATTTTGTCATCGGGTATACCTGCTAGCACGGCGTTGCAGTAGTCAAGGCGGGAGATTATGACTGCCACAGCTTACGTTTTTGTTGACTCCGTTGTTAAATATGGTCGGATCTGGCCTAATCAGCTGCAGATAAAGACCCTTGCAGAGCTGACTTATGTGTGGGTCGAAAGATAGTGTTGAGTCGAAGAAAACTCCAAGATTCCGCACTACATGGACATAAGGAAGCTGGCAGTTCGTGATAAAAAGAGAATCTGTGCTCTCGACTTTTGAGACATTGTTCCGAGTGCCAATCTTAATTATTTCTGTCTTGTCTTCCTTCATCTTGAGCTTATTTTCAACCATCCAATTGCTCACCCTTGCAACGGTACTACTGATATTCTCTGAGGAATCGTATAACTGAGTCATCGGCAAAGAAGTGGTATAAGGTGCCGGTTGATCGCTGAGTGAACAGTACTCGGTCTAGAACTGATCCTTTGGGTACTCCGTACTTCAATAGTAAGTTTGTTGATTCTTTCCTGTTGACAACGACACTTTGGGTGCGTTCAGTCAGGTAGAATCCAAGCCACTTTAGGACGATTCCTGCTAAACCAAAAGTGGCAGAGAATTTGGCCATCATAAATTCATAGTCTAGCGTATCAAAGGCTGCGGACAAGTCCAGCATTGAAAGAATTGATATGTGGCCTATGTCGGAATTGTGAAGTAAGTTGTTTAGTACCCTGACCACTGCTGTCTTTCTGCTACGGCACTTCCTATATGCAGATTGAAATTCTTCCAAGAGACAGTACTGTTCAAGATGACAAAGAATTTGCGCTAATACGATGCGCTCCAGAAGCTTTGACAGGAAGGGAAGATTTGATACCGGGCGATAGTTTTTAGACATTCCGGCTCAAGACTGGATTTCTTTAATAAGGTCCTGACAAGTGCATGCTTAAATTGCTGTGGTACAATGCCTGAAGTCAGTGAAGAGTTCACAATGTTAGTAATTATAGGTACAAGCTCAGCTAAACATTCAAGGAGCAAGGAAGTTGGAATGGGATCAAGGTCACACGATTTATTTGGCATTTTAAAAATAATATTCTTGCCTCTTGATCGTGCTGATAACGCGAATGTCGTGGGTTCGATCCCCATACTGGCCACTATTAGTGTGTCGCGAATGTCGTAGAATGCTGGATTCGTGCTTCCTGGAGTCACAACGTGACACGTGACAAACATAGATATTAAGGACTGACTAAAATCCACTCTGGCAGACAAAATGTAGAGTTTATTTGATGACAATAATAATACCGCACTTCTTGGCAGTTACATGATCCAATAAGAAACAAAGTCACATCCGCATAACAGCGGTATCAAATATATCCAACATGTCAAATTCTCCAAAATAGACTACAAGTAACGTCCGCATCACAGCGGGTAACAAATACTTCAATAATAATAGTACAGAATAATAACCACTAGAAATATATGTCTCAAGTGACCACTGGGTTCGACTGCCCAAAAGATACTTCTTAACTCAAAATTACTACTTGACTCTCCAAGTCACTACTGTCCAGACCGGACCAAAAGATACTAATTAACTAAACTAAAAGTCAATTTAGTCATCCTTACTTCCTGTTTCTATATCAGGAGTTTCACGTGTCTTTTTACCCTTTTAACCCGAGGTGAACATATAACAGGCAATGTCAAGTGAGACTGACAATAATCTACCAAGACACTATGAAACTCGCCAAAAGGACAATTTAGAACGATTGGACAGTGGTCAAGCTTTGATGAGATGGATGGCATGTCATTTCTAATCTGTTCAATCTTCCCAATGAAAAATCTATTGAAGGAATCAGGAAGTTCAGATACTGCGATAGATGACCGCAAACGTTCGTTATTTGCTCCCCCTAACATTTCAGCTCCTTAGAAGAATCAGAAGTTTCGATTTTTTGTCGAATATGACTAGCTTTTGCGTCTCTAATCATGCGGTTAACCTGTTGTTTTTTTCTTTGATGTAGATGTGTCGATGTATCGTCAGACCTGTGTTTTGAAATGTACGTTCGGCACGTCGGCGACTAAGTTTGGCAGTCTTTATGTCTTCCGTCAACCAGGGTGCAGATGGCCTGAGACTGTACGAGTGACAAGAGGTGCATGGCTGTCCAGCAACTTTTTCAAGCAAGAATTGTAATTGCTGAGAACGTCTGTGTTGCTCTGTTGCAACAACAAAGAGGTCACGTCCATTTTGAGGGGGCAATGTCTATGGCTTTTAAGTTCACTGGAAGTCACGTTTTTCTTTGGCCTTTTTGTTTTTGATAGGCGCATTTCAAAGTGTACAAGAAAATGATCTGACAAGCCACGGTCTAAGACATTGAGTTTGGCTCTAAGTTCACTTGCATGTGTAGCCATCCAGTCAAGAGTATGACCTTTCACGTGGGATGGAACATTTATCAGTTGGTCTAAGTTGCGATCCTTTAGCGCGTTTTTCAGCGACACCGCGTATGTCTCAATTTCACTGTCGAAAGGTAAGTTCACATCGCCTATAGATATTAGACATTATAAAGACAAGGGGCCTGTTACTATCAATAGAAATGACATTTGACATTACAACTGCACGTTACATACAGAGCAGCCATGGCTGATACACTTTTTTGTTTCCATTTGGTCTTGACCTTTGCCTGAGCTAGTTAACATGTGAAGATGTTATATTCCTTTTTACCCTGTCACGCTGACCAGACGTCTGTCTTCAGTTGTGTGGGCATATCTCCAGAGGTAGAGATGAACTCCCACCCCCTTTTGTATTTGTTTAGTCCATCACATTGAGTTTATTGATAGACAGGTGACCACTAGTCAAATACGATAGATGTATGCACTCTCTAGAAGTCACACGAGGGAACTGAATTTGTTTACTTGGTAGTAAATATTAATTAGGGGGCTGGACTTCAAGCCACACCTCTACATGGGTAACCGGACAATGAGTTTGCTTATTTGGAGAAAAATCTAAATCACGTGGCTGGACTACAGGCCACACATCTACACGAGTACCGTACCGAGTTTGCTTACTTGGATATAAATCTCAATTAGATGGACTAAAGATCACACACCTAAACGAGTGACATTTTGCTACACGGATCGCGAGATTTCAGAGCCCAATAAGCCAGTAACTAATTATTTTGTAGAAAAAAGTACAAAGATTTGTGTATATTAGCGTAAAGGACTCGACCAGACCTATCTTTAAAGGGAGAGCTAAACACCCCTTACTCCTTCTTTGATTTTGTAAGTCCTTGGCACTCAATTTATTGATAGACATTCACCTTTTTTTTTTATAGCTAGAATGGATAAACACAACATACTAAGACAGCATACTAGACTGTAAATAAATATTACAGTTGAATTACTTTTCCTAATGTGTTAACTTGAATATTGACCCTGCGTTAAGTGTCTTGATTTCATAACGATATTCTTAATAATTTGTGAGTAATTACTGTTTTTTTTTTGTTACTTACGCTGCGTACTTAGCCACTGTGTATCAGGCCAGGACGACAATGTGCACACATGTGTGTGTGTGTGTGTGTAGTTTGTTTGCCTCCTTATATTAAAACCTCTAGAAAGAAAGCGCATTTGATTTTTCCATTCTATTGACTTATTATAGAACGCAAATCTTCACAGTACATTTTAAAATCGCATCAAAGAAATTGAAGGATATCAGTGCCGCAGTTAGATCTAGCAAACAAAGAAATTGAAGGATATCAGTGCCGCAGTTACATCTAGCAAAAAAACGAAATTGAAGGATATCAGTGCCGCAGTTAGATCTAGCAAACAAACGAAATTGAAGGATATCAGTGCCGCAGTTAGATCTAGCAAACAAACGAAATTGAAGGATATCAGTGCCGCAGTTAGATCTAGCAAACAAAGAAATTGAAGGATATCAGTGCCGCAGTTAGATCTAGCAAACAAAAAATTGAAGGATATCAGTGCCGCAGTTAGATCTAGCAAACAAACGAAATTGAAGGATATCAGTGCCGCAGTTAGATCTAGCAAACAAAGAAATTGAAGGATATCAGTGCCGCAGTTAGATCTAGCAAAGAAATTGAAGGATATCAGTGCCGCAGTTAGATCTAGCAAACAAAGAAATTGAAGGATATCAGTGCCGCAGTTAGATCTAGCAAACAAACGAAATTGAAGGATATCAGTGCCGCAGTTAGATCTAGCAAACAAACGAAATTGAAGGATATCAGTGCCGCAGTTAGATCTAGCAAACAAACGAAATTGAAGGATATCAGTGCCGCAGTTAGATCTAGCAAACAAACGAAATTGAAGGATATCAGTGCCGCAGTTAGATCTAGCAAACAAAGAAATTGAAGGATATCAGTGCCGCAGTTAGATCTAGCAAACAAAGAAATTGAAGGATATCAGTGCCGCAGTTAGATCTAGCAAACAAACGAAATTGAAGGATATCAGTGCCGCAGTTAGATCTAGCAAACAAACGAAATTGAAGGATATCAGTGCCGCAGTTAGATCTAGCAAACAAACGAAATTGAAGGATATCAGTGCCGCAGTTAGATCTAGCAAACAAAGAAATTGAAGGATATCAGTGCCGCAGTTATATCTAGCAAACAAAGAAATTGAAGGATATCAGTGCCGCAGTTAGATCTAGCAAACAAACGAAATTGAAGAATATCAGTGCGCAGTTATATCTAGCAAACAAAGAAATTGAAGGCTATCAGTGCCGCAGTTAGATCTAGCAAACAAAGAAATCGAAGGATATCAATGCCGCAGTTAGATCTAGCAAACAAAGAAATTGAAGGCTATCAGTGCCGCAGTTAGATCTAGCAAACAAAGAAATTGAAGGATATCAGTGCCGCAGTTAGATCTAGCAAACAAAGAAATTGAAGGATATCAGTGCCGCAGTTAGATCTAGCAAACAAAGAAATTGAAGGATATCAGTGCCGCAGTTAGATCTAGCAAACAAAGAAATTGAAGGATATCAGTGCCGCAGTTAGATCTAGCAAACAAAGAAATTGAAGGATATCAGTGCCGCAGTTAGATCTAGCAAACAAACGAAATTGAAGGATATCAGTGCCGCAGTTAGATCTAGCAAACAAAGAAAAAATATGCTGGAGTGTTCAGAAACACTTGACCTCTGTAACTAGTGTACGGGTATACCAGATCTACATGCTTGACTGACCAGGCCAATGCGTGTTATTTTTTTGCCTGACCACTGAACACTAAATCTCAATAATAGGCCTACAGACATTAATTTTATCTATGCTTCTGCACCATCTAAGATTCAAGCTATAAAAAGGTATAATCGATGTTCCCGCTGTTAATAAAATATCGTATTCCGCAAATGAATTAATCTAAAACAACGCTTCAGATTTCAACTATGAGTATTAAGCCATTGAAGCCAGAACCAGATGCGGTCCTTGGACTTTAAATGACAAGCATGATGACCAGTTGCTGGTCTGAAATTCATGAACACATACATCCGACCACTATATAAGCCAGACAGCACTTTAGAAGATGTACATACTTTAGAAAGATTGACATTAGTCACTTGTTCAATATATGTTTACATATCCCACACACACCCTTTACAGTTGGTGGCATTGAAGATACACACACTCATGTTAGACAGATTAGCTTGTGATAGGCCTATCAATTTATAAATACTGTTAAGCTTTAATTCATCAACCAGTAACAAGAGTTTATAACAATTAGGTAAATAAAAGCAAAAAAAATAATACGAATATAGGTATGTGATTTAACAGTTTTGTAAAATGTTCAGCAACACAAGCTATTTACAAGACATGTAGGTCTCCGGCTTCGGCCGAATATCATATTTTACTATCCGGTCATATTCGGCTCTGGCCGAATATCAAAAAGTACAATCCGGTGCACCCTTAATATAAATTAAAAAAAAAAATTCTGTTTTAATACTTGTTTTTAGGAAAAGCGCAGACTTGCAATCAACAATGCCAAGAGACAGTGGGAAACAATGCAAGGTTCTATGATGTCCAGAACATCTCGACTTGCTAAACTCAATGGATCAATGCCCGAACTCTTTGCCAGCCATCTGGGTTCCATCCCTAGCATGGACGTGTCAGGTTCCACTACTGCTGACACAGATGGCTTGGACATAGAATCATTGACCAGGTTGAGATAAAACATTTTGTAACTTGTAGGAAATATGTCAAAGTTTTTCTTTATAGAATGGTTGTAATTTTATAACTTATTTCATTGTGATTGCCGTGACAGTGGTGAACTAGGCAGCAGACCAGGAAGTGCACATAGTAATCTATTTGAAGCATCACAAGAGAGCTCAAGAAATAAAAATGTCAAGAGGTTTCAGTCAAGAGATACAAACAAAGAATCAAACTCGTTAGTGCTGGCATTTTCACTCTAGTCACCTCATTTGACATTTTTACTTCCATCACTTCATAGTTTTATTTAATAATTGTCTTTGAAATTAACTCATTTTTTTTCTTTAAAATAACTTTTCCAATAGAAATCAGACTACAATACTAGACGAAGGATTGAATATGCTGGAGCTAATAGAAGGGGACACTCTATCGTTGTATGGGATTCAATCCTTGGATGCCTTTGAAAGAAACTGGGGCTATCAGTCAGCTGGAGCAGTCAACACAATAGTCTTTAAATTCATTGATTTTGATGCTATTGTCAAATATTTGCCTAAAATACGAGTTCGCTTCCCTGGCACACAGGTGAAGAAAAACATAAAATATTATTTTGTTGTGTTTACATGAAGGATTCATTCCAATTATATTTCCATTATGTTCATTGATTGCCCATGTATAATGACATAACTTTGTTACATCTTCCTAGATGTCATTGTGATCTGGCAGTCCTGATCATAAAGCATTATCTATTCAAATTCACAGTTAGTGGAACAAAACTTGATAATAAAATTCTTAGTGTTACAGAAACTTATGGAACATAATCCCCCCACAATAAGTGCCAATCATAGAGCAGTTAGCCAGGTAATAAAAGAGAAATAAGATTAATATTGAAATCAAAACAACCCAAAATTGATCTTTGCATGTGGTGAAGTAGTGAAAATCTGTTGCTCATAACATCTCCTGATGGCCATCCTTCACTTTATCAAAATCCCTCTTTCTTGTCATTTTTAACCCTTACCCTAACCTTGAAATGACTGGGAATGAAGTGATCAAAGTTGAAATGACCGGGAACCAATAAGATTAAATCTGTAAAGCTTATTGATTTTTTTTTTTTGCTTCTTTTGTCCACATTGTTTTAATATGCTTATAATTAATTTTTATCCAAGTATAATTTGATTTCTGTGGATTTTGTCAATGACTTGTTGCAATTGTATTTTTAAAAAATCTAGTCATTAGTGTTCTGCTCGACCAACATCCACAGCCTGCAGCAAATCAATGCTCTCTCATTGGTCCGCAGACTTGATAATCTGACCATTGACTTGGATGGAAACCCTGTGACCAAGTTTACATTATGGAGAATGTACACTGTCTTCAGATTGGCTCAGTTTGCACTTAAAAAAATCAATGACATTGAGGTAAATTGGGGGTAGTCTGGGTAGTTTAAATTGTGGTGCAGCTTCTTTGTATAGTTACTTGAGTAGGAATGATAAAACTCTACATGTGAACATCTTTCTATCTAGTTACTCCATGTAGGAATGATAAAACTCTACATGTGAACATCTTTCTATCTAGTTACTCCGAGTAGGAATGATAAAACTCTATATGTGAACATCTTTCTCTCTAGTTACTCCATGTAGGAATGATAAAACTCTACATGTGAACATCTTTCTCTCTAGTTACTCCATGTAGGAATGATAAAACTCTACATGTGAACATCTTTCTCTCTAGTTACTCCATGTAGGAATGATAAAACTCTACATGTGAACATCTTTCTCTCTAGTTACTCCATGTAGGAATGATAAAACTCTATATGTGAACATCTTTCTCTAAGGTTACTCCATGTAGGAATGATAAAACTCTATATGTGAACATCTTTCTCTAAGGTTACTCCATGTAGGAATGATAAAACTCTACATGTGAACATCTTTCTCTCTAGTTACTCCGAGTAGGAATGATAAAACTCTACATGTGAACATCTTTCTATCTAGTTGCTCCATGTAGGAATGATAAAACTCTACATGTGAACATCTTTCTATCTAGTTACTCCGAGTAGGAATGATAAAACTCTACATGTGAACATCTTTCTCTCTAGTTACTCCGAGTAGGAATGATAAAACTCTACATGTGAACATCTTTCTATCTAGTTACTCCGAGTAGAAATGATAAAACTCTACATGTGAACATCTTTCTCTCTAGTTGCTCCATGTAGGAATGATAAAACTCTACATGTGAACATCTTTCTATCTAGTTACTCCGAGTAGGAATGATAAAACTCTACATGTGAACATCTTTCTCTCCTACATTTTGTTTCAGGTTTCCTCTGCGGATATTGTCAATGCAGAAAAACTATTTGGCCTACTCTCTCAAATGGCCTCAAACATGCCACAATACCGTCTTCATGTTCTGACAGCAGAGGCCCAGAGAAGGATTACTTCTGAGAATAAAAAAGTGAATGAAACAGGAAAAGGTAACCTGGACAAAAGTCACATGGAAATGATTGGTAGAGCTGGATTAGTATACACAGTAACAGATGCTAAACAGGTAACAGTCACTTTGAATCAGAACCTACTGTAAATAGAAGGATTCAAACAACAGAGTCCTGAGTCTAAGTTAAAACATAAATTGATTGTGAGATTAAAAGAGTACTACTGGACACCTTTTGATGGACACATACTAATGAGTTTGAAGATAGTTTAAAGGTGACCTTACTGAATTAAAGAAAAGGTTTATACAAAATAAATATTTCTCAGGCATGTTTATTCAGTCTTTAAAACAAAATGAAATAATTCGATTTTTTTTTCTTTTTCTCAAAATATTTGTAATTTAAACTATATGATTATAGTTATAGGAATTATAATTATTAGTCACAGATCTCAAATATCCTTTATTGTATCACTTAAAAGGTTTTAAATGTTTATTTTTGAATTCAGGAATTAGAGGCCAAGAAAAAGTTTGCTCACAATTTTGTGAGTGAAATATCAAAGGAATCTTTATTCAATGAAAGGAAAAGGACTGAGTTATTAAAGATTTGGCCTTACTTAATAACAGAGATGGTACAGAATGTCTTGTCAGATCTCAAGTCAATGGAGACATATATGAAATGTTCATTAGAAGAAGTTGAAAGAAGTTGAACAAAAGTTGAAAAGTTGATCTAGTGATGAAATACACAAAGTTGAAAGAAGTTGAACAAAAGTTGATCTAGTGATGAAATAGACGAAGTTGAAAGAAGTTGAACAAAAGTTGATCTAGTGATGAAATACACGAAGTTGAAAGAAGTTGAACAAAAGTTGATCTAGTGATGAAATACACAAAGTTGAAAGAAGTTGAACAAAAGTTGATCTAGTGATGAAATACACAAAGTTGAAAGAAGTTGAACAAAAGTTGATCTAGTGATGAAATACACCAAGTTGAAATTCTTGTCAAGTGTTAACATAGTTGTGTTTATTATTCATTGCATCAAAGTTAAGATCAGGTTTTTTTAAAAAATCCTAATGATTTTCACATTCTGAATAGAAACAAATACTTTGCTAGGTGAGTTTGTGAAAGTCACTTTAACCCGATGTCATTTTTCTTTCATGTCAATTGTTGTCATTAAGTGATGGGAATGTTTTTATTTAAAAAAAAATGTTTATGTTTACTTGCAAGACTAAATAAATAACTTTATCATAACATAATCTTTTAAATTCTGCCTTGTTAATATTCAAATAATAGTTACTTGTAGTAATGTAAGTCAACTCTACTTCAATTGCACAATAATATTTCTATCCATAGGTGCTCTGAATAGCTGGACGGGAAACAGGAGGCTATAATATCTATAAATTTTGGGATGCAGGCAAAATATCTGATAAAACTCTGAAACAGCATGATCTTTGAACAGATTATCTCTTGCTTTGTGCATAACAATTCTGTGAACGTCACGTACCCTTTCAGCCTTGTAAGAATGCCAATTATATCTAATTACATGATACAAATGAAAATAATCATTCACAAATCGTACAAAAAAAAAAAAAGCATCAGTTAGTAAAGAGTTATTGAAATTTTATTGAGAACAAATGCATGTTACTCTAGTGAAAATCTCAGGGAAGGTCTTGTAACAGTAAAACAAATGCTTGTTACAATTGTTAAGATAATATAGATAAAGACTTAACTAACATACATACTATCTTTTGCACCTGAAAACACATAATGAACATTACTAAAAAAAAAAGTAACATTATCCAAAAAATTAATCATATATGCTGCAGAATTGCATATACTCTGTACTTAGTCTATAAAATAAAAGATTCTAAAATATTGTTTTAAAAATGGTGTTTATGTATGTAAAATAGCAACAATAAAATAAATCTTGAATACAGTTCAGTTGAAAATCATTGAGCATTATAATCATCTGAGGGATTTCAAGTATACAGATAGAAAATCTCTAGAAAATCTCTTTACATAAATATCAATTGCAATGGACAATGTGGAAGTGACTAGCGACAAATGTATCCCCTCCTCATGTCATAAACAATAACACAAAATCTTAAATAAAAAAAATAAAAAAAAAAATACAATGCAATGCCCAAAAATTACAACAAATGAACTCCTCCTATTAAACCTACAGATTTACACTGAAGGTAAAGTGTTCATCAACGTACTACTTTGCAGGTAATTTTTTGCCAACAAATGAACTCCTTCTATTAAACCTCAAGATTTACACTGAAGGTAAAGTGTTCATCAACGTAGTAAATTGAGTTCTAAGTTCTTCTTTGATCTCATCACTCCCAAAAATAGAGTCTAATGTTCCTACAACATAGTCTTTGAGCTCTTGCTGGCTCAGCTGGAAGGCAGACATTGCTAAGAAATATTCTTGTGAAAGACTTGTGTTGTACACTCCTTTACCATCAGCCTGAAACAGTCATAAGAAAAAGACACTCCATTTTCACATTGTGATCTTAAATTTTTTTAAAATGGCTATTTGTACTGAGCTCAGGGCTACTGTAGTGGTTAAAATTATGTCAAGTGGACTGAGGATTGTTATGTACTGAACTAAGGGCCATACTAACAGTTTAAATTATGTTAAGTAGACCCAGGATGGTAGTGATTTAAATCATTGATGTCCAAACTCCCTAGCTGCCCATTGAAACTTTAACCCACAATGTTAATATAAAGCCATAGAGGCATGGTTCCATTGGACACAAAGATTTGTTTAAAGCGACAATGTGGTCTTAGACTTACCATGTGTAGCCTGTGACTTAACATGTGTAGCCTTAGACTTAACATGTGTAGCCTGCGACGTTCCAATCTACACATTTATCTAGCTACCATGTAAAAGAGATCAGGCACCACTGGTTCCAATAATAGGAACTCCGGGTTGTTTTCATGGTTCAATCATGTGAAGTGAACTTAATGTTATGTTGGTTCAAACAATGTGCACTGGGCTAGCATTGAATGTCATTAGATATATGAGTGCTCTTGTGTGTTATTTGTGATAACTATTAAGACATCTCCTCATTTGTCGGATGTATCATATTATTGATATTATAAATTGGGGTCATCTGTGTTTAGCCATGTTTCTAAAACTTTAATCATATTGTGATTACCTAGCTTTAATTTGATCTAAAACAAAATCTTACACATAAAATAACTGGATGTCCTCTATCTATATCTTACACATAAAATAACTGGATGTCCTCTATCTAAATCTAAATCTTACACATAAAATAACTGGATGTCCTTTATCTAAATCTTACACATAAAATAACTGGATGTTCTTTATCTAAATCTCACACATAAAATAACTGGATGTCCTCTATCTAAATCTTACACATAAAATAACTGGATGTCCTCTATCTTTCCAGTACTTGAAGTGATGTTGCTCTAAACAATTCACAGTTTCTGTTTTAAGATTTGAAGTAATGCAGGCTTCTGCAATGAAAACAAAATTCAATACATAAATATACATGTTATCTCTTGAGATTATGTGCAGTTTACTGTCCAATCTAATAATTTCTTTAAAAGATAAATAAGGATTTTAAAAAAGGAAGTATGCTCCTATTATGATTGATAAATTCAGATCATATTAAAAGAATCTGTTGTGACTATTTTCCCAGAAATTTGAACATCAACAGCTACTTTATAAAATAGAGCTATACTTTAAAAAAACAATAACACCAATACCAATGTGTACAAATAATGAATAGATATTTAGAATACCAAAACAAAGGTGAACAATTAATGAATAGATATTTAGAATACCAAAACAAAGGTGAACAATTAATGAAAAGATATTTAGAATATCAAGACAAATGTGTACAATTAATGAATAGATATTTAGAAACAGCTGCATATCCTACACAGATATCATGTGCAAAGTTTCCCAATAAATTAACAACACTAACTTTTTTTTTTTGGCTTAAACAATCCCATGAGTGCATGCAAAATTACTCACCTATTGGTATCTTCTTAGTATACACAAAATTTGCCAATGCTGACCATTTGTCATTCTGTTGAGCATGGTGTAGAAATGTGCCATGACCTATACGAATGGGAAGATCACAACACTGCTCTAGCACTTTCACAGTCTCTTGAAAGGAATGCTCCTTGTTTAACTGGATTATAGAAGTTTTTTTTTTACAGTTTTAAAGTATTTAAAAGTTTCTGAATGTGAAATGCCTAATTACAGTTAATATTACATAGATGCAGGCATTCAAATGTTTGAGTCTGTGAGATCAAAGACTAATTATAAATAAAAAAAAAGAAAACCAAGCTTTTTGGCTTAAAAAGGATAATATTCCTGGAGAAAAGTTTATGAATAAAATTACATGTTGACTTGAATACATTTATTTACATTTTTTAATATAAAAAAAAAAAAAATCATTTGTTATGATTGTCTCTACTTTTACATATTTCTCAAGTCTTTCTAGAACTTCTTATTATTCCAGTTCTTCTTAGAAATCTGTATCATTGCTTATTCTGCTTTGAAATTTAAAGGAATACAATACTGTATCAGTTTCACAATAAAAACAAACGTTAGAATTGTATTAAGAAAAAACATAACACAATTTTGTATTGGCTTCAATAATTGATTGGTTATTTTGTTTTATTGATTCCTGCATTGTCTATGCCAATGAAAAATTGAGTAAAGTTTCAGCTTGGTTCTAGAATGGATGTGGGAGAAATAACATGTTTAACTTTCTACCAGACAGACAGAGTGAGTTGATATAAGCTTTGTAAAAAAATAAACAACAAAAAACAAAACAGGAAATCAGTTTTACCAACTCATTTTGTGGGGGCATTATCCATTAAATAAATAAATGAAAACTAGGTGATGAATTTCAGTCTTAGAACAAGTGGAAATAATAGAGCAAGCAAAATATAAAACAAGATTACAAAGAGAGTTTGTGTTGCCACACCAACTCAGAGGCGGCCCCGTGGGAGACGGATCCCTGTCGGATCCGCATATTCCCTGGTCGACTGAGGATGGCATCGAGCAGGGTATGAGACCGTAGAGATAATCAGTCCTACGTGTTAACCGCACGACCAAGCATTGCTCTTAATCTAATGACAAACTGGTTACAAACTAATAGCCTACTATTGATAATATACCTACACATTACGGAATGACAACTACCAGAGATGTACAATATGTCAGAAGAGCGATTTTAGATAATGTTTTGGTATTGAGTATTTTCATTTAAATGGAACTAGAATGAGGATGTAGATCTAACTAAATTAAAATACTAATCTAGCACTCTCAATATCTATATCTATACTAGATCTAGAATATATATTTGGGATAATGTAGATGTAATTTATATTAGATTTATATATAAAAAAAACACTAGATAATCAATTAATAGACTAATTGCAATATGAAATATTAAAATAGTAGATTAGTTTTAGTATTTTATAACATTGCAATATTAACATATTGACAATCTAGACTTTAGAAATAAAAATCTACACTTTAAGCCTAGAAATAAAAATTATAGATCTTGATCTAGTCTAAATCATGGCTGTCTGGTATTGTCGTTTGCACGCTGGACTGTCGTTTGGATTCTTCGATGGTCCCAGGTTCAAACCCTGCCCGCTCCCATCCCCCATTGTCCTACGGGAGGTTTGGACTACAATTCTGAAGGAACATCCAAAACATGTAAAACATCAAACATTCTAAACTAGACCAAGAAATTCTAGATCTAGATTCTATAATGATTTTAATAAGAACTTAAATCTAAATCTAGTTTTAAAAATCTAGCTCTAGTGTAAAAAAAAAATAATCTAGATCTAGTGTAAAAAATCTAGCTCTAGTGTAAATAAAAAAATCTAGACCTTGTGTAAAAAATCTAGATTAGATCTAACTCCAGCTATTATGTCTTTTTAAAATGCAGGTGACATTCCGAGGTTTAATAAACATTACTATACCGAGTTGTTTTAGCATTTAAAGAATTTATATCATATGACGTCAAAGGAAAAAAATCCACTACGTCACACGGCCTAGTTAGAATAAAAAATATCATCCATACGACCAGCTTATTGAGGGTTCATAGACATTGGTGCACTGAGTGATTTCTTTTAGCATTTCATTTAAAGAATTAACTCCATATGACGTCAAAGGAAAAAAATTCCATTACGTCACACGTCCTAGTTAGACTAAAAAAATGTCCTCTATATGAGCAGCTTCTTGAGTGTTCATAGACATTGGTGCACCGAGTGAGATCTTTAAGCATTTCATTTAAAGAATTAACTTCATATGACATCAAAGGAAAAAAATTCCATTACGTCACACATCCTAGTTAGACTAACAAATGTCTTCTATACGAGCAGCTTCTCGAGGGTTCATAGACATTGGTGCACAGAGTGAGTTCTTTAAGCATTTCATTTGATGGGCTAGTTAGACTAAATATGTATATAACGTATATTTAAAAGGATTAAAGACGCTTTTTTTTGTTTTGTCTGTCTGTCCGTCATGATAATAGCGAGAAAAAAAAAAAGACTATTGAAAATCTGATTAAAATTTAATTTCCCTTCCGAAACATTGCGTAAGTTTTAAGTTTCTATAATAGATTGTTCTGGATGTGTGTGATATTTACATACAAAGTGCATTATTAGCCTTTATAAACAATCAGAAATGTTTTCTTTTTTAATTATAGCAGCTAGTTGACCAGAAAAAACACCTTTAACTATTATTTATATTTGTTGTAAACATTTCTTGTACATTTTATAAATATTTTGACTTAGTGATACTGAAAATACACAAAAATTGTTCATCTTTGTTAGCATATTGTAACATTGCCTCCAGTTTGCACGCTGGACTGTCGTTCAGATTTATCGATGGTCCCGGGTTCAAACCCTGCCCGTTCCCATACCCCGTCGTCCCGCGGGAGGTTTGGACTAGGAAGTAATCATTTTAAACTCTGAAGGAACATCCGAAACATGTAAAACATTTTACATTTACGTAATTGTTTTAGAATTGGTGTATTTTTGTGAAAAAAATCGCTTGCATAATTAATTTTATAAATTAAACGGTTTGCTTTTAGAAAACCAAAAGTAGCTGTTGTACCTAAACTTTTCAAGACACATTTAATGATGAAATACATTTTTTTTATATCTCTTCTAGTTTTTGAGATCTGAGTGTGACAGATGGACATTTTGCACAAGCCTAATAGCGGCTTTTTCCCCTTACGTAAAAAACTTTTAAAAAATGCGAGGGAGAAACAGCATTAACAATTATTTAAGGGGGACTAAACCCAAAGAAATTAAGCCATATCTGAGCGTGCTCAAGTATTATTTTCCCTTGTTGATACTAGACAAAATAATTAATTAATAGCAATTGTCTAATCGGTTACTTTTTAAAAATATTGATTCATGTCTTGTCTATGTCAATGAATAATTGCGCTAAGTTTCAACTTAATCTGAAAAGGCTGGGGAAGAAATAACATGTACATACTTTTTACCAGACAGACGGAGTTTATATCTAATTGTAGACAGAGTTGTTCCAAAGTTAAAAAAAAAAGTCTTTAAACTTTCTTTCCTCCACTAGAGTTCAACTTGTACGATGACCATGAAATCTAGAAATACATTCTAATGCCATACATGTGGAAGAACAGATTTTACAATGTAATGAATAATGTTTTAGAAGTTATGTCAGCAGTGATCAGAAAGTAAAAAATATTTCTTGTTTCTGGCAAGATTTTACCTCTGCTAAATGTAGAGTAAGTTTCAGTTTTCTTTTAGCAGCATCCAGAAATACTGGAATGTAGTCAGCAGCATCACCAACCTAAACATTGACAAAATATTACACATGTATATAAATATGGCAGAGAGGCTTAAACAGCTTGGCTACCAATCAAGGGGACTTGAGTTTGACACCTAACTAAAGCAGAGTTATGTTTTCTGAGTGCCTAAAGATAACAGACCATAGCGCTCAAAGCATGCTGTAATCATGAAACACTTCTACAATGAATACATTTTTATTGTGTACTTTTATTCATTTGCAACAATTGATAAGAGTCAACAACAATCTTAAGGAATATAACTTTTAAAATTTGTAGATTTTCCTTTAAACCTAAGGAACATTAAAAATAGTAAAGTTCCCCTTTCAGACCTTGTGATCTATAAGACAGATGATGTTAAGGTCATCTGTTTCTTTTGGAAGAAATCAACTTTGCTAGTTCATGCATAATTTTAGAGGCCCTAATTAGAAGTAAAAAATATTTCCAAAGTTTATGTAACAGAATACAGTATTCACACAGTGTTTTTTTTTTTAAATTTTTCAGAAGAATTCTTGACAAAAAAATCTGGACTTACCTCTGGATCTCCACTGAAGTCAATACCAACAACAATATTATCTTCATTCATTAGTTTTTCTGCAAGATCAACTGCTACTCTTGCATTTTCTAAGCCTTGCCTACGATCAATTGATACCAATATTCTGACAATTATTGGATAACCTTCACTTTCACTGTCTTTGATGGCTTCAATCATTGTTCGTAAATACACCTCTTTAGTCATCCCAGAGCTAGGAATATGCTTTGGTGTAGACCTCAATTCTAGGTACTTAACATTTTCTTGAGCATATTCTTCAATAATACTTTTTGTCAGCTACAGAGTGGTAAGGAAGAAAATGACATGAAATGTTAGAAATGAAAGACAAAATATAGGCAAGTAATCCTAGTATTAGTTCTATTTCATATATTTAAAGAGGCTTCATGAGGTAGGCATATGAAAATAAAAACATTGAATGAATAACATAAAACACAAAAGACAACATTACACATAGGGCAGAAGAAACAACATTGAACTCATTGACATTAGATACATAGCACTAAACTGTGACTAAACAAATCAAAAAAACCTACAATGTAGACATCCTCAGGCGTTGTCACAAGTGACTGTATTTTGGTAAACAGCTTAAAACTTCTGAAATTATATTAGAAATATACATTCAGACAAACATCTAGCAGAAAATGTCTTTAATGCAACAAAATAGCTAAATAATAAAAAAAAAAAAACCTTTCATATAGAACAGCCATTCCCCTCCCCAGTCCCCCCCCCCCCCCCCCCCCCAACAAAAATTTAAAGAACAACTAAATGTATGTGAAGAGGAAAAAAGGCTCAACCAACTCTGCTATCGGATGACTTGTAGTAAAGTACATATCTTCAATATTTTCACTGCCATTGTTAGATTCCAATAAAAGGCGAAGAGTTTGTAGACTATAGGTTGTATTCAAATGTGCATGAAGCTCCTGATTAGATCAAATAAAACTAATTAATTTTTTATATTCATCCATAATAAATAAAAAATACAAGTTTCTAAATTAACATTATCATCTAGTATCTATGGTCAGGTAAAATCCCCCTGAGATATCCAGAGTAAACATCACCCTGAGGTATCTACAGCCAATGTAACATCACCCTGAGTCAAAGTGACATCATCTCAAGGTATCTATAGTCAAGGTAACATAGTCCTGGGGTATCTATAGGCTCATGGTAATAGGCAAAAGATTGATCTTACAACATACCAAGGAGTTATCTTTCTCACAGTCTGATGGAGGATAATCGCATCCCAAAAATCCTTCTGTACAAGCAACTTGCATCTGGCTCAAGAAAAACTGGTCGCCCCCACCTCCCTTATGTGGATGTGATAAAACAGGATTTAAAATCAGTGAACATTGATACTTACCATTGGGAAGACATAGCCTTAGACCGCACTAGTTAAAGAGAGATGGTGACAAAGAAAGCTATGGACAGTGAGAAAACATGGGCCTCAGCTCTTGAGATAAGCATGCCATTAAAAAAAAGGGCTCCACAGCCATATGAAAAAGTGTTAGAGATGAACCATAATGGTTATACGACTGAAGGAGACTAATATATGGTAACATACGCCTGAGTTATTTAAAGTGAAGGTGACATTGTCCAGATATATCTTGAGTCAAAGTAACATCACCGTGAGGTATCTAGAGTCAAAGTCACATCATTCTTAGTTATCTAAAGTCAAAGTTACATCATCCTCAGGTATCTAGTAAATGTAACATTACATATATTTCAACCATTGTGAACGTATGATGACCACTTAAATTATCCAAGGGGCTGAGGGCTTTGCACTATATTTTTGTCTGTTCTCATGTGGCTTGTGGGCCGGAAATCATCTGCTGCACAATGGGCAAGCTATTCCAGCTTTGGTGATTTTCTTCAGCAAAGGCTGAGATATCAAGAGTAAAAGTGACACCATCCTAAGGTATCTAAGAGTTAAAGTGATATCACTCTGAGGTATATGAGCTAAAGTGACAGCATCCTGAGGTATCTAGTATCTTGAATTAAAGTGACAGAGAATTTTTTACTGGCTAATTAAAGACTTAACCATTATTTAATGGCTGCTTGTATGTGCGGTTTGCATGCTGGACTGTTGTTCTGATCTATCGATGGTCCGGGTTCAAACCCTCCCCACTGACATCCCCTGTCATAATGCGGGAGGTTTGGACTAGGAAGTAAATTATCTTCAACTCTGAAGGCACATTCAAAACATGTAAAACATTTTAGAAATAAACCTTTTTTTTACATTAATTTTTGTCTTGAAAAACAAACCCAGAATAAGACATTAACATGTTTAAGTGTTTTTAAGATAAGACATTTGCAGTGCCTTTTCATAAAATGTTTTATTTGTCTCTTCAAAACAGCAAAATATAAACAAGTTAAATGGATACTAAGATAGATTTAAATAGTTCCATGACATGTTTGGTGTACATAGATCTAGTTAAAAAAAAAATTAAAAAAAAAAATATATATATTAGGGGTGCACCGGATAATTCTTTTTGATATTCGTCCAGAGCAGAATATTGCCGAATAGTAAAAATTATATTCGGCCGGAGCCAGAGCCGGATACCTAAGTGTCTTGTAAATAGCCTGTGTTGTTGAACATTTTACTAAACTGTGAAATACTTATATTGGTTGGTATTTTTTTTTCCTTTTATATACCTTATTGTTTTAAACTCTGTTACTGATTGATTTATTAAAGCTTAACAGTATTTATAAACAGATAGGCCTATCACAAATTAATCTGTGTAGCATGAGCGTTTTTGTGTGTATGTACGAAGCCACCAACTATAAAGGCTGTGTGTGGGAGGGTCAATGTAAAATATGTTAGTATATATTTAACTAGTTACTATTGTAAATCTTTCATTAAGTCTGGCTTGTATAGTGGTTGGATATATGTGTGTGTTCAAGAATTTTAGACCAACAACTGGTCATCAGACTTGTAATTTAAAGTTCAAAGACTGCTTCTGGTTCTGGCTTCAAGGGCTTAATACTGATAGTAGCTGTTAGTTAATAGTTGGAATCTGAAGCGTAGTAGGTCATATATTTATTAATCCATTTGCGGCAAACAATATTTTATTAACAGCGGGAACATCAATTATACCTATTTATAGCTTGAACCTTAGATGTTGCGAAGCATAGATTTAATTGTAGTCTGTAGGCCTATTATTGAAATCTATGTTTAGATCTACTGTTATATAAATCTAAGAGTATTAGGAAAATCAACTATAGAAGAAAAAAACTCATCCACAACCTCCCTTATAAAAAAAACATAACTAGACTTTGTATTCGACTGATTGCAACAACCTGGTCAGATAGACGTAGTGAGCCTACACATATAGTCCTAGTGTAGTGTGTATAGTTGATGGTGTTGACCATCATGCGTTTTTTTTTCCTTGGGCATGTGCAATAGTATTGAGTGGTCGGCAAAAAAGATAACACATTGGCATGGTCAGTCAAGCATATAGATAAATTATATCCGTATACTAGTTACAGAGGTCAAGTGTTTCTTAACATTCCAGCATATTTTTTCTTTGTTTGCTAGATTTAATTGTGGTGCTTTAGATCAATTTATTTTCTGCGATTTTAAACTTTACTGTAAGGTATTCCTTTATACCGTATTTTTTGCCGTATAAGACGCTCCGGCATATAAGACGCACCCAATTTTAAAGGAGGAAAATCTAGAAAAAAAAAGATTCTGAACCAAATACTGTACTAGTTGGTCCGCCTGATCACTTTCTCACATACACCATACACGTTGTCTGTGATCTACCCAGACGGCACATTATGACGTAGGGAGGGCGGTGTGTACCGGCAGTAAGCTCAGCATGATGCCCGTGCAGCACATGGTTAGACTGTCGGGAGGGGGGCATGGCGCGCTATAGGAGGGAGAGGGAAGCCCGAACACACACAGCTTGGCCGTGCAGGGAGGGTCACAGAAGTCACCACAGCCCGCAGTACGTGCCCCAAATCCAGCCCGCAGCACACACTGCATAAGGAAAGGACTGCGAGTAAGCGCCACACAAAGTTGGGGGCAGTTTTAATGCATGTAAAATGTGTATTTGCCGTATAAGACGCACCAACTTTCCCCCCCCAGTTTTGGAGAAGAAAAAGTGCGTCTTATACGGCGAAAAATACGGTATATTAAATTAATAGAATTAAACAATGAAATTAGCTTTCTTTCTAAAGGTTTTAATACAAGGCAAAAAAATACACACACGCACATCTTTGTTTTATTTTCATGTGCAACGAATGTGCGTTCAGCGCCCTAATTTACATTTCTCTCCAAGTAAACAAACTTAGTGTCATCATCTAGTGACCTCTAGACAGTGTCAATATGTCTTTACAATTAGCGTTAATACATTCTGGCTTAAGAATGGTCAATGTCTATCAATACATTAAGTGTCATGAATTAAACAAAGAAGAAGTTGGGGTTGTTGAGTCTGTTGAGCCTTCCCTTTAAAGATACCCCTGGTCAGTGTCTTCTATGCTAATATACACAGATCCTTTCTATTTGTATCAACATTAAAATTAGTTCTTAGCTTACTAAACTATTAAATATAATAAATATTAATAATATACTCTTGGTTTTAGGGTTGCAAAAAATCATTCTTGTAGGTCCATTGACATTTATCTCCGAGTTAGCAATCTTGGTAACAGTGTAGAGGTTTGGCTTGTAGTCCAGCCCCCTAATTGAGACTTAACTCAAAGTAAATAAACTTATTACCCGGTCAACAGTGTAAAAGGTGTGGCTTGTGGTCCAGACCCTTGATTGACAACCTATCTATAAATAAACAAACTCATACCAGGTTAACCTTGTAGAGGTATGGCTTGTAGTCCAGCCCCCTAATATGATTTTAGTCTAATTTTAATTAAAGTTAAAGGTTAAAGAGAAACTCTGATGGTTTTTCAAATTTGAGTTATTGACATATTTGAATTCTGCGTAAAAAGTTGTAATAGTAAACATTTTACCATTTTCTATTTAAATGCTTAGAAACATTTATATTTAATAAATTAGTAAATTCTTGACATCTCAAAAAAAAACGGGGTGCTTTGAGATTTTGTTTCTAGGTTAGGCATACGTCACTTCCATCAACAATACTGAAAAAGAAACTAGATTTAACCAATCGTATCGCTTCATTCTAATTCTTACAGGCTCTTGGGCTTAGTGACGGCCTATTCCAGAGCTATGGTACAGTTATTTTTTTATACATATGTAAAGGTAGATCTAAAAGCATTAGGATAACCAACTCCAGAAAAAAAGTAACATTTTCATCTAAGCCTCTCCTTTACCAAGAAGTAAATATATCATGTGTCTGACTGATTCGAACATACTGGTCTGTGTAAGGCTAGTCGAGACTTCATGTAGTCCATCATGACAAGACAACCAAGCGATAGTGTTTGTAAAGTTTGTTGTGTGTTGAGTGGTCTGGCGAGAAAATACAGACTGCCATGGTTAGTCAAGCATGTAAATCTACTTTTAATACGCATTTTGTCTTTGCTTACAAGACCCTAGATCTTACTGCAAAGAGACGAAAATATATTTTTTCTTTTACGAGAATGTTAACTTTGCTGTATGGTCTCCCGTTATACAATAAGTCAATATATTAAATTCGTAGGCTAGTGTGACGTCACATAGAATCCCGGTGAATGTCTGACTGTTTTGGATGCGCAGGAAAATTATGCCAGAAAAACATCAATTACTAAGTTATTATTGCAAATAAAAAAAAAAAAAGAATAATATATTCATTATCTGTAAATCAAAACACATATCAAAAATTGTCAAAGGGATTCATAATCATGGATCATAAATGTTTGGGAACCACTGTTACTAGTGATATCTGTCTGGTATCAGTCACATTGTAGCTCAGCTGTATCATGACAATCATCAAATGACAATAGAATTTATAGTTATAGATCTTGATCTAGAATCTAGTCTATAATCTATATAGGCCTAGTTATATAGATTTAATAGAGATTTGAGTAATAGAGTTAATTTTTATCTAATAAATCAGTAAAAATGGTATAATATAATATATATGTATATAATAATTATAATAGTATATTACTATATTATATAACTTAACTTAAGAACTTAAGTCTAAGTAGATCTACTACGTCTACAGTCTTAGACTAGAGACAGTAGAGAGAGAGACTAGTAGTAGACTAGTAGAGACTAGACAAGAGACTCAAGAGTCTAGTACAGTTACAGGTAACAGTATCATCAGTATGAGTATCTAAGTCACTAAGTTAGTAATATCTAGAAGTCTAGATCTAGGTCTATATAGTATAATATAGACCTATTTGATTTCAAATTTCAGGTTATTTCAATATAGATCTAGTGTCTAGATCTATACTCTCAACTCATCTTGTCAGTTTTCTACTTACGACTTTTGGTAACCTGTGACAAAATTTTTGTAGATCTAGATCAGACATTTTCATGCTTTATTCCGATGAGCATTTTAAATTGGGCCATAGTGCAGCGATTCTTAACCTTTTTTTTCGATTCACTTCTAAACTCTATGCGGCGACCCCCAACATATAGGTATTATTTTCGTTCTTACTCAAAGAAAGTCATTGTGCTTTTGCTAATGTTATAAAATCTTAATATCAATGTAAATATCTGATTAAATTTTATAGGTATTTAGTACTATTTACCAAAGCTTTATATGTTTAATCACCAAAAAATATGTGATTATTTTTTTTTCAAATAGCCTTTATTTCTCCTTACAAGTATGTAACCAATAAATGAAATCGTATCACAATGACGTGCATTTATTTATTTTTCTATTTCTTATTATTCACCTTATTCATGTTGCATATTTATATGCAGGGCCGCCGCGAGGGTTGTGGCCGCCTGCGTGCGAAATTTTAAAATGCCGCCCCCCCCCCTTTTTTTTTTCTAGAAAAAAAATAATTCATCAAGACTGAGCTGGATACTGTTCCAAAAATGCCATTTGATTTCAATTCATTTTTTTTTGTAGAGCATTCCATTTTTTCCTTTCATATTCGCACCGTTGTTGTACCCCTCATGTACAACTATGAACCATGCACTAGGAACAATTTCGGATACAAGTGTCTTCAGAAATCTGACATTTTGGTTCTTTGTGATAAGCATTAAAAACTTATCTTGTTCTTACCAGTTCCATGTTCTGACTATTCCTGTATTTGTGAAGATTATATATGCTGACAGAGGCATTCACAAATAGAGAAAACAACAGGATAAATATATCATACAGATTTGATGATGACCTATTCAACCCGAGGCGGCTTAAAGCAAATTCGAAAACAAATTCAGCAGTAATCAGAAACTTGCTATTTGCTGACGACTGTGCCCTAAATGCCTGCTCTGAAAATGATCTGCAGAGCATCGTCAGTGACTTCTCAAGAGCATGCACAGACTTTGTCCTTACCAGTAACACAAACAAGACTGAAGTCTTATATTTACCTGCTCCTGGGAAAGCCTACTCGGATCCAAGCATCACTATAAATGGACAGGATATAAACGCATATCTTGGCAGCACACTCTCCAGAAACGGAAAAATCGATAGTGAAATCGACCTGCGTATCGCCAAGGCCAGTGCATCCTATGGCAGACTGTCTAAAAATGTCTGAACTGAACCACTTCCACATGACATGTCTGAGAAAAATACTGAATGTCAAATGGCAAGACAAACTACCAGATACTGAAGTCCTTCGAAGAGCGTGTCTGCAAAGCATCCACACAATCCTGATGCAGTCCCAGCTGCGATGGGCAGAACACGTCTGCAGAATGGAAGACCACCGCATCCCTAAACGACTCTTGTATGTCCAACTAAGCGAAGATGAGCGCTTGCAAGGTGGTCAAAGAAAGCGCTTCAGGGACACCCTCAAAGCTTCTCTGAAGGCGTTCAGCATAGACCCAGGCACTTGTGATACAGAGGCACATGACAGAGCATCATGGCGTCGCATTGTGAAAACCGACGCACAGGTTGCCGAGGAAAAGAGAACAACGTTAGCAGAAGAAAAACTAATACAATGACTTGAAATAAAACTTAGCCAGTTTTTCTGACATTCCCGGGTGGCGAATCAATAGATAACAACATTTCCGTTCGAGCCCCCTTTAGAAGCTGGAGTCCAGAGGAGCGATGTAGGCTTCCACAGTGAGGTCCGTGAGTTGTTGTTTTAAGAATGTAATAAAGAGGAAAAGAAATTTAGTCATCATTTGTTTTTTCATTTAGCCTATTTAACACTATGTAATGCAAATTGACCTCATGAAACTTCACTCAAACGTTGTTATTGTTTTTGGGACATTGTGTTGCCAACATTTTTAAGCGTTGTAAAAATCTTCCTGGAGGTTGAATTGAAGATACGGCAGGTTTCCGTTCAAATCGGCAAGGGGTCTGAACATTTTTTTCTCCGCCCCCCTCCCCCCCTCCGTTTTTGGTCGGTTGTTGGCTTGTAGCTCCAAACAGGTAGGTACAATTGAACTGATGACGGCGTTTTACATTTTTAATAAATAAACTTTAAATAACTTCTTTGTGAACAAAAAAACTCATATAACTGCTATTATTCACGAATTAATTTGAGATGAGATATAGATCTATTAGTAATGAAATAAACTGGTATTTAAACCGTCTTGTATGAGTGTCCCCCACCTCCGCGAGCTAAGGGGGAACCTGTGTGAGCAGTCACTCGACTTGGTAGCTATGAGGCACTACGCCGGACGGCTAAGTTTCTTGCCAGTAGGAGTTCATCTCTCTCAGGTATTTCAACAAAATCTAGCTCACAACAACAACAAAAATGTTTACTCTTTTATGTCTTAAGATCGTTTATTTTATCATCGTCACTCAATCGCTGAACTTCTTCTCACCGCTGCTTAGGAAACACAACACACAATCCATAACACCCATTTTTGTTAGGACGTTCCACCCCCCTGCACATGAGAGGAACTATAGAGCTCCCCTCCCAGTGAAAATGTTTTTAAAATTTACTTTTAATTTTCAGTAATAGATCTCCTTAAAAATATTACAAACAACCCGCGAAAATTCTAGGTCAGGCATGAGTAGGCGCTTCTGAAAAAACGTGGGGATCCCTCGCATGATGCTCTATTTTTTTTGTTCAAGTTTCCAAAATAATTCCTTTTGTACGAATATCGTTTATATTTTCAAAGGATAATGGAATAATTAAAATTTATATAAAATATTTAAGTAATTTTTTTTATTTAAATATTTTTTAAGTAACCTTGGAATAATGATTTGGCTGCCCCCTAAAGTTGTGCACACATTGCACAAAAGGTAGCGGCAGCCCTGGTTATTTGACAGTTTTAAAAGCATGTGATAGCAAGGATAGTGATGGAGACAGCGGGCCTCACCGGTTGACACCCACCAGGGGTTGACACCCAAGTGGTAAAATGCTTTTTTTTTCTCCAAAATGCAACTTCTAAGAATAAAAATTACAGCCTCGCATGTCTCTCACAGTTCAGTATCAATGTCCCAAAAATTCTTAAGTTAATTTATTAGACTTGTAATCTTCCCTCAATGAGAAATGTAATGCGTTGTAGATGTGATAGTAAGCACATAACATATAGTCCCAGATTTCCACAATCTAATGGTATGCCAGATCGGGCCATACAAACAGCGAAACAGTTTCTAAATAAAGCTAGAAAGTCGGGTCAAGACCCATATATATATATATATATATATATATATATATATATATATATGGCCCTCTTGCAATTTCGAAGGGCTCCATGCTCTGATGGACCTTCACCTGCACGGCTGCTTATGGGCCGCCGTCTGAGGACAAATCTTCCGACGACTGAGGCCTATCTCAGGCCCCGAATTCAAGATAAAATAGAAAATGCGTGGAAATCAAGAAAAAGTAATCAAGCACCGAGCGACCACACATTCAGTCTGGGAGCAAAGTGTAGATGCAAAAGAAATCTGGCGATTTATGGGAACCAGCAGTGGTCATCTCAGAAGTAGAGACTCCAAGATCCCACTGGGTAAAAACCTACCGAAGAAATAGAAGAATGTTAAGAGGCACGTGTACAAAATCAAGGGTCATGCCTGATATTTGTGAAATGGACAACCCAGAGACAGTCATTAATAGTCATCATAGACAGCCAGAGAAAGTGAGCGATACAAACATGCAACAGGAACAGACTACTACTACCAATCCGCCACCAGTGATAACTCGATATGGCTGGCAAGTTCCGCCAACACTACAATGTAATATCTAAGGATAACAACAAAACCCTATGGTCATACATTATGTAAAAGAAAATGGAAACAACAGGCGTAGCACCATTAAAAGGAGAAGGTAACTTAACATATAATGATAATGAAACTATACTTTGCAGTTTGCACCAGCATTCTCAGGCCCAAGAGACAAAGACATATTACTAAATTTGAACCAAGTAGACAACTTAGGAGAAGAAAAGGGGATCCAAAAACTATAAGAAAACATTAAATCGAATAAAGCATCTGGACCTGATGGTATTCCAGCTAGATTACTCAAAGAACTAAGCAATGAGCTAGCACCAGTGTTCAAAATACTTTTTCAGGGCAGAGAACCAAGGGACTGGAAAGAAGCTAACGTCTCCCCCCCCCCCATTTAAAAAAGGAGAAATACCGGACCCTGGAAACTACAGACCAGTATCACTAGCCTGCACACATGTAAAATCCTAGAACACATAATATGTAGCAACATCATAAACCACTTAGACAAACATAATGTCTTCGCCCCATACCAACATGGCTTTAAGAAATATAAATCATGTGAAACACAACTAATAGGACTAATTGATGATTTTTCAAAAGGTTTAGATAATAGTGAACAAATAGATGCTATCTGACTAGATTTTTCTAAGGCTTTTGACAAAGTTCACCACCATAGTTTGCTTAAAAAATTAAAATATTTCGGCATTAATGGTCCACTGCATCAGTGGATTAAAGATTTTCTGATAGGGAGAGAACAAACTGTAATAATAAATGGCTCTAAATCAACACCGATAACAGTAAACTCAGGTGTAGGCCCTACCTCAAGGAACAGTCTTAGGTCCACTATCATTTTTTATTTACATAAATGATTTACCAAATTGCATTAGTGCAGGAACAAAAGTCAGATTATTTTCAGACGATTGCATAATATATGTAACAATAAAAACAACACAAGATACTGAAATTTTACAAAGAGAATTAAATGAATTACAGAAATGCAAATCAAGTTGGAACATGTCTTTCCTCCCAGAAAATGTCAGTTATTAAGAGTAACAAAAAAACTAAAACAAATTAATTCCACTTATCTTATTCATGGTGAACCATTAACACAGACTAAAAACGCAAAATACCTAGGTGATATAACAAATAAAAAATTGTCATGGAATCCCCATATTGATGAAACTATCAAAAAATCAAACAAAACATTAATGTTTCTTACAAGAAATTTCTATGAATCAAATAAGAACAGTGAGATTCTTAACAAACGAATATTCACATTTGACTATGGTAACACCTTTAGTAAAATCACTAAATTTAGAAAGCCTTCAGGAGAGAAGGCTCAAAAGTAAAGCAGCGATAATATAATGGACGAAGACCATCTAATAAAATACTCAGAAAGACACAAAGATAAAGACTAAGACTAAGACTAAGACTAAGACTGCTTTATTGATCCTTACGGAAATTTGTTGTGATTACAAGGACTCTTTTCTCATATCAAGACAACACAACAGAAAAATACACACAAATACAACAGACAACATAAAGAGTTCATTCAGCGACTACAGACAGGTATCTTGGTGCATTTCATGTTCCCTGATCAATGAGTGGCGGTGATAGAGTCTGACCGAGTGAGGTACGAACGAGTTTTTGTACCCACTCTGTTCTTGTTTTGATTGACAGCAGTCGCCCACTTCGCGACGACCTGTCGTAGTTCTGATGGAGCGGGTGGCCGTTGTCTTCCAAGATTTTTTCGATTTTTCTTAGGCACTTTTGTTCAAAAAGCTCCTTTAAATGTGGCAATGTTGTAAGTGTAATTTTAGATGCTTTTTTAATGATTTTTTCTAGACGTCGCAACAGTTTAGATGAGGCGTTGCCTTGCCAACAAGTTATTCCGTATGTTAGCAGACTCTGCATAGTCGCGCGGTAAAATGTCTCAAGGATCTTCTTGCTTAATTTAAAGCTATTGAGTTTGTATAGAAAAAAGAGTCGCTGGGCTGCCTTCTTTGCCAGAGTTCCAAGGTGGTCTTCCCATTAAAACTTGTTGTTGATGAAAACACCTAGATATTTATATGCCTTTACTTGCTCTATAGATGTAGTGTTTATTTGCAGTTCACGCATAGTATGTTTTTTCTTTCTAAAATCTATTATAAGTTCTTTAGTTTTTGTTACATTCAGTTCTAGAAAGTTGTCGGTGCACCAGTTTGTAAACTCTTCTATCGAGCTTCGATACTGAGTTTCGTCTCCTGAAATAAGACCGACTATGGCAGTATCATCAGCGAATTTAATGATCTTAACTGAGTCATAGATGCTTCTTATGTCATTAGTGTAAAGAGTGTATAGCACAGGAGAAAGTACACAACCTTGTGAAGCACCCGTACATAGTACTCGAGTTGACGATTTGGTTACATTACTTGTTCCATATGCTAGGACAAATTTGTTATCTTCAAAATAATTGACTATAAAACGATAACATATTATTTACTAACTACATTTTTAAATTCGTTACGATGTCACCTTAGAAATAATGTCCATAATTCCACAATGTCGTAACGTTGGGTTATGCATAATTTACAATAATTTACACTGTTAAAAATATTCATGCTCCGATAACTAAAATATTTGACATCATGCAAATCAGTTGTCTGCTACATAATTCTTTCTTCTCTGAACTTACATAACTCTCAGGTCACATTACTTTTCACTGTTTTACCTCTCCTCATCTGCCTTTGTTTTTCTCTCCCCCCCTTTTGCAAATAAAAAAATAGGTATTAATAGGGGCACAGATCCTAGTAAATGAAAAAGACACTATGGCATGGGTGTTCTACACAGCAGATCGCGACCCCCGAGGGGTCGACTAAGACCATCGAAAATATGGATTTTTAAAAACATTCTATCGTGTAAAATGTGACATACATAGACTTATTTAAGTCTATGGTGACATAGTACAACTCTTTTCATTGGCAGGTAATTTTTTTCTTGCTATTTAACATTCAGTATTTTTCAGAAACAGATTACGTGAAAGTGTTTTGTTTTTTTTTGCATGTTCTCTATATACTTCCGCACAAGGCCATACGAATTTTTTCCAGGAAAAAATATACTGCATAAGTGATC
This sequence comes from Biomphalaria sudanica, assembly GCA_036873155.1. Taxonomy (NCBI): domain Eukaryota; kingdom Metazoa; phylum Mollusca; class Gastropoda; family Planorbidae; genus Biomphalaria; species Biomphalaria sudanica. Next base: position 91,446 of record JAZGLO010004338.1, read on the forward strand.
TCTAATTATGACTCAACAAAGATGGCTGAAACGGATTTTAGGAGTCAGTTATAGGGATCGAGTCTACCACTTAGTGAGATTGTGACAGAAAGTCGCATGAGGTTTGTGGGACATGATCTCTGACAAAATGAATTAAGTATGCCAAGAATTGTGATGACATGGAGGCCATTACGAGGAAGCACCAACCAGTGACAGATCTTTGTAGAGACAGCTTGCCGCCCAATGCGCCTAACGGCGTGGGAAGATCTAGATCTAAGTCTAAGTAATGTGCTCTCAGACCTCTGGAAATCATCGGCCACTTCCTGCACGAATACAGAGACCTGCTCTGGCGAAAGAAAACAGGCACTCTCAAAGCACCACACAGGCTGCTCGTTGACCATCCTTTCGGTGGAAGTCAGTAAAATGGGTCTGTAGGTCTTCACTTAGTCGCGTCTTTGCTATTTTAAAAGATTGGGGGACAATGACTTTTTTTCTGTTGCCTTGCTTTTTTTTTTATTTTGACGCTAAAATGATTTATTATGGCTAAGCACAATGTCCAAATACAGCCATATTGTCCACTTTATGTTCTTAAATACTGGAAAGTTCAAAGAACATTTTCAAACCACAATAGAGTAAAAAAAAATAATAATAAATTTATTTAGCAATGTGACACAATCTCAAAAAGGGTTGAGTCCGTTTGCCCTCCTGTCAATACTTATGACCAGTATAAAAAAAATGTTTAGCGAAGACTTGCTTTTTAATCTTAGAACATATGAACACTATGCTCCAGTTACAACGCCAGCGTCTTGAATGTTGGAATACACAGATCTTTTAATTCCTAGCAATATGAACTCTATACATAATAGATCAAGGTAAGTGTATCTTGCTAAGTATGAACATTTAGAGCCGTGTAAATATTTGATTGATAGCAAATGTCAAAATATGCTCGAGCTTAAACGCTACACCATCACAATAATCATTTCATTTGTCACCAAAACTAGGTCAAGGAATAAAAAAACACAAAAACATGCGCAGAGGTCAAAGAAATGTACTTCTAAATAGAAAATTTCTTTGACAAGACAAAGTCAATGCTATAGTTGATTAAAACTGAATTCTTAGCCTAGTTTGAACTCTAACCTTTCTGTCGATTAGAAATAAATGTTAACAATAATCCTTTTTTGTTATCTTATTGGGTCAGAGGATAGTGGCGGCTGAATATTAGCGCTGAGTGAAAAGAAATACAAGACAAATAGCAAGGGATTACCTCAAAGTATTGAAAATATGAAAAAAATGACGAGGGTCATTATGTTGTCAGGTCAATGCCAAGAGATCATTACTTAAATTTAATTAATAACTAGAACATGAACACAATGAGCTGTGGATAGAAGAGTAAATTTGCTACACACAAATAATGTAGCCACTTACCTCGAAATCAGTCTTATTAAAACAATGACCTATTTAAATATGTCCCCCTTAAAACAATGACCTACTTAAATAAGTCATATTGAAACATTGACCTATTTAAATATGTCCCATTAAAACTGACCTGCTAAAATAAGTCTTATCAAAACAATGACCTATTTTAATATGTCAAATTGAAACAATGACCTATTTAAATATGTCCAATTGAAACAATGATCTTTTTAAATAAGTCATATTATAACAATGACTTACTTAAATCTGTCTTATTAAAGCAATGACCTACTTAAATATGTCACATTAAAACAAATTACGTTATTAAACAATTATCTTAATGAACGACGAACCGTTGAAATAAGTGTATTTAGTTTACTTTAATAAATAAAGAAAATAAAAACTGTCCTAAGAAAACACGTGCATCATTAGACACCAGACCTTAAAGTGCTAGTCTACCTCCTAGCACCAGATCTAATAGTATAAGTCTACCTTCAGACACCAGACCTTATAGTGCTAGTCTACCTTCAGACACCAGACCCAATAGTGCTAGTCTACCTTCAGACACCAGACCTCATAGTGCTAGTCTACCTTCAGACACCAGACACAATAGTGCTAGTCTACCTTCAGACACCAGACCTTATAGTGCTAGTCTACCTTCAGACACCAGACACAATAGTGCTAGTCTACCTTCAGACACCAGACCTTATAGTGCTAGTCTACCTTCAGACACCAGACCTTATAGTGCTAGTCTACCTTCAGACACCAGACCTAATAGTGCTAGTCTACCTTCAGACACCAGACCTAATAGTGCTAGTCTACCTTCAGTCACCAGACCTTATAGTGCTAGTCTACCTTCAGACACCAGACCTAATAGTGCTAGTCTACCTTCAGACACCAGACTTTATAGTGCTAGTCTATCTCTTTGTGCCTACTCACCAACCCTTGCTGCACCGGAAGAGGACGAAGCCAGATTCTTCCAAGCCTGGAGGATGTAATTAGAAACACCCCAAAGAACGAGCACCTTTATGTAAACAGGGATTGTCATGCCCGAGTTTGTGTTGAAAATGATGCTTGGCCAAAATGTTTTGGATCTCATGGTGTGGCAAGATTAATGTCAATGGCCAGAGGCTATTTGAATAGTGTAGCTCTCATGAACTGTTTATAACAAACACATTCTTCTATGGCAAGGAATGCCAAAAAAGATGGCACCAGCTTGACGTCTGTATCACTCGAAGAATGGATCATATAGACATATCTGTGAATATAATTATCTACGTCGCCAAACCATGCGGGACACCACGCACGCACGCCGACTCTCTAACCCTCCTCCCGATGTAAACACACTATCATTGGACTGGCTACATGAGGCTCTATATGGGGGATATTAAATATACTAACATACAATAATTAAAAGCTTCTTGAGCCCTTGAATTTACTCTTAGGTTTACATATATTATAAAAGTATCCAGACTCTAGATCTAAATATATGTAGGCCTACAGGCTACAAGTAAATGTTTTTATTTAAAAAAATGGATTTAGGTCGATTAGCCATTTTAATATCTCAATTCATACAATTTTTACCTTCACGCATTCGCTTTATAATAACATTATTATTTCATTTGTTTCCAAAACTCTCATTGACTATATCGACAGTGATACGCAAAATAAGACCCACGGGTCGCGGGTAATATGTGGCTAGCACAGACATATTTCACCAACGTGTAATATGTAGGAGTAATTCATTAATATGTCAAAATGAGTTGTTTTTATGTTTCTGAATCCTAGACAAACTGCACCTCACACTTTTGAGTTCCAGATTACCAGGTAAAAGCGTCATTTGATTTGACTTTTTAAAAAAGTGTGTACATTACATTGGGATCACAGTGTGTATTTGTTGATTGTTGACTCAATCTTTTCATTACAGGAGGGAGAGAATAAGAGTGCGTGTTCATGATTGCTGCATTTTGTTTATAACTTTTTCATTATCAAGTTTGTTTTATTGAGTTTACATTCTATTTGTTAACAGAGTGATAGACATTCAATTATTATGTTGTTTTGCTGATGTGTTTCAACGCATATGAATTTTACGAAGGAATTATATGTATTTCAAATTTCAAATAGGTCTAGACCAATAACTGCGATTAGAAATATTTTTACCAATTGTTTTTTAGCGCGATTTCATGCATTAGCCTTCTCTGTGCACTATGATCCTATCACTTGTTTGGACCAGTTGATAAAGGGGGAGGGAAGAAGGGGTTATCTGTGTGAGCGATAGCGTGATCGCTTGTTAAATACATACAAAAGTTGTAGGACGTGAGTTCAAACTCATGGTTCAAGCCTCCTCAAGGGGATTAATTCAACTTATACCACGACATCTGTCAAGTACGATTCCTTGTTCGATACAAAACAAAATAATTAATTACTAATCGCAATTTTTTAAAATTGATTCTTGTTTTGTCAGGTACTAGAAATAATTTTACAAAATTTCAGCTTGATCCGTGATAGGCCGTGGGAAAATAAAGTGTGCAAACTTTGCATCAGACAGACTGAAAGGGTTAGTGGACTGAAAGGGTGAGTGGACTGAAAGGGTGAGTAGACTGAAAGGTGAGTGGACTGAAAGGGTGAGTAGACTGAAAGGGTGAGTGGACTGAAAGGGTGAGTAGACTAGACTGAAAGGGTGAGTGGACTGAAAGGGTGAGTGGACTGAAAGGGTGAGTAGACTGAAAGGGTGAGTAGACTGAAAGGGTGAGTGGACTGAAAGGGTGAGTGGACTGAAAGGGTGAGTGGACTGAAAGGGTGAGTGGACTGAAAGGGTGAGTAGACTGAAAGGGTGAGTGGACTGAAAGGGTGAGTGGACTGAAAGGGTGAGTGGACTGAAAGGGTGAGTGGACTGAAAGGGTGAGTGGACTGAAAGGGTGAGTGGACTGAAAGGGTGAGTGGACTGAAAGGGTGAGTAGACTGAAAGGGTGAGTGGACTGAAAGGGTGAGGGACTGAAAGGGTGAGTGGACTGAAAGGGTGAGTAGACTGAAAGGGTGAGTAGACTGAAAGGGTAAGTAGACTGAAAGGGTGAGTAGACTGAAAGGGTGAGTAGACTGAAAGGGTGAGTAGACTGAAAGGGTGAGTAAACTAGACTGAAAGGGTGAGTAGACTGAAAGGGTGAGTGGACTGAAAGGGTGAGTAGACTGAAAGGGTGAGTAGACTGAAAGGGTGAGTAAACTAGACTGAAAGGGTGAGTAGACTGAAAGGGTGAGTGGACTGAAAGGGTGAGTAGACTGAAAGGGTGAGTAGACTGAAAGGGTGAGTAGACTGAAAGGGTGAGTGGACTGAAAGGGTGAGTAGACTAGACTGAAAGAGTGAGTGGACTGAAAGGGTGAGTAGACTGAAAGGGTGAGTGGACTGAAAGGGTGAGTAGACTGAAAGGGTGAGTAAACTAGACTGAAAGGGTGAGTAGACTGTAAGGGTGAGTGGACTGAAAGGGTGAGTAGACTGAAAGGGTGAGTAGACTGAAAGGGTGAGTAAACTAGACTGAAAGGGTGAGTAGACTGAAAGGGTGAGTGGACTGAAAGGGTGAGTAGACTGAAAGGGTGAGTAGACTGAAAGGGTGAGTAGACTGAAAGTGTGAGTGGACTGAAAGGGTGAGTAGACTAGACTGAAAGAGTGAGTGGACTGAAAGGGTGAGTAGACTGAAAGGGTGAGTGGACTGAAAGGGTGAGTAGACTGAAAGGGTGAGTAGACTGAAAGGGTGAGTAGACTGAAAGGGTGAGTAGACTGAAAGGGTGAGTGGACTGAAAGGGTGAGTAGACTAGACTGAAAGGGTGAGTGGACTGAAAGGGTGAGTGGACTGAAAGGGTGAGTAGACTGAAAGGGTGAGTAGACTGAAAGGGTGAGTAGACTGAAAGTGTGAGTAGACTGAAAGGGTGAGTAGACTGAAAGGGTGAGTGGACTGAAAGGTTGAGTAGACTAGACTGAAAGGGTGAGTGGACTGAAAGGGTGAGTAGACTGAAAGGGTGAGTGGACTGAAAGGGTGAGTAGACTGAAAGGGTGAGTGGACTGAAAGGGTGAGTGGACTGAAACTGTGAGTAGATATCAGCTATATCAACAAGAAAAACATTAAAAAAAACTAAATAAAACAAAAACAACAACAAACAAACAAAGCACATATGAAGTGTAATTGTATCAGTTAGTTTGGATCAGTCATGTAATCAATTGTGTACAATATCTAGACCAATAACAACACGCCTCCTCGGGCGGACCTGCTAACCACACTGTTGATGAGGTACTTATGGCTAGACAAGATTGTATACTTATATATTGCTTGTTTCAATCTTGAGCGTCGACTTATAAAGGGGACGACTAATTCAACTTATATTACCATTTCAGTCAAGTACAATTTATTTCCCTTGTTTGAGATAGCAAAACATTTTTTTCCCCAATAGTTAATTAGCTATTTTTTTTTAAATTGATAGACATTGTGTCATCAAGTAAAAGAAATTTTTGTGCAAATTTCAACCTGATCCGAGATTGTCGGAGAAATAACTTGTACAAACGTTTGAGCAGACAGTTAACAGATTCAATAGAACCTTTTGGTCCAACACCTTGGGCGACATGAGTGTCAATGGAAATATAGAACCTTTTTTTTTTAACGTAAAATCTGTATAGGAGATCAAGCCTAGGACTAGTTGTTTTTAAATGGTTAATTTAGGCTAATCACAATTAAAGATTATTTGTTTGACCCACTCCAATCTATCATGCATATAATAGAAGAAGAATAGGCATGTGGCGTGTATGACAGGGGCTGCACATGAGAACGATAGATTCATTGATTGATGGAGTGAGTGATTGAGCGAGTAAGTCAGAGAGATTGAGTGAGCAAGTGGAAGTGAGTGATTGATAATCAGAAGTGGATGATTAGTTGAGCAGGTAAGTGATCGGGTGGGTAATTGAAAGTGATTGATTGAGAGGCTTTTAAGAGTGAATGATTGATTGAGCTAGTGATTGTGTGCAAGTCAAAAACAAAATAAATAAAAGTCTTCATCTATTTTGGCATTGTATTTATTCCCAAGATATCACTTGAACATAACCAAACACAGAACTCTTTAGATCTAACCACTTTGCTTCACTCCATCAATACATCGATAAGGTGAGTCTGATTTACAAAGAAATACTGACGATAATGATTTGTAGAGCGCTGTCCGGGCTATTGCCACAGATTTCTTTCATTTTTTTTGTATAATAAAATTTTAGATCTTCCAAGTATCAATATGTACACATCCTTATTTTAAATCGTTTTAAATGTAATGTCAGCCAGTTGCAAGTTTGTCAACTCCAATATTTGAAACAAGTAATTCAACTGTAATATATATCAATCAGTTAATCTTGATATAAATGTAATTTTTTTTTACTTGCTAATGAAGTTTACTAATTTGTTTAATTAGAATCAGAATGGTAGCTGGAAAACTGGATTGATTGAATTTCTGAGCACATTAAGTTTGGCTGCAATTTAACATCATTACACTCTTGTTTCGATTCGCTTAATGCTAATGTTGTAATGCTAATGTTATAATGCTAATGTTGTAATGCTAATGTTGTAATGCTAATGTTGTAATGCTAATGTTGTAATGCTAATGTTGTAATGCTAATTCTGTAATGCTAATGTTGTAATGCTAATGTTGTAATGCTAATGTTGTAATGCTAATACTGTAATGCTAATGTTGTAATGCTAATGTTGTAATGCTAATGTTGTAATGCTAATGTTGTAATGCTAATGTTGTAATGCTAATTCTGTAATGCTAATGTTGTAATGCTAATGTTGTAATGCTAATGTTGTAATGCTAATACTGTAATGCTAATGTTGTAATGCTAATGTTGTAATGCTAATGTTGTAATGCTAATGTTATAAATGTATGAAATACAAGTAGAAAAAAAAACAAAAATTTCCCACTGTATTCCACAGCAGGGGATCCGAACACATCCTATGACCTCCACAATGTTTTTGATTGATTTCTATATAAATAAGACACAAATACACACACACATTAAGACAGCTTACAATTATAGGAACAGTTCTAGTTATAATCAATTAACATCATTAATTAGTTTCTTTAAAAACTATGTAAGTCTTTCCATTTTGTTTGTGATGTGTCCTTGTTTCCCATCTTTGTTCTCTACGACTCTTGGTTATCATCAAGGGCTCTCCTGGAAACAAACTATGGCTCACCCCCATTTCAATTTAGCAACCATAATTATTGGGTTTGCCTCTGACGCTTGCGCAGCAACATATCCTTTTAACTGGAGAAGAAAAAAAGAAAGAAAATAAAATTTGATGACAATTTGATATGTCAAGGTCAGTTTTAATACTTAAGTTGATATCACAAAGTCAGTTTCAGTACATAAGTTGATAGAACAAAGTCAGTTTCAGTACATAAGTTGATAGAACAAAGTCAGTTTCAGTACATAAGTTGATAGAACAAAGTCAGTTTCAGTACATAACAAGTTGATATAACAAAGGCAGTTATAATACATAACAAGTTGATAGAACAAAGTCAGTTTCAGTACATAACAAGTTGATATCACAAAGGCAGTTTTAATACATAACAAGTTGATAGAACAAAGTCAGGTTCAGTACATAACAAGTTGATATAACAAAGGCAGTTTCAATGCATAACAAGTTGATAGAACAAAGTCAGTTATAATACATAACAAGTTGATAGAACAAAGTCAGTTTCAGTACATAACAAGTTGATAGAACAAAGTCAGTTTCAGTACATAACAAGTTGATAGAACAAAGTCAGTTTCAGTACATAACAAGTTGATAGAACAAAGTCAGTTTCAAAGCACAACATGTTTGTCCGATGCCTTAGATTTTACAAGTGACAGGTTTATGAGTTATGTTCAATTTTACAAAGCTCATATCAACTCACTCTGCTATCAACTCACTCTGCTATCAACTCACTCTGCTATCAACTCACTCTGCTATCAACTCACTCTGCTACCAACTCACTCTGCTACCAACTCACTCTGCTATCAACTCACTCTGCTATCAACTCACTCTGCTATCAACTCACTCTGCTATCAACTCACTCTGCTATCAACTCACTCTGCTACCAATTCACTCTGCTATCAACTCACTCTGCTACCAACTCACTCTGCTATCAACTCACTCTGCTACCAACTCACTCTGCTATCAACTCACTCTGCTACCAACTCACTCTGCTACCAACTCACTCTGCTCAACTCACTCTGCTATCAACTCACTCTGCTATCAACTCACTCTGCTACCAACTCACTCTGCTATCAACTCACTCTGCTACCAACTCACTCTGCTATCAACTCACTCTGCTACCAACTCACTCTGCTATCAACTCACTCTGCTACCAACTCACTCTGCTACCAACTCACTCTGCTATCAACTCACTCTGCTATCAACTCACTCTGCTACCAACTCACTCTGCTACCAACTCACTCTGCTATCAACTCACTCTGCTACCAACTCACTCTGCTACCAACTCACTCTGCTACCAACTCACTCTGCTACCAACTCACTCTGCTATCAACTCACTCTGCTATCAACTCACATGGTCAAAAGTTTGTACAAGTTATTTCTCCCAAACCCGATTTCGGATCAAGTTAAAATTTTGAACAATTATTTCTATTACCTGATAAAACAAGAACCAATTTTAAAAATTAACCATTTAGTTATTAACTATTGGTAATTAATTATCCTGCTTGGTACCTTGAAAAAGGGAAAGAAATCGTACTTGACAGATGTGGTGGTATAAGTAGAATTAGTCCCCTTGAGCTCTCGGAGCCCTGAGTGAAAATTTTTTTAATGCATTTTCAAAACGACAATGTAAACATTGACCAAGATAACCCCCCTCCCCCTCCCTTCCGTCCCCCTGTCACCAACTGGTCTATAGACAAGTGATAGTCATAGCGCACTGAGGAAGTGAAAAGCTAAACAAAAAGTCAAAAACAATTGATAAACTATTTCTAATGGCCATAGATTTATTACGTCTAAATCGATTGTTAATATAATTGTATGACTGATCCAAACTAATTGATACAATTACACTTAATATAAAACATTTTTCTTGTTATTTCATTCATTAAAATTTGATATGTGACAGGTTTTTTTTAGATATGCTCATTTTTATGTCATGCTTTCAGATTTAATATGTGACGGGTTTATTAAGAAATTTAGAATTTACGTGTAACATAAATTCATATGTTTTAGGTTTATTAATAAGTTTAGAAGTGATATGACACGTTCTTAAATAAATTTAGAATTCATGTGGAATAGTTATATGTTCAGCTTTTAATAGATAACAAGGATGTGACCTATTTATTGTTTCTAATTCACTTTTGATTTATGGCAAATTTATTTATATGCTGTACTTCGTATTAACACCTAATAAGTTGTTACGATATATGTGTACTGTGAAGGCTAACAAAATCAGTTTCCATATAAACACAATGAAGCCTGATGTAAATCACTTCACAGAAAGTTCAAGTCAGTCCCAATAAAGTAGACGCAACCATTTCCATAACAATTAAATTACAGCTCTTCAATGTAACGGTTGTTAGGAAGTTAACGAAATGATCAACAATGGTACTTTCAAAATAGGTCATACAAGATAAACCAAGATGTCATATAGCTATAAGGATTAACCAAGATGTCATATAGCTATTAGAGAAGGATAAAACAAGATTGAAAATTACTTTCTTTACTGTCTTATTATACAACTAGTCGACCGGCGGCGTAGCATACGCCGCTATTTCGCAGGGACGGCCTTAGGCTACTGCAACCTATGCGACCGCAGTGGGCTCCGCACTTTCATAGGACCCGCGCTAATTCTACCATAATTAAACCATTTAATTTTCACTTATAATTAGTATCCCTACCCAAACTGGGCTCCGGGAATTCCGTTTCACATAGGGCCCCACAATGGTTAAGTCCGAGTCAGAGTGGATTACTTGTTCTCCCTCCCCTCTTTTTTCGCCGCTATAACTACAAGAGTGATCTTTCCACGACTTCTTGGTCAAAACCGTTAAGTCTGGCCCTGCTATTTTGTGACATGTGAATACTACTTGTTCTCCCCCTTTTTTTTCGTAGGGTAACTCTAGTCCGCCTTGCAGAAATAAAAGAGGGATTTCTTCTTTATTTCTTGTCCAAACTTTTGAGCCATGAAGAGAATTATTTAAATATATATATAGTTATGTTAAAGAGCGCTGTCATTGAGTAATCTCCAGACAATTATTTAGGTTACCGAAGGGAGATAAATTAGCACGATGTTGCTTCATTATTGAGGGAGATTAGAATGCGTTAAAATATTTACTTATTTATTCATTTTGAAAGCGTTGTTATGGATTGAATTAGTGATCATTAAATACTGGAGTTACCCTTCCTTAACTGGATGTCCATTTCAACTTGTCTATTTACCTTTGTCTTTGTAGGGATTCTACTAGGGAAGTCACTTGTTTATTTACCCTCAAATTGCTATTCCTCAATCATCATAATTATATCTATATAGCAAGTCTTTGCTGTTCTTTTCATATGCATAGTGCTCTTTGGTCCAATCTCTTTCGTGGACACGTGAGTGGAGTGGGTATCTTAGAGGAGAAAGCTAAAGACATCTCTCTCTCTCTCTTTCTTTCTCTCTCTTTCTCTTTCTTTCTTTCTCTCTCTTTCTCTCTCTTCGCCTATCTCTCGTTATTGTGGATGTTCAGAATAAGTCTCACTTCTTAACAATGTCAAGGACGTAATATGAAAAGATTATTGTTGCCAACTAGAGAATACAAACTAGTTTGTCCTATACAATCAAAAGAGCTTAGAATCTGAAAAATTTATTTTTTTAAATGCATAGCTTATCAACCCTTTCTTTATTCATTAAACACCGGATACACCAAATATCTCGCTATTTAGGCCTATAGTTTAATTCTTTTGCACAGGACACACCAAATATCTCGCTATTTAGGCCTATAGTTTTATTCTGTTCCACCGGACACACCAAATATCTCGCTATTTAGGCCTATAGTTTTATTCTGTTCCACAGGACACACAAAATATCTCGCTATTTATTCCTATAGTTTTATTCTGTTCCACAGGACACACCGAATATCTCGCTATTTAGGCCTATAGTTTTATTCTGTTGCACAGGACACACCAAATATCTCGCTATTTAGGCCTATAGTTTTATTCTGTTGCACAGGACACACCAAATATCTCGCTATTTAGGCCTATAGTTTTATTCTGTTGCACAGGACACACCAAATATCTCGCTATTTAGGCCTATAGTTTTATTCTGTTGCACAGGACACACCAAATATCTCGCTATTTAGGCCTATAGTTTTATTCTGTTTCACAGGATACACCAAGTATCTCTTTATTTATCTATAGTTTTCCACCAAAGATGAATCTATCCAAAAGTAGGCCTACTAATTTGTATCTTAAGTATAAATATACGCTTGACTTTAGAATTGTACTGTAATAACTCACAGTTTTTAGAATGTACATAAACTCTACTAGATGTTTGAGTGTTTTAAACGGAATTAAGTTGTACAAAGCTGAATTGGTCAGTAGATCTAAAACATAACAATGTAGTACAAAGCTGAATTGGTCAGTAGATCTAAAACATAACAATGTAGTGCAAAGCTGAATGGTCAGTAGATCTAAAACATAACAATGTAGTACAAAGCTGAATTGGTCAGTAGATCTAAAACATAACAATGTAGTACAAAGCTGAATTGGTCAGTAGATCTAAAACATAACAATATAGTACAAAGATGTAGGAGAGAGTAGATCTAAAAATTGATCATGAAAAAGTCATGACCTTTTATCTCTATTCTGCATTGATTTTTTTCCATAAACAAACATGAATAAACATAACGCAACATTTCTATAAAATAGATAAATCACCTTTTTGTAATAATGGTCCGTCTTTGTATCTGGCTACAAAACTTGTGTCTGCATCTGAAACAGAGAACTGGTCAATTATTTGTATTTCCTAATGGTGCTCTAGAGTTGAATTAACACTAATGACCAAATACAAGTGGATGAACGTTGGTTACTTACATGGCATTGGTCAGTATAGTATGAAATGACATGTCATAGGTCATCAAGTTATGAAATGACATGTTTTCCCCGCCCCCCGATATAGAAAGATGGTATGATGTCATCATGTTATGAAGCGACACGTGATTGGTCATCATGTTATGAAATGATATGTTATTGGTCATCATGCTATGAAATGATATGTGATTGGTCATCATGTTATGAAATGATATGTGATTGGTCATCATGCTATGAAATGCCACGTGATTGGTCATCATGTTATGAAATGACACGTGATTGGTCATCATGCTATGAAATGATATGTGATTGGTCATCATGTTATGAAATGATATGTGATTGGTCATCATGTTATGAAATGATATGTGATTGGTCATCATGCTATGAAGTGATATGTGATTGGTCATCATGTTATGAAATGATATGTGATTGGTCATTATTTTACCACGAGTGACTTCCTATAGGAGTCGGCTAAGACATAATGAAATAATTAACTGCAATTTGCAAACTAAACGTCTTCTAAACTTAATTTCTAGCAGTGCTGGGTAGAATCCCAACTCAACCATGCTCTTTGATTTTCAAGAAAAAAGAAATTTTCTTAGTCATGTTATGAAATGACACGTGATTGGTCATCATGCTATGAAATGATATGTGATTGGTCATCATGTTATGAAATGATATGTGATTGGTCATCATGTTATGAAATGATATGTGATTGGTCATCATGCTATGAAGTGATATGTGATTGGTCATCATGTTATGAAATGATATGTGATTGGTCATTATTTTACCACGAGTGACTTCCTATAGGAGTCGGCTAAGACATAATGAAATAATTAACTGCAATTTGCAAACTAAACGTCTTCTAAACTTAATTTCTAGCAGTGCTGGGTAGAATCCCAACTCAACCATGCTCTTTGATTTTCAAGAAAAAAGAAATTTTCTTAGTTGAATATTACGTTATTGTAATTTGTGACTCATCGGAAGGTGGGCATATTGCAATTTTAAATAGTCTTTTAACACCTGATTTTAGTTTTGGCAACATTTGAATTTCAGGACATCCAACACTAACCTTTAGCATGTGATAGCGGATCCCTGTATAGCAATTATGATTTCTGGTAGTAAAACCCCTTCCCGACATGGAAAGAATAGAATGCACCTTCTTACACATAACTTACGTGTTTTAAAATCGTTTTAATGTAGACGCATTATTTTATGTTTACTTTGAGGTTTTGTCAGGAAAGTCGTTCCTTGGTTTTGAAAGACATTCCTAGTGTTGTTTTGTGATAACTGGAGACTTGAGTGGCCATGGACCTGTGACTTTGCAACTGTGCATTGATTGGACAAGAACTGACGACTCAGGACTACTATCTGTGTTTATAGTTTCTACATCTCATTCTAACTCATTGTAAATAAACATTTTCATCCTTTCTCTTTTTTGTTGAGTTGCTTCCCTTACATTTACACCAATTTCACAGACACTTTAAGGTGTCTGTGTGTGTGTGCATGAGGGCGGTGAGTGGGGCGATTAAAGCATGCTGTTAATAGTTCATCACAAAACATATAACTAATATATACATCTATATCTATATATTGATCGATATCTATAACTTATAAGAAAAATAGAAGCTCAGTTCTTATTTCGTTCATTTGGAGTATAGATATAGACTAATATAGAACAATATATTACTCTATATTAGTCTATATCCATGAGGTAATCTTGTAGAGCTCATGGGCGTAGCCATGGAGGGGGGGGGAGTTGGAGTTCAACCCCGCCTCCCCGAAATGAAATCCCCCCTGCGGGGGGAGGGGAATCGGAATTTAGTGACTGATTTTTACTTTGATTTTGTTTATTATAAAAAGGCTTGTCTTCGAGTCCGAAGATTAGTGAGGAATGCAGTATTTCCTGTGGCTGCGCAGCCCCAGCTGTGACCTACATATTTTGCCACAATCAGGGCAAGCATAACCATTGTCCACAGGTGGTCGATTTAGATTTTCTTTTCGCCGTCTGCGTTTGTCATCGGCAGCGGATTTTCTTTTGGTCTCAAATGTGTATCCTGCGGCCTTCTTGAGTGATCTCCAGCTCTCTTCAGTATTATTCTATAGCGAACTAAATTCACCAAATTCTATGAGTAGCAAAGTGGGTTTTGAATTTGTAAAAAAAAACAACAAAAGAACGAGAAGCTGTTTATTATAGGTGAGACTTTAATACTAAACCATCACTTGCCCCAGAGCAGCCAAGGGGGTTTTGAATTCAAAACCCCCTACCAGAGGGTTTCGCATTCAAAAACCCCTCTTCTATAAAACAAAACAAAAACAAAAACAAATTTAAACGACAATACCCAAACTCTAAGAGCATAGCTAATGGGGGATTTTGACATTTACGATAAACCCCCTTCTTCAATATAAGACTATCCAAACATCAGTCACCAGATTCTATTAGCGTAGTGTTTAAAACCCCCCTCCAGCGGGGTTTGAAGCTAAAAAATACCTCTTTAATATAAAAAAGAAAGCAAATTACACACTCAAAATTATATAAGCGTCGCCAAACCAAGGGGGGTTTTGAGTTTAAACCCCCCTCCTCCAGAGGGATTTTTAAAAAGTTTAAAACCCCTACAGATAGTTATGAGTTTAAAATCCCCCTACATAGAGTTTTGAGGTTGAAAACCCCTCTCTTCAGTATTATTTTAAAGCAAACTAAATTCACCGAATTCTATGAGCGTAGCTAAGTGGGTTTTGAATTTGTTAAAAAAAAACTCCAGAGATATTTTGGTTTAAACCTCCCCCCCCCCCCCAACAGATGATGTTGACGATAAAACCTTTCGATACAAAATCTAAAGCAAACTACAGTCACTTAATACCAAGAGCGTAGCAAAGAGAGGTTACACATTTCTACCAATAGCTGGGCTCCATTAATAAAGCGCAGTGTATAGTCATCTGGCGAAAGAGAAGAACACTAGATATGGTTCAACAATGATGTCTAAGACGGATTTTAGGAGTCAGTTATGGAGATCAAGTCTCAATCAAGGAAAAACTATGCCGAATTAGGAGTTGACCCCTTAGTAAGGTTGTGACAGCGTTGCATGATTAATTATTTATATAACAGTGCTTTTTTGTGACGGTACGCACATGTACGGCGTACTTTACCTGTTTCAATGTCGGGGACAAAGTATTTACTTTTCTTGCATGGTAACGACGTTTATTCTTCAATGTCAGGTGACCGAGCCTCGCTCGGATGAATACTTTGTTAAGGAAGGATATATACCCGAAGTCATTTTGGGAATGTTGTTGTAATTACGAAAATGAACGATCGGGTAAAGACTATCAATCCGAACAGTTGCTTTTTCGTTCTGTCAGTTCTTAATGTAATTGTACATGGCGATTAGAATCGAAAGTCCCCCCAAAAGTAGGCCTATAGAAAACAACAGCTCACGTCTTAACGTTTTACATTGCTTCTTTCGCGTAAAACTATTGGGCTATTATAGGCTTGGAAGAAAGTCTTTGCAGTGTAACTTCTAAAATGGTTACTTTCTGACATTTAATATTGCAATTAATATATTCATTATCGCTCTGAGACATGGAATTTTTACAGAAAACAACAAAGACTTCTTGAGTGCTTTCACCAAAGATGCTGGCGCTCCATCATGGACATACGGTGGCAGGACCGCACTACAAACAGCGATGTCCTTGACAACACCGGTATGGACAGTATAGAGGGATTTCTTATGGTCCTACAGTAGCACTGGGTAGGGCACGTATACCGTATGGGAGACGAACGTATGCCAAAGGCAGTCTTTTTTTTTTGGTGAGCTAAAAGGTGTTCGACGTAACAGAGGCGCCTCACGGAAACGCTTCAACGACCAGCTTAGGCGTCAACTTTCCTTGGCTGACATAGAAGAAAGCACCTGGTTGTATGTGGCCTTACATACTGAAAAAGTGCACTGCAAAGCGTGACTGTCGGATTATAAGAAGTTCATACCATTTTGCAAGAATATCGCTGTTTGTATTGCGGTCTTTGGTGAAGTCGTTCAAGAAGTCTTAGTTGCTTTCTATAAAGTACTCATGTCTCAGATCCATATAGAGGGGTTGAGAGAATCACTGGTCGACACTGATTTTTGTAGACAGGCGGAGCGATTTATTTCGCTACACTCTCGCTTGATCACATAACAACCTCTCTTTAAAGCAATGCGTCATTTGATACTATGCTTCCCAGATAATGTGAAGTTATCTACCACTTTAAGGGATGTCTATGCGCGGTGATCTTTGGGCTGAGTAGGTTTTATTGGTTGACTTCTGGAACATGACTTCTGTTTTACCAAGGTTTAGAGGTTAACCAAAAAAGCAGAAGCGTGATGAAAATTTGTTGACCGTGAGCTGGATATCATCAGGGCCGGCCTTAGGCCTATGCTGCCGCAGTGGACCCCGAAGGTTCAAAAGCCCCGCGCTAATTCTAGGTGTAAATTATTAAATTAAACCACTATAATTTATAATAGGGTTCCCGTGGTCTCCTTGTTTTCAAGGAGCTCCTGGAAATCTCCTGAAACTCATAAAAAAGTCCTTAAAAAGACAAAATTGTTATTTTGGGTTGTCAATCAATATGGTAAACGCCAGTCCTACGCGTGATATAAAAAAACGGATTCGTCAGCTTTCATTTAATAAAAATGTAATGCAAATAGAATTTATTTTCTAATACAAAATCTTTATTTTCACGTATTATCCTTATCCCTACCCTTACTGGTCCCGCGCAATCCATTTCACATAGGGCGCCGCAAATGTTAGGTCCGGCCCTGGTTATGCAAATAAGGCATAGATAAGCTGTGTTATGACCATTTCCTATGTTTTGGTATGGGACAGTAGACTTCGAAGCTTAAACACATTGCAATAATTCACCAGCAAAATAATAACAAAGTAAAAGCTACCTACGGGTGTACGCAATTAAAGTGTAAACAATTTATAAAGCCTTTAAAACACAATAAATAATCATACATAAAGATATTTAATTGCATTATTTTTCTTCCATAGTTTCATAATGGATCAATGTACAATAAGATGGTGCGCAAATGTTTAATTACGCCAATTGAATCATTAAAACTTTTTCTTGTTTGCGAAGAAATGTCTCAGTGTACTGCTGTGAGCCTAGTGACGTAAGCGGTGCCATGTTTTTTCCCATTGACGTCATATAGAACATTTCATTCATAAAACATTCTAGCCAAAATTAATTTTTTGATAATGAGCCATTTTCAAACCGATATAACGGTCGACTTCGAGTTTTCCCGATGTGGCCAATGAGTTGATATTTTTTTCTCACTATTATAAATATAAATATATATACATACATACATACATACATACATACATACAAGAATTGCTCGCTTAAGAGTATAGAAATTGATTAGTAATCAAAAGTTAGGCAATTCAATATTGAGTACCGGGTCCTATTTTTTTTTTTACAAAAAAGCACTAGCACTGTATATATTATATATATATGTGTGTGTGCGTGCGTGCGTATGTGTCTATATAATTAATCTTTATTACATTCTGACCCTTCATTCTTTCCGAAGACGTTTATTACACACTAGAATAGGTTTTTCCTGGAGTGGAATATAAATAATTAATTTTAATTAATTTTAGAACAAAATATCTCTTTTTCTGATAACTAAAAGTAGCCGTTGCAACAAACCTTTTGCAAGCTACACGGAGGCTACGGTTTGGATTTTCAATAGCTTTTCTAGTTTATTTAAGCTGTAAACGTGACAGATGGATTGGTTTCGGATTTTTACATTGAAATGCTTGCCATAAAACGAGTGATATGTAAAACTGTTTGGGGGGGGGGGGGCGAGGAAGGATAAAAACAATAATAAAAAGAAGATTTTGAAACCAAAGTTTAAATAAATAGAAGAAAATGTCAAGGACGCTAGACTGAAAGATCACTGTTGTCAACTAAAACAAAATAATTTTCTGCTCCAAGTGAAAGAATTTTAAAAGTATGATTCTGCATAGGACATTGTTAATTGCTTTTAAAAGAAGCCACACACACACACTCACAAACACACACTCGAGCTATTCGTTTGATGGACTGAAATCTAAATAAGTTAGTAACAAATATGAATCAATTCCTTGCAACATTTTATTTATCTACTTGGTGGTGAATGTGTAGGATTTTGTTGATTTTTTCTTACTGTGGTAATTTAAAAAAAAAAATGAACATAAAAAACAACAACAAACAATGTGAGGGAGATGTGTGAGGGAGATGTGTGAGGGAGATGTGTGAGGGATATGTGGGAGGGAGATGTGGGAGGGAGATATGGGAGGGAGATGTGTGAGGGAGGTGTGTGAGGGAGATGTGTGAGGGAGATGTGGGAGGGAGATGTGTGAGGGAGATGTGGGAGGGAGATGTGGGAGGGAGATGTGTGAGGGAGATGTGGGAGGGAGCATCACAGAATCATCTTTTTTTTTTTTTTTTTTGCAAATTCTTGCTATTTGTTTTTTTTTCTGAAATAAATTTAGTATTTTTTATGAAGATTTCTAAAGGGACAACTATATAGCCGCTAAATAAATAAATAAATATTATGCAAAATGTTAGAGACCTATTCTATAATTTAAACCCCCAAGAAGTATTTTTAGCTTCAGTCTGTCACTTATTTCTATACCTAGACCAGCACCATCCCCCTTGTCAGGCGAGCCAAAGATTACTGATACCTTAAATAAACAAGAATTTCTTTCCAGTTATTTACTTTATAAAGTGAAACGTTTTAAAACACTTTAAACTTTGATTTCATTTTAAGCTCGGCGTAAAGGGACATTTTTTTTATCCATGGAAAATTAACTTCAGGACATTTTGTTTAGCTGCCATCAAGGAATTGTAGCCCTTGTCTAGTGGACCAGATGTATCTGATAGCTATTCAGAAAGTTGCCCTGGGCTAAGATACAAATTCTCAAAGCATGGGATTTTTTGTTTCTTTATGTCTGGACCCATAACGTCTTTGCTGTTCCATACAATCATGTTTTCAGAAAGTGTGTTTGCGTATCTTGTCGGCTTAGACATTAGAAGCAGACAGTCCATGACGGATTCAGTGAAACTATAGATACGAAATGTAGGTTGATTGTACATCTCTGTAGTTTTTGAAGCGGCCCCCGGAAGGGGAAAAGCCGCTATTAGATATATGTGTTTTGTCTGTCTGTCTGTCCGTCCATCCATCTTTCTTGTTATAATCTCAAAAACGAAAAAAGATATTGAAAATCCGATTTCATATTTTAAAGCTTGCCAAGGCTTAGTGCAATGGTAATTTAAAGCTTGATAAGTCTTGGTGCAATGATATTTTAAAACTTGCAAAGTTCTGGCGCTATGATATATCAAATTTCTAAATAACTTTCCAACCTGTTGTACTAAATCGCCCTACATCCACCACCCGTGTCATTGATCCGCTCAAAAACCTGGAAGCCTTACTTTTAAAAGCATTATGATATGAGTTATCTTGCCCTAGTTATAAAGCTTATATCAACTCAATCTGTCTGTCTGTCTGGCCAAAAGTTATTTCTCCGACCCACTCTCGGACCAAGCTGAAATTTCGCACAATGATTTCTTTTACCTGACAACACAAGAATCAATAAAAAATAATAACGAATTAGTTAATTATCTATTGGTAATAAATTACTTTGTCTGGTATATCAAACAAGGGAATGAAATAGTACTTGACTGAAGAGGTAGTATAAGCTGAAATTGTCACCTTTATATTAGTCTACCGTCTCAGGCTTAATGGACACAAACATGAATTAGAAACAAGAGATAACTATACAATCTGTCATGTTCATAGACTCTTCGCTAGTAGAGTGGTTACCGCGTGGGCTTGAGAAGGCTTTAGATCACAAGTTCGAATTCAGGTCGTTCCTTTTTTAAATATTTTTTACAAGCTATTTTATTGTTAGTCTAGATTCTAGATCTATTACAAATTTAATTACATGACTGATCCAAACCAATTGATACAAGTACACTTAACAGGAGCTTTAATTTTTTTAAAATTATTTTTGATGTTTATGTTTTTCTATTTCAGTCTACTTACGTTTTAAGCAAAGCCCGTTAAACTCTATGGCATTCATTGAGTGACATCTTTCCTGCACGCTCCAAGGTTTATATACACATAAAGTTCCATAATGGGTCCAGCCTCTAGGACACGCCCCTGTGTCCTCCGGCATGTCTTGATCCAATAAGGACTGAGTCAACTGTGCCACTTTATTGTCCTCATCCGCGCTGTCTTCGTCAGAACCGTCACCTCTGGCTTTATCCCCTAGGAGTGACCAGTTAAGCATTAGATTGTCTGTTCTCTGCTGGTGGTCAATGTCTGACTCATGACCGAGAGTGTCAGCTGACTGTTGGTCACTCGTAGAATCCCCTGACTGCGTTCCTGGTGAAATAAAATGATCTATTAGTCAATCTTCCATGTGTAGAATTCAATGACTTGATATTTCATTACAAAGCTTCTATCCACTCACTCTGTCTGATCATAAGTTTGAACATGTTGTTTTTTCCTCCCATTTCCCATACTCGGATCAAGTGGAAACTTTGCACACTTATACATTGGACCTGACAAGACATCAATCAATAAAAAAAAAATGAATTGGTTAATAAGTTATTGGGGATTAATTATTGTGTTTGATATCGAAATAAGGGGAATAAATGCTACTTAATGAGAGATGTGGATGTATATATGGATTTAATCCCCTTTTTACGTTTTAACACGTTTTTCTCCCTTTTCTCATTCTCGGATCAAGTTGAAACGTTGCACAATTATTCCTAGTCAATAACAATACACCAATCAATCCGATAATTAACAAATTAGTTCATCAGTTAGTAGTACTTAATTCATTTTGCTTTATATAGCAGAATAGGGGCTAAACCCCATTAATTTTTACATCCATTGCATCTTTCCACCCTAGCTAATAGTTTTCTGGCAGAAATCAGTAAAAATAAATCAGGTAAATGGACACACATCTATTTAAATGTCTAGACTGAACAATACATTTCTATACAGTCATCATCACAACTTTAGCTGTGAGAGAGAAGAAGACGCTTCTTCAATACATTTTATGTGAACTGACTCTTTGAATACAAAATGTGATCTCCAGTTTAAAATGTTGGAAAAAAAAAGATTTTACTTTATTATTTTTCCAAAGAATAGCCACTTGGTCAAACTGGAAATAGATCTAGTAAGCAATCACTGGCCTATAAAACTATTCTGTCAAAAATTTATCGTTGTATGTTCCTAACACTGTTTATATAACAACCCCCCCCCCCCCAAAAAAAAAAGCGAAATAATAATACATTAAAAAAAAAGAAAACAAAAGAACTGGACAAACGATTTTTAAACCTGCAAGTTTGTGTGTCTAAATGCGTCCGGGACCGGTTTAGAGTTTATGTGTCTATCTTCCTTTTTTTTCTATAGCATCCTCCCAATAGCACCCTCCCATAGTATCCTCCCAATAGTATCCTCCCAATAGCATCATCCCAATAGCATTTTCCCAATAAGCCAACTACTTTCCTTTCTTTTCCTGTCACGTGTTTTGCACTTTTAGGTGAAACCAATTCAGCCGTTGACAAGATCTGATAGTAAATGGAGGTCTAGCTGTTGTGCTCTACATTGGCACCATCACATCCAGGCCTTGCATCAAGGACTGCTGGGGGATTAACTTATTCACGGCTACGAGTAAATACAATAGAATGGCAATATGATATCAGGGGGGCGCTTCATATAGCTGGGACATTTAGCAGAGGACTTGGGGGTGTTATTATAGAGGAATGATATTTATGGTATCAGTAGAAGTGACTTTAAAAAAAAAAGATATATTGCGAAGATGGTGATATGACAGGCCTGAAATATGAGAAAAGTGGGGACATATTTTTGAGGGGATAGTTTTTGAGAGATAGGACTGCTTTGGGAGAAATGCAATTAACTAATTGGAAGCAATAAAAAAGTCAACAACACAATTTCATTTAATATCTGTATCATTCCCAAATAATAGCGTGATCTTTCCATCGACAGTGGTACATGGAACAGTCATATTTGCTGAAAACAAAATCTAATCTAGTCAGGCAGTATTGTGTCACGTGGCTTCGGACATTTTCATACAATACTATAAATAGTTAGCTTTTTGGTGTACCCGGTGTACAAAATAAAGCTATGCTTTTTTTTTTAAAGTTTATGTTAATTTTTGGGCACTTTTTAGCCCCACAGAATAGAATGTTCTAAGCTCTGCCATTTGTAGCACAAAATCATTTGAACATGAAGGAAGTATTTAGACTTTCACTCGTGGCGCAACTTCAAACTTATTTAAAACTTATTTAAAAACAAAAGGTTAATACCAGGATATAGTTAGTATTTTTAAAAATATAGAGGTAGTCCCATAGTGCGTCCTATTACAAGATACAAACTAGTATTTCTTCTCAATTATAATTGGCCACATTGAGGTGAAATTAACCGTCCTTGACTTTGTTTAGTTTATTGTATAGATTCATACAATCATTTTAATGTTTATCTCCCTTGCTTTATTTCGTTAATAATAATTTTCATTATATCATTTTGTTAGTGATTATTTCCATTGTACTTACGTATGATACAGAGCCCTTTAATGCCTATCCCTCCAAACCGTTCGCAATAGATAGCTACAGCTCTGTCTGATGAGCCAATTCCTTTGGCAACGCAGAACTTTTCATAGCGCAGCCAGCCTTCAGGGCACAACCTTTTGTCGTTCTCTGTGGCGTCTTGAATGGGTGAGGACACTGGGGAAAAGAGAGTATGGAAATTATGACAGAAACAAAGAGATCATTTAGCACTGACTTAGAGAATTGGCTGGCATATAAAATTAATAATTTCATTGAGTCACACACACACAGAGAATCGTGATAAATGTACAGGTCCGTAATAAATATTCCTTGAATAAACAGGACAGAAAGCCTTCAGAAAGTAAGATTAAAAAAAAAAAATGACGGCCGTGCGCATATAGCAAGTGAATTAAATTCACTATAAGAAGTGAATACATTATTGCGTGGCATTTTAATGTTTTATTCATAAAGAAGTGACCAGGTCTCGCGCAAATAGTCGAGAAACAATTGGTTGATCTGTGGACGTTTAAAGACGTGGGACATATAGTCTTTATTCATTTATTAACCTTTAATAGCAACACATACTCTATACCAGGGGCGTAGTGAGCAAAACGTGCGTCGGGGCAACTACGCCCAGCCCTCCCCTCATTTTCCATGACCATCACATAGAAATATTGGCTGAGTGTGGAGCCGCCCCTTTTTCGAGATGATATTATTATCTAGAAAAAAACAATTCTTTCGTTTAATAAAACGTTGACTCTAAACAATTAAAAAGCGTCTTCAAAAGTCTTACAAAGAAGTGTGAAATGGATACAAAGAAATGAGATCTACATCTAGATCTGAATAATTCACTTAACTCCTGTTCAGTGTGACATGTGTAACCTATCTATTACAGCCACGATTTGATTGACATGACCAGGCCACTTCTTTGTTATACATGCGTATTTCTTTTCTGCTGTCATATTTTTGTTCATTTCAATCAATCCTGTTGAATTTCTCTAGCAATTTTTAGATCTCAATATTTCCTGCAAGCTTGAGCTAATATTCTTCGTTAATTTTTTTTTCTTTTGCATTTGAAATGTATTTTTTCCCCTAATGTACATTAGCTAGTGATGTCTCATCATTCCCAGTTGTCTTGTTTCCCTCAATGTCGATTAAATTACTGATTCTTACATAATGGTTCTATTCTATGTATTTCCATATGGTTGACATCGTCAAGAAACTAAGGTTCTGTTATTTATTTGTGTACTTTTGTATCTGTCATTCCTTACCTAAATATACATATTTCAGATTTATTTCAGACCCGAATATATTTTCCCCTCGGCTACTCTCTGTAGAGTACTATTCGCTGAAACAAAACAGCTCGTGTCGTTAGGTGTGGAAAACAGAAGAGAACAGAATTAGTATGAATCGAACCTTTGTTATTGACATTTATTATTATTATTATTGACAGGATCACAACAGAAATTGAGTCCTGCTGACCAACGTAAAAAAACACCCAAAAAAACTCAAACTAAAGCTGTAGGGCCATATCACGAGGTCCTAAGAGCTCGAAAAGACCTTTCTGCAGTAAACAGTAAGCTACCCAGTGTACTCAGGAAAAGAAGAAGAGGCAGACAGAGAAAGCGATGGAAAAACAACATCAAAGGATGGGTTGTCTAGACAGAGAGATATAGATAGATAGATAGATAGATAGATTAGAGAGAGAGAGAGAGAGAGAGAGAGAGAGAGAGAGACGGTCAGCAGACTAAGGGATATGTGACTTTACCTCTTTCCCTTCAATCAGCCTCTCCCCCCCCCAAGCAACCCCCTTTTTTAATAGTTATTGTTCCCTGGATCTCCTCTTTGTTTTAAAAAAGTTTTAATTGTACACAAAGTTTACCTGTCATCGATAAAGTCATATGTATTCCTAACCATATTCTTCTTTCCAATAGTTAAATCAAGTCAAATACAAAAAAAAAAACAAAACACAACAACTTTGTATTAAGTCTAATTACATGAATAAGTTTGGATCAGTCATGCAATTAAATTTGTAATAGATTTAGACCAACAACAATACATCTGCGATTAGGAATATATTTTTTAAATTATTGTTTTTGTTTAGCGCAATGTCATGCTTTTACCTTTCTTGATACGATATGATCCTATCGCTTGTCAGAAAGAAGGGCTATCCGTGTGAAGGTTGCCGTGATAGTTTTTTAAATGGATTTTATATTTTTAAAACGCTGTAAGAGTTGAATTCGAACTCGAGAGCTCAAGCCTCCTCAAGCCAACATACTAACCACTGTGCCAGCAAAAGGCATATGAAAATAGAAGGTTTTGAATTTATTACATTCGCTTAATAGGATTGTTTTTTCTCGGACCGGGTTGGGGGGAGCTGTGTATAAAGTGTTCCATTTTGTTTTTAAATCGAACATTCATTAGTTATTAAGAGCAAACTAATGTCTCTATAAGATGTATAAAGTTACTATAAAGTTGTTTTGTTTTAAAAATGTTATTCTTGTTCTGTGTTCCATCCAAACTTGTTCATCTGGTTCACGAAATATATTTTTTTTATTTTGATTCATTTCTCCTCCCTGCCCTGCCCTGCCCAGTGTATATTTCAAGATGAAGGCTACTTGTGTCTGTAATGTCATTATAGCTCCATGCATACGTAATTAAACAATCAAAACAGACGCATTTGTATCAGGATTTGGTATTAAGTTAAACACACACACACACACACACACACACCTCCTTTAATTAGATTTTAAAACTACATGATGTATTGTTTCTATCGACACGAGCTACGGAATAGCGAGAGAGGATATTGAAACATTACTGCTCAGTCGGCGCGCAATAGTTGACATTTAAAAAACAACAACAAAAAGAACTATATTTCACTCAAAAATAGACACGACAATAAACTTTGACCTTATGTAAAAACAATAGGTCAGATCGTGATATCAAGCAGTAATCAAGAGTTTAGACTAGTGTTGACATTTGAATAAAGTTTACTATATATTAAACTAGCATTCAACACCAGCTCCGCCCGTTTATTTGTTCGCAGTGTATATAATTATTTCTTATCCACTTTTAATAAAATCACAGGACCATCCCAATTTTATGGTTAAATTTCATCTTTCACATTTTCCCCTCTCTCCCACATAGTTTTCTGTCAGGAATCCACCTTTTTTTTTCATTTCCAATGAAATGGCCCGGATTTCATCTCTTCCCAAATGGCTTTTAAATTCTAGTATTTGAAGTTACATTTAATGGTAACGGCCCACTCAGGGCAGGTCTTAGGCCACTGCAACCTATGCGATCGCAGTGGGCCCCGCACTTTCATAATTACCGCGCAATATATAGGTGTCTGTGGCATTTTACGTCTCGAGAGACGATCTTTACCCTTTGCAACTTCTTGTGTGACTAAAGAGGCCAATCCTTGATACACAGCTGCGATCGCAGGTTGGGCATATATAATCACCAGGCGCCGTTGCATTTTCATCCTTCCTTCTGCTTCTGTTGTGTATGACATCTGCAATCTTTCACCCTTCCTTTATGCTCTCTCTCCATGAGGATCTGTCCAGTGCCACCTCTTCCCAGTTGCCATTGTCGATTTTGAAGAGCTTCATGTCGCGTTTGCATACATCCGTATAACGTAAAAGTGGGCGACCAGCGGCTCTCCTGCCTTCTATTAGATCGCCATACAGGATGTCCTGTGGAAGTCGACCTACTGGCATTCTACGAATGTGGCCAAGCCAGCCAAGGCGTCTGCTGTTGATACCAGAGCGGATGTCCTGG
The DNA here is from genome assembly GCA_036873155.1 of Biomphalaria sudanica. NCBI lineage: Eukaryota > Metazoa > Mollusca > Gastropoda > Planorbidae > Biomphalaria > Biomphalaria sudanica. Next base: position 118,290 of record JAZGLO010004338.1, read on the forward strand.
CACCCTGCTCTTTGTAGCACTTCCTCATTGGTTATCTTATCTTGCCACTTTATTTTAAAGATCCGCCTTAGGCATCGGAGGTGGAAAACATTCAACTTTTTTTCCTGCCATGAGTAGGCTGACCATGTTTCACTTCCGTACAGTAAGGTGCTCAACACACAGGTCCGGTAGACTAGGGCTTTAGTACTGCTAGTCAGCAATATGTTGTCCCAAACTCTTTTCTGCAGCCGTGACATGGTGGCCATTGCCTTGGCTATCCTGTTGTTTATGTCTTTACCCAGTAGAGTGTTGTTGGATATGATGGAGCCAAGGTAACAAAAGTGATCAACAATTTCTAGTGGTTGGCCATTAATGCTTACTTGAGGTGCAGTGTTTGTGTTTTGGACAAGTATCTTAGTCTTGCTTTGACTGATGTTTAAGCCGAACTTCTGGCAAGTAGCAGATAGTTTGTCAACCAGGCACTGTAGCTGAATATCTGAATCAGCCACAATAGCTGCATCATCAGCATAAAGGAGTTCCCTGACGAGTAGCTTCCTAACCTTGGTTTTTGCCCGCAGCCTTAATACATTAAATAGTTTTCCAGAGGATCTTGTATGGAGAAACACACCTTCGTTTATGTCGTTGTACGCATAATGCAGTAGACAGGAGAAGAATATGCCAAACAGAGTAGGTGCGAGCACACATCCCTGCTTGACACCACTGCAAACCTCAAAAGGTGCTGATTGGGTTCCATTGAATTTGACAGTGCATTTAGTTTCCTCGTGAAAACACTCAATGAACTTCAGTAGTTTGGGGGGGGGGGCAACCTATTTTCCTCAGGAGTTTGAAAAGGCCACTTCTGCTGACCATGTCAAAAGCTTTAGTCAGATCAACAAAAAACGATGTAAAGGGGTCTGTCTCTCTCTCTGAATTTCTCCTGCAGTAGTCGTAGAGAAGATATCATGTCTATAGTGGATCTACCACTCCTGAATCCACACTGAGACTCTGGGTAGACTCTAGAAGCTATCACTTGCAGCCTGGATAGTGCCACTCTAGCAAAGATTTTGCCCACTATACTGAGGAGAGAGATACCCCTGTAATTGTTGCAGTCACTCCGATCCCCTTTGTTCTTGTATATTGTGACTATAGTTGCGTCACGCATGTCCTGTGGGACATGACCTGTTTCCCAACAGCTGCAGAGGAGAATATAGAGTTCAGGGAGCAGGAGTGATTCGTTGACTTTCACTACTTCCACTGGGATACCATCACTATTTTTTATGCAGTTAATTGCTCTTTTGAGGTCACTAAAGCTCGGAAGATCATCTAGGCATTCCAGTACTGAAAGATCTGGTAGAGAAGCCAGGGCGACATTGTCTACTGTATTCTGTGTGGCATAGACTTCGAGGTAGTGTTCTGTCCATCGTTCTAGCTGTTTGGTTTGATCTGTAATTTTTTCTCCTGATTTGGATAGAAGGGGGGCAGGCTTAGACACTGTTGGACCCAGGGCCGCTTTAATGCCATCAAATAGAGCTTTGCTATTTCCTGAGTGGAGACTGTCTTGGATTCTGTTGCAGGTATCCCTCCAAAAGTTGTTAGCACATTTTCTAGCCATTTGTTTCGCCTCTTTATTAGCACTTTTGAAGGCCTCCAAAGATCTTGGACTTGGCTTTGTCTTGTGAGCGAGGTGTGCAGATCGCTTTTTCTCGATGCAAGGTTCCATATGTGCTAGATTCGCCTCAAACCAATCTACATTTTTGTGTTTTTGAGGCCCAAAGGCGGTGATTGCCGAACTGTAGATTACATCTCTTGATTTCTCCCATCTGATAGAGATGTCTTCTCATCACGTAAAGAGGGGATTGAACTGTTCAGGAGCTCGCCAAAGAGTGCACACTTCTCTGGGTCACCTACATGGTTGACGTTAATTCGCCTAGTTCTGGGTTGAGTGGAAGTATAAGCCTTCTTGAGAAGTAGTTTGATTTTGCTTAGCACTAGTGAATGGTCTGAGTTGCAGTCCGCACTATGGTATGAACGGGTGTGGATGACACTTTTCAGATCCATCCTTCGGGTGATGCAGAGGTCTAGCTGGTGCCACCTTTTTGAGCGTGGGTGCTGCCAAGAGACTTTATGGCATTCCTTGCCAGAGAAGAATGTATTTGTTACACACAGTTCATGAGAGCTACAGAACAGTAGCCTTTGGCCATTGTCATTGATTTTGCCAACACCATGAGGTCCCAAGCATTGTGGCCATGCATCATTTCCATCACCAACACGGGCATTAAAGTCTCCATTTATATAGACGTGCTCGGATTTTGGAATACTTTTAATTACGTCCTCTTGAGCTTGAAAGAATCTGTCTTTGTCCTCTTCCGGTGCAGCAAGGGTTGGTGAGTAAGCACAGATTATATTAACTTTGCATTGCGGTGATGCAAACTTCACCCTGAACTCGTCACCGACATGCGTCAAACAGCTATCATCGACAGAGAACTCAGCAGACTAAACATTGATGTATAGGTGTACATTATTAAATAAAACCATTATAACTTATATATAATAACATGGTTTCCGCGGCCTCCTGATTTTATTGGGCATACTGGAACTCTGAAACTGCAAAATATACACGAAAAAGTCTAGGATATCTCCTGAAATTAATAAAATCTCCCGAAAACTCATAGAAATCTCTTGAAAAATAGACAAATTTGTCATCTTGGGGTGCCAATCGTATGCGCGATAAAAAAAAAGACGGCATGGTCAGCTTATACTTAAAAAACATTTATTGCAAAGAAACGAATGCATTTTCTATAAACAAAATCTAAATATTGTAATTATCATTATTCCTACCCAGTCTGGACCCCGCCCAATCCATTTCGCATAGGATCCCGCAATGGTTAGGGCCGGCCATGGGCCCACTTTATCTCTTCATTTACTTGCTTTTAACACATCGTTTGGTATACTGTCATACCAGACCCGAACCCAGCCCTTGTAATCTTTCCGGCGTTTTTGAGCTAGGCTGTATAAATGTTTCATTCTGATGGACCACCCGAAAGATGTACAAATATTTGAGGCCATGGTGTGCCAATTAATACTTCAATCTCTTCCTCTACCCTCTTCCTCTCCCCTCTTCCTCTCCCCTTTTCCTCTCCCCTCTTCCTCTCCCCTCTTCCTCTCCCCTCTTCCTCTCCCTCTTCCTCTCTCTCTTCCTCTACCCTCTCACTCTTCCTCTCCCCTCTTTCTCTCCCCTCTTCCTCTCCCTCTCCCTCTCCCCTCTTCCACTACCCTCTTCCTCTCCCCTCTTCCTCTCCCCTCTTCCTCTCCCCTCTTCCTTCTTCCTCTCCCCTCTTCCTCTCCCCCTCCTCTCCCCTCTTCCTCTCTCTCTTCCTCTACCCTCTCACTCTTCCTCTCCCCTCTTTCTCTCCCCTCTTCCTCTCCTTCTCCCTCTCCCCCTCTTCCTCTCCCCTCTTCCTCTCCCCTCTTCCTCTCCCCTCTTCCTCTCCCCTCTTCCTCTCTCTCTTCCTCTACCCTCTCACTCTTCCTCTCCCCTCTTTCTCTCCCCTCTTCCTCTCCCTCTCCCCTCTTCCTCTACCCTCTTCCTCTACCCTCTTCATCTCCCTCTTCCTCTACCCTCTCCCTCCACCCTCTCCCTCCACCCTCTCCCTCTACCCTCTTCCTCTACCCTCTTCCTCTACCCTCTTCCTCTCCCCCTCTCTCTCCCCTCTCCCTCTCCCTCTTCCCTCTTCCTCTACCCTCTTCCTCTACCCTCTTCCTCTACCCTCTTCCTCTACCCTCTTCCTCTCCCCCTCTCTCTACCCTCTTCCTCTACCCTCTTCCCCTACCCTCTTCCTCTCCCCCTCTCTCTCTCCTCTCCCTCTCCCTCTACCCTCTTCCTCTCCCTCTACTCTCTCCCTCTCCCTCTCCCCTCTCCCTCTACTCTCCCTCTCCCTCTACTCTCTCCCTCTCCCCTCTCCCTCTCCCCTCTCCCTCTACCCTCTCCCTCTCCCCTCTTCCTCTACCCAGCCTAACCTAGACCTCAATACTTGAGAATAATAACGTAGATATAAAAAACCCACCCACCAAAAAATAATCTCTGATTAGAAAAAAGAAAAGATTCAGAGTGACTTACTATCCGCATCACATTGGAGGACGAAAAAGGTTCCGAAAGATTGTGATTGCCGGATATGGTAAGGGATATAAGCACTCCACTACTTATAGAATGCTTCCTAACGGCATACGTCTCTAATCGCCTCCCACAACCAGTCCGACTCCTGGCCTTCACGTGTTTCTCAGATATTGAGTCCGGCGGAACTGTTCTCACTAACAATAATAGTATTAATAATAATAATAAGACGCTGGATTTTAATTGCCAAATTTACTGTTTATTGAAAAAAGACAAGATTACAAAGAAAGTTTATGTTATCACACAAACTCAGAGGTGGCCTCATCAGATCCGCCAGTTGGATTTCAAATAATCATTTGGCTTTACTTTTTACTTAAAAAAACAAACCATACCAACTGAATAACCTGTAATCTATAAAGAGACTTTAAGCAAGAGAACAAAATGTGATATCAGAAGAGCGATTTTAGATCATCGTTTGGTATTTTTGTTTCAATTTGTACAAAATGGACACAGCACATTATCGAACATGAGATTTTACTTATAGTACATTTATTTGGTTGTTGATTAAAAGGAGAAATTATCTTTTCATAATCTTCTCGTATTCTTAAAAATCTAATTGTGATAAGTGATATACAGATAGACAAAGCTAATAGTGGGCCGTTGAAGGATCGGGATGACTCAATACAGCGCCCTGTGCACACAGCAGGCTCACCACTGCACAAAGAACTATATTAAGTTTTGGAAAATATATTCTTACGTGCATTACGGATTGTTTGAACGATCGAGGCAGACAGTTGAAAAACAGAACTAGAGCTTGGTTTGATCCGCCTAGAGTTATAGAAGGAAACATCGCCATTGGACGGTACATAATATTAATAATAATAAAAGTATTTATAAAGCGCTGTTAACCAACAAAATGTAGGCTCAAGGCGCTGTGATAACATTACAAACACAAAACACGAGAGCTAAAATGACAAAGTAATCTAAAAAAGTTTTAAACTGGTAGTCTTGATGTTCTTCTTGAAAGTAGTGTAGCATGTTGTCTGTCTGAGATCAATGAGGAGTGAGTTCCAAACCTTTGGTCCGTGCACTGAAACAGCCCGCAGACCGTAGCTTTTGAGGGAGAAAAGTGGCACCACTAGAAGCGTTGAGTCCATTGAGCTCAGAGTTTTCTGATAAGAATCAAATGTTGTTCTCTGTGTCTGATCAGAACATTGTGGGTGGAAAGTTCGTTCTGGTGAAGGAAAACATTCCTGTATGTTTGTGAAGGGCAACAGTTCTTGAGACAACCACCAGAGACAGCGACACGGACTGTGAACTTCTAGTAGCGGTCTTAGAAGCGACAGAGGTGGTGACAGTGAACTGTGTAGGGCAGTGAAAACAGAGGCGGTGACAGTGAACTAAGTAGGGCAGTGAAAACTGAGGCGGTGACAGTGAACCTAGTAGGGCAGTGAAAACAGAGGCGGTGACAGTGAACCTAGTAGGACAGTGAAAACAGAGGCGGTGACAGTGAACCTAGTAGGACAGTGAAAACAGAGGCGGTGACAGTGAACCTAGTAGGACAGTGAAAACAGAGGCGGTGACAGTGAACCTAGTAGGACAGTGAAAACAGAGGCGGTGACAGTGAACCTAGTAGGACAGCGAAAACAGAGGCGGTGACAGTGAACCTAGTAGGACAGCGAAAACAGAGGCGGTGACAGTGAACCTAGTAGGACAGTGAAAACAGAGGCGGTGACAGTGAACCTAGTAGGACAGTGAAAACAGAGGCGGTGACAGTGAACCTAGTAGGACAGTGAAAACAGAGGCGGTGACAGTGAAAACAGAGGCGGTGACAGTGAACCTAGTAGGACAGTGAAAACAGAGGCGGTGACAGTGAACCTAGTAAGACAGTGAAAACAGAGGCGGTGACAGTGAACCTAGTAAGACAGTGAAAACAGAGGCGGAGACAGTGAACTGAGTAGGGCAGTGAAAACAGAGGCCTATACAGCGATCGATGAACATTGAAGGCCAGTGTAAGAAGAACTGATAACCCAAACTGTTATATGTGTGCATTGTGTGATCGTCTCACATCTCATGCACTAGATATCATTCATCGTTGCCTTGATAGTTACTTTTCTTATATTCATGACAATCTCAACAGATTGTAGTTGAACAATTTTGTTTTATTTTAAGTTTTGTTGCAATGGAAGACAAATACAAATGTTGAACCAGCACTGAGTTGAATGTTTACTCTACGGACCAAATCTTTTAGCCCCATGATTTGTTCTTCACGACAAATAGTGTTGATACAAGAGATGCTTGGCTCAGTTGACAGATAGGCTAATCTCGAAACATAATCCAATCCAATTGTGTTTTCTTTCTAATTCTATTTTACACCCTAGTGTTCCATTAAGCTCACAGATAGCGTTTAGTGCCTGCAAGTTTTAAATGTCTCGTTTCTATCTTGTATACAATATCAAGATAGCCTTGACATTTAGTCTGGACAGGAGCCCCTCCCTACCCTTTATTTGTCTACATAAAACTAAATGATTTAGTGCTAAACCTTTTTTGCTGTTTTTGTTTGGAAGTTGAATTGAAAGAGTGACATTGGGGTTAGAGGCTAGCACGGCACAGGCTGTTGGATAGTATACATTTGTTTTTAATCCACCTAATGATGTCCCTGGTGTCAGACTGGATTGACCATAGAGCTACGTGTGTAGAATGTCTGTCATCTATAACGATCATTCTCTTTAGGGATGATTTCCATAAATGGAGTTCCCAGTCCCGGTGTATAGGGTATAACGAAAGTTTGGATTATATTTTTAACAAATGAAGAATTATTATTGTTACTTTTTGACCAATGCACAATAAATGTCTAGGCTCCTCTGCTTGTGGTACAAATTAATTTAGTGCTATTTAGCTGAAAAAAAAAGTAATCTTATAAAATAGTGTCCATGACCGTTTTTGTTTAGTATCAATTTGAACATCTCTTCCAATCTTATCTTTACACTTCGGAAGGTGTTTTTATATATCCACTCACTCTGTCTGTTTGTCTGTCTGTCTCTCTGCCTAGTACAATTTTAGGTACACGTAATTTCTCCCACACACGTCCTCGGATCAAGTTGAAATTTTGCACAGTTTTGAACTTGACAAAACAAGAATCAATAAAATAATTAACCAATTAGTCAATTAAATACTGGTAATTAATTATTTTGTTTGGTATCGAAAAGGAAAGAAAAAAAGTACTTCAATGATGTGGTGGTTTAAGTTGAATTAGTTACCTTTATACTTTGTGTAGAGAATTTAAAGTTTGAAACTAACAAAAGATAACTATGAAACCTTCTACTTTCATAAGAACCTCGCTGGCACAATGGTAAGTGTATTGGCTTGAGGAGGCTTGACCCCCTCAAGTTAAAATTTTAGCTTAACTACTAATTTTTGTTTCCCAACGCTTATATCAAATCGCTCTGTCTGTCTGTTATAAAGTTTGTACTCACCCACACCCAATTTCGATTCAAGTTAAAATTTGGCACAATTATATTTAGTACCTGACAAAACAAGAATAAATAAGAAAAATATTAACCAATTAATTAATTAATTGTAATTATTTTGTTTGGTATCGAACAAAGAAAAGAAATCGTATTTAACAAATGTGTTAGTATAAGTTGAATTAGTCCCCTTGAGGAGGATTTAGCCCATAGTTTGAATTAAAGTCGTACAACTTATTTTTTAAATCACGTCACCATTCAGTTAACCCCTTCTCCTCTTCCCTACCACAACTGGCCCAGACAAGTGATAGCATCCCATCGCAGTGAGAAAGCGTCAAGACTAAAAAAAAAAACACAACCCTTTCAGACCTAACGACCTACAGCGCAGATGATGTAAAGATCATCTCTTTCTATGGCTGACAGTTTACAGGATGTCATGTGGCCAGCACAACTACCAACCACATTATGTACCAATTAGACTTGGATTAATTCAATGTCCTGAAATTCCGAAATCACAGTCTTCATCAAGATTCGAGTCCGAGATCCTCTACTCAGAGGTAGACCCTCGGTTCGGAGGCACCAGCAGGCCCCTAAAAAAGAAACAACACAACTCTGTTCTAGTGGAGATTTGAACTCGAGCCCCTTGATAGACAGCCAAGCGGTTTTACCCCTCAGGAACACAGCCCCATACGTAAAGACTAATCTAAAAATGTGCATTTTACTTTTCATTTAACTCACCATTCCCAAACGGTACATTTCTATTCTACGTTATTCGCACCACTCCAAATGGGGCTTTTCTATTTAAAGCTTATATCAACTCACTCTGTCTGTGTGGTAAAAAGTTTGTACACGTTATTTCTCCCACACCAAATCTCAAATAAAACTGAAATTTTGCACAATTATTTCTTGTGCCTGTCGACACAAGAATTTGAAAAAAACTAACCAATAAGTTATTTAACTAATTAAATACATTTTTTTGTTTTGTATCTGAAACAAGGAGAAGAAATTGTACTTTACTGAAGAGTTGGTATAAGCTGCACAAGTTCCTCTTATAGGTTGCCGCTTTAAAGTAATTTTGTCACAAACAATACAATCTTCTAATTTCATTGGCACCTCACACGTCGGCTTGAGGAGGCAAGCGCCATAACTTCGTATTCAGGTCGTCCCCCTTTTTATTTAAATAAATTCTTTAAAATAGCGAATACCGTAACAATGCACGCAGAGAGCCTTTTGTTTTCCCTCCCAATGTTTCCAACTGGTTCAAGTGCTAGGATCCTAGAGCGTAGTGGGAAAGCTCAAAGCATGAAATAGCGTTCAACAAATACAATTGATAAAAATAGTTATAATCGCACAGGCTTATTATTACTACTCTAGATCTATAACAAATTTAATTTCATGACTGCTCCAAACTAATTGATTCAAACTAATTGATCCAAACTAATTGATACAAACTAATTGATAAGCTTTGTTGTTCTTGTTTTTTTAAAAAGTATTTTTGTTTAGTTTTTCTACTTTTGTTTTGCCCCATTCCCAAATAGTGCGGTTGTATTGAAAGTTTTTCTACCCCAGTCTTAAAGCCGACTGTCCCCCACTACAGTTTATGTTGATGACTACACAAGTTGTGGTGAGACGGTACCTCTATAAATCTGGCGGACAGGGAAAGATGGTGAAGGAGATAAGCACCACTTGGTGGTAGCCACAAGATGGTCATTGTCACGTCCTTGCCATAAGAAGTCTCACGTGGACACTAAGGAGGACAATCAGGTGTCCGGGATCTTTTCTCCTGACATAAGCCATTCTTTTCATTGTATGCTCAGCATAGTGAAGAAAAGTGTGTGTGTGTGTGAGAGAGAGAGAGTGAGTGTGAATGATAGGACTAAAAGAAGAGTTTAATGTCTAGAAACCGTAATACACTAGTAACAAACAAACGCATAAACAGAGGGTTGCTTATATAAATACAGTAATACTTCGATGTGATAAAAGACAAGAGAGGAGAGTTAGGCAATCTGAAACAGCCAAGACAAAGAAGATATTGCAAAACAAACATTGTACAATTATTCTTAATAAAGTGAAAGTCTAGTCTTACGAAAGGGAAGTTAGCTTACATAACGCATTGTTGTTTTTTCCCTTCCACTCGACCTTTATTTAGGTCACCTTGACATATCTATACATAAATATATATATCAACCGTTCATTGAGTTGCTTTCTAATCTCATTGTTAGACATTGGAACCTGGCCTCAACTTTGTATCACAACAACATTCTTAAGCTACGATAAAAATAACTCAACCCTGGCCACCAATTCTTTATCGATGTCCAGATTCAAAAGTGTCCATTTCAGTTCTCTTGACTACAGTTACAGTCTGAATGAAATATCAAAGTTACAGTTTCTAGAGATGGCGTTACCAACCAGACCACTTTCGTAATGTCCAAAGACAGTGTATACAAAATCTTTATTGTGAAATGCTCGCCCTGAGCTATATCTAGGTTTACGTTTAACAGTTAGAATTACTCTAGTAGTCTGAACCCATAACGAGAAAAACCCATCTTGAATAGAAAGGTGTTTGAATACTTGAAGCTGAAGACTGAACATACTATTTAGCTAAAGAACTGTTAGGACTGGACAATGTTATTTTAATGTCAAGTGGTTCAAAGCTCTAGAATCTCGATGCCAATGGAGCCTGGTCAGAAGCACAAGTTACAAGATTGATAAATGGTAAAATAAAAACCTTCTATCCGTCCATCCATCCATCTTTCCGTCCATACACAAGGAAAGCTAAGCGTGCTAAAAATTGAATATTTAATCATTTAAATTTTGTAATTACTTTAATATAAATATAAAAAAAGCTTATATAATGTTGCATGTACACATGTAAGACAGGCAACACACTAAGTACACATGTAAGGCAGGCAACACACTAAGTACACATGTAAGACAGGCAACACACTAAGTACTCGTGAAAGGCAGGCAACACACTAAGTACACATGTAAGGCAGGCAACACACTAAGTACTCGTGTAAGGCAGGCAACACACTAAGTACACATGTAAGGCAGGCAACACACTAAGTACACATGTAAGACAGGCAACACACTAAGTACACATGTAAGGCAGGAACACACTAAGTACACATGTAAGGCAGGCAACACACTAAGTACTCGTGTAAGGCAGGCAACACACTAAGTACACATGTAAGGCAGGCAACACACTAAGTACACATGTAAGACAGGCAACACACTAAGTACACATGTAAGGCAGGAACACACTAAGTACACATGTAAGGCAGGCAACACACTAAGTACTCGTGTAAGGCAGGCAACACACTAAGTACACATGTAAGGCAGGCAACACACTAAGTACACATGTAAGACAGGCAACACACTAAGTACACATGTAAGACAGGTAACACACTAAGTACACATGTAAGACAGGCAACACACTAAGTACACATGTAAGGCAGGCAACACACTAAGTACACATGTAAGGCAGGCAACACACTAAGTACTCGTGAAAGGCAGGCAACACACTAAGTACTCGTGTAAGGCAGGCAACACACTAAGTACACATGTAAAACAGGGAACACACTAAGTACACATGTAAAACAGGCAACACACTAAGTACACATGTAAGACACACTAAGTACACATGTAAGACAGGCAACACACTAAGTACTCGTAAAAGGCAGGCAACACACTAAGTACTCGTGTAAGGCAGGCAACACACTAAGTACTCGTGTAAGGCAGGCAACACACTAAGTACACATGTAAGGCAGGCAACACACTACGTACACTTGTAAGGCAGGCAACACACTAAGTACTCGTGTAAGGCAGGCAACACACTAGGTACACATGTAAGACAGGCAACACACTAAGTACACATGTAAGACAGGCAACACACTAAGTACTCGAGTAAGGCAGGCAACACACTAAGTAAACATGTAAAACAGGCAACACACTAAGTACACATGTAAGACAGGCAACACACTAAGTACACATGTAAAACAGGCAACACACTAAGTACACATGTAAGGCAGGCAACACACTAATTACACATGTAAAACAGGGAACACACTAAGTACACATGTAAGGCAGGCAACACACTTAGTACACATGTAAGACAGGCAACACACTAAGTACACATGTAAGACAGGCAACACACTAAGTACACATGTAAGACAGGCAACACACTAAGTACACGTGTAAGGCTGGCAACACACTAAGTACACATGTAAGACAGGCAACACAATAAGTACTCGTGTAAGGCAGGCAACACACTAAGTACACATATAAGACAGGCAATACACTAAGTACTCGTGTAAGGCAGGCAACACACTAAGTACACATGTAAGACAGGCAACACACTAAGTACTCGTGTAAGGCAGGCAACACACTAAGTACACATGTAAGGCAGGCAACACACTAAGTACACATGTAAGGCAGGCAACACACTAAGTACACATATAAGACAGGCAATACACTAAGTACTCGTGTAAGACAGGCAACACACTAAGTACACATATAAGACAGGCAATACACTAAGTACTCGTGTAAGACAGGCAACACACTAAGTACACATGTAAGACAGGCAACACACTAAGTACTCGTGTAAGACAGGCAATACACTAAGTACTCGTGTAAGGCAGGCAATACACTAAGTACACATATAAGACAGGCAACACACTAAGTACACATGTAAGGCAGGCAATACACTAAGTACACATATAAGACAGGCAACACACTAAGTACACATATAAGACAGGCAACACACTAAGTACACATGTAAGGTGTACAATACACTAAGTACACATATAAGACAGGCAACACACTAAGTACACATGTTCCTCGTGGGAACGAGAACGCAATCCATAAGCGGAGGGACATTTGAAAAGTCAATGTTATTGGTTAAGCATAGGGATTACTACGATTTCGAGTCATATGCTGAATCTTCCAATATTCTGAATGTGTATTATTCGTTTTAAGTATAGGAACCTGTAGACACTGTTCTAACTGGCTAAGACCATAAAGACAATATCTTAAAGACTTCCCACAAAGCAATGGTGTTGACTAAATGTCTTGAAGACTTCCCACATAGCAATGGTCTTGACATAATGTTTTCAAGACTTCCCACAGAGCAATGGTCCCAAATGTCTTGAAGACTTCCCGCCGAGCAATGGTCTTCATTAAATGTCTTGAAGACTTCCCACAGAGCAATGGTCTTAACTAAATGTCTTGAAGACTTCCCACAGAGCAATGGCCTTGACTAAATGTCTTAAAGATTTCCCACAGAGCAATGGTTTTAACTAAATGTCTTGAAGACTTCCCACAGAGCAATGGCCTTGACTAAATGTCTTAAAGACTTCCCATAGAGCAATGGTCTTAACTAAATGTCTTGAAGACTTCCCACAGAGCAATGAACTTGACTAAATGTCTTAAAGATTTCCCACAGAGCAATGGTCTTAACTAAATGTCTTGAAGATTTCCCACAGAGCAATGGTCTTAACTAAATGTCTTGAAGACTTCCCACAGAGCAATGGCCTTGACTAAATGTCTTAAAGATTTCCCACAGAGCAATGGTTTTAACTAAATGTCTTGAAGACTTCCCACAGAGCAATGGCCTTGACTAAATGTCTTAAAGATTTCCCACAGAGCAATGGTCTTAACTAAATGTCTTGAAGACTTCCCACAGAGCAATGGCCTTGACTAAATGTCTTAAAGATTTCCCACAGAGCAATGGTCTTAACTAAATGTCTTGAAGACTTCCCACAGAGCAATGGCCTTGACTAAATGTCTTAAAGACTTCCCACAGAGCAATGGCCTTGACTAAATGTCTTAAAGACTTCCCACAGAGCAATGGCCTTGACTAAATGTCTTAAAGACTTCCCATAGAGCGATTGTCTTGACTAAATGTCTTAAAGACTTCCCATAGAGCGATTGTCTTGACTAAATGTCTTAAAGACTTCCCATAGAGCAATTGTCTTGACTAAATGGTTTTGACATCAACTTGTAGGAGACAAAAGTGTTTGAAGCACCTTTGATAAGATCGTTGTTTATCCTGCTCACTAAAGTGTCAATAGTGGCTTCAGGACAATTGGTAACTACTTTGTGACTCTCAGTGGAAGACTTTTGATCGTCAGGAGCATTTTTTTCCCGTCCAGCCACAAGGAAAAAAAAGGGGGGGGGGCGCGATCGTAGATTTCATTGTCACCTTCAGCTTCGCTATGCAGATCAGTTTTAATTAACTAGGACTTGGGACTCAATAGTTTGGAAGCCTTCCCGGAAAAATATATTATACCAATTACCAAGTAAGTTTTGAACATGACATTTTTGGTTTCAAATACCGTTCATTTTCGGTAAAGACAGTATCTTATGACCTGTCGATTCTACAAGGATATCATTGTTGTAGGAAGCGACCAATTAACATCGTTTATTTCGTAATTTACCGACATCCAATCGAATTTGATACAAAAACGCCTAGTGGTTTGAGCCAGCTATGTGTTTGCGGTTATTTCTACACACAAGAGTCATGGGTCATTTATTTTGTTATAACATACAAGTAACTTTTGAAAAATTGATTTTTGCAATAAAAATTAATAAAGAACTTTTACCTTTGACTTTCGAGGGGGATACGTTACGAGAAATAAAAATGTTCGCGGTATTTAATTTAATATACGTATACTATTTTTGGATTCGAACAGAATCACAAGATATCCCCTAACACTTTAATCTCATAGATAACAGTTAACATGCCCACTGTTTCTGACGTCACAGCCTGAAACGGAAACGAGCTATTAGTCTACTACACAGGTTGCGACGTCGCAGGTCAGTGTTGAGGCCTACTCTACCGATTGGTCTAGATTGAACCAGTCAATGTGCCTAGACTGTTATATCGGCCAGTAAGCATCCAAACAGTTTGGCATTGAATTATTTTTTTTTTTTACATACATATACATCTGGTGGCCGTGGAAAAACCCGTATTAGAAAACAAAACAAACATACACACAAAAAACAAACTCGGGAGCATTTTTTTCCTTATTTATTTTGATAACCCGCCGTGGTATGCCCTTCCGCGAAAGTCGGATCTGCGAACGTAAAGGGATAACTGTAGCTCCTATTGCACACATTGTTCTTAAAGAACATCAATTTGGCTTCGGCATTCGGACCGCGCATCGAGAGAGAAGTTTCATAATTAGTGCAAAACGACAAGCCAGGAAAGTTTCATGACCGTCTAAGCAACTATTTGGTTATTGAAAACTAGTCGACCGGCGGCGTAACATACGCCGCTATTTTGCACTGCCGGCCTTAGGCCACTGCAACCTATGCATCCGGAGTGACCCGCGCTAATTCTAGGTGTATGAATTATTAAATTAAACCATTTTATAACTTATAACAGTTTCCATCGGCCTCCAGATTTACCAGGAGCTCCTGGAAATCTCCTGAAATTACAAAATATACGAAAAGTCCTGGAAATATCCGGAAATTATTAAAATCTTTAGAAAACTCATACAAAAAATCTCCTGGAATATATAAACAAATTTGTCATTTTGGGGTGCCTTTCAATATGGAAAACCCCAAACCTACGCGCAATAAGTAAAACGGCATTTTGCATTCGAGACTAAAACTACGTGGGGTAGAAATAAAAAAAGAGTGATCTTTCCATGACTTCTTGGTCACAACGGTTAAATCCGGCCCTGCTATTCTGTGATGGATGAATACTACTTCCCCCACACCTTTTTAGCGGCCTCCGAAAGGGGAAAAGACGCTATTAGTTTTGTGCGAAATGTCTGTCCATCTGTCCGTCCGTCCCGTTTAGATCTCGTAAACTAGAAACGATATTGAAAATCCGACATCACAATATTTTAGACCATTTAAAGTTCTGATGCAACGGCTACTTTTTTATTTCCTGAAAGCGAAAAATCTAATTTTTAAAATCAGTTATGCAAACATTTTTTTTAAAGAGAAAAAGCTAATAGGTATGCATTATAAGTTAGACCTAATTGAAAACGAATAGTAATTTTGTAAACTTCATTTTCTTCTACTTTTTTTTTTTTTTTTTTTTTTTTGAGGATTCGAATAAGAGACCGAGCCTTTTCGAAACAATTACATTATTTATAAGACTTCAGTTAGGCCAGGAGATGAACTTTACATCATCTGCCCCATAGACCACAAGGTCTGAAAGGGGAACTAGTTCGGCCAGGTTCACATCTAGCTTTGCATTCATTTGCACCTATCCTTTGATGCTGGACCGTTGGGGCACTACACAAGATCTGTTAACCTTCTTTCTCCATTCTTATCTCTCATTTGCCTTTGATATAATTTCATTTGGATGTTCTTGCTGAAAATATTGAAGCCTGCCTGGGTGGACCACTTCGGGGGTCGATTTTGAGTTTGTGTTTCCACACAAACTGTCTTTTGTAACCTTGTTTTTTCTTAGGTAAGTCCGTCCAACTTGAAGTAATAAAAGAGTGATCTTTCGTTTAAGTGGTGTCCAAACTCTTGAGCCATGAAGACAATTATATAAATATAGATTCTCCGGTTTTCCTCCGTAATTAATGGTTACTTTCTGACTCCAGCTTGCTTAGCAGACATTATTATTATCTTGTTTGTCAATTTTCCATACAAAATGTTTCTGAATCATTAATCACGTTTGTTAACCTTAGAAGGCGAAATCTTTCGTGCAGAACAATTACAATACAGAATGTAATTAGCGAAAGGCCAATAGTACTTACCTACGTAAGGTACTATGTTTATCTATCTGGCTAATACTGAACCTATCTGGCTGATACTGAACCTATCTGGCTGATACTGAACCTATCTGTCTGAAACTGAGCCTATCTGGCTGATACTGAACATATTTGGCTGATACTGAACCTATCTGGCTGATACTGAACCTATCTGGCTGATACTGAACCTATCTGGCTGATACTGAACCTATCTGGCTGAAACTGAGCCTATCTGGCTAAAACTGAACATATTTGGCTGATACTGAACCTATTTGGCTGATACTGAACCTATCTGGCTGATACTGAACCTATCTGGCGGATCAAAGTTATTTGTAAGCTACTAACATGAAATCCATCCAAATCAAAAACATAACTGAAACATTTTTCACTCAATTAATACTCGAATACTGCAACAATCGGTGTTCAAATGAGTTTTCAGAGTTGGCAGGTTTTCTATTTATCCCAACGTTAGAAAGGAGAGGGGACGAAGCGGTAATGGAGAGATGGAAAGATTGAAGGATTAGGCTTGGACTACATTGAACTGCTCAGGATTGTCATTTGGTTCCGGCTATTTGCGTTTGTGTTATCCGTCTGTCACTTGCATATCTCACAAACAAAAGAGCACTATTAAAAATTCTATTTCATTACCATCGTGCTAGAAACGAAAGCAACGTCTACTTTTGTTCTTTCTATAGTGTCCCATTTTTTAAAAAGATCTTAATATGCACATCCATATAAACTATTATTAAATTTTAAAAAATTTCTAAGGGATATAAGTTGTGGAAATACCTCGGTATCACTAATTAGAAATGAAATTGACATCACCTGCTGTTACGGTAACATTTGAATGGCACAAAGACTTGACTGAATAGATTAATTTAAAAAAGATCTTATATCACTCAAATACAGTTACTATCTAATATCTATTGAAGAACATTTTCATGAAATATGCCTACAAAAAACTTAATCAAAACAAAATCCTTATCTATATCTATAATCTGCACCCACTAAACCACAGTTACATCCGATCTGGACGAAGTGGTCGCGGCTCCTCTGCTATAACAGAGAGATCTTAAAAGTCCTTTAGTTCACTTTCAGTCAGGGTGTTTCAAGGTCATTCGTCGTCACCGAGACCTACATAAGATGGATATAGATAAAACGCTGGTTGTGTGTGTGTGTCTGTCTGCGTGCGTGAGTTTTATGTTGTTTGTATTCATATCTATATCATAAATTAATAGCAGTAGTGCTGAGATCGACAACTGCTGTCGTACTAAATTTCCATTTGTTTGGACCAATAAAATTACCTTATAGCTGGTCTTGGGATGCGCCTCGAACTGTCGTTACATTGTTTCAGGGTTCGAAACCTGCCCAATGTCATCCCTTACCGTCCTGCAGGAGGCCTGGACGTAATTATCTACAGGAACGTGAAACTGACGTCAAGTAGTTCAAATAATTCAAGGTCCAGTCATTTAGTCATCTGGCCCAGGAGAATTTCGGTATGAAAACAAGACATTTAACGACAAATTTATATCCAAAATTTGATGCCAGGGGCGGACTGAGTATCAAAATCGGCCCGGGCATTACCATATAAACCGGCCCACAAATGGCATGTCATATATTTTCGGTGGGGGGGGGGAGATTTTTACCCTAAATATATATATTAGTGTGCGTGTATATGTAATTAACCTCATTACATTCTGATCTTTCATTCTTTCAAAGTTTTTTCTACCCTAGAATACTCTCTTCCTATAATTAGTGGAAAGCAGTACACACCGCCAAAGGGCAGCTAGGGAGTCTGGGGGAGTGCTGTGAGCTCCCCCCAGTCGGGTCCGGGACGAAGCCCCGGAACCAAGCATTATTTCCGTTATTTTAAGCTTTAAAGCGCAGATTCTGAGGTATCTACAGTGCAATTAGCCTGCTACTCTTCCGCTAAAAAAATTCAAAAACCAAATCTGCTATTCAATAAGAGTCCAGCGGCTGGTAGAAAATGGTAAAATGCTTTAGTTTTTGTATTGGAGGGGGAAGGGAAACCACAAAAACCCTTTTAGCTACGCTCATGAAATTTTGGTGACTGTAGTTTGCTTAGGTTGGCTGCACTGAGGCAGTAAGTAAAGTTTCCATTTCAGACAATGAGGTCTGTTACATTATAGGTGTAAGCCTAATTCTCTACAAATATATAAAGTTTGATAACGCTTCGAAAACTGGATGTATGCATTCGTAGGATTACATAATGTATTCTATTTATACATACATGTAGTCTGAAAACTATAAAAGTATAAACAATACAATAGCAGCCTAATGAGTTTGAAGCTTTTTGGTATTACTTATAGATTACAGACGTTTCTTAAAAAAAAAGTCAATATAGTCATGCTTGTTGATCTGTGACTTAAAATATACTAAATCATTGGTTTTCCTGGCTGACTCAGGCAACCCATTCCATTAAAAGATAAAAGAAAAAACAGAACGGTTACAGAGGCACTTACTTAATTAATGTGAAAAACTCTTGGCTCCTCCTAGTACATTCTCAAAAACGCGATTTGTATATGAATATACTATGACCCATTATATAAAACTAGTTGACCGGCGCGTAGCATACGCCGCTACTTTGCATGGGCGGTCTTAGGCCACTGAAACCTAAGCGACCGCAGTGGGCCCCCACTTTCAAAGGATCCGCACTTTATAGGACCCGCGCTAATTCAAGGTGTATAAATTATTAAATTAAACCATTTTATAACTTAAAACAGATTTCCCGCGCCCTCCTGTCGATTTACCATGAGCTTCTGAAAATCTCCCGAAAAAGTCCTTAAAATATACGGAAATATAAAGAAAAAAATTGTCATTTTGGGGTGTCAACGCCAATCCTACGCGCGATAAATAAAAACGACATTATGCATTAGCCGTAATTGTGTAATCTGGAGAAAGAAGCTTCTCGCGCCTCAAACTAATCAAGAGTTACTTGAGGTCAACAATTCTCAAAGATAGATAGAAACATTTGGCAATTCTTGCTATTGAACCTGATCTATGTAGGAAACCGAATTATTATGATATTCTCTATGACTTTGCAATACGCAAGGCTCGTAACGTAATTCTGTACGTAGTAAAGAATGAATAAAATACATAGACAAATTTATTTTCTAATACAAACTCTTAAATCTCACAAATTATCCGCTTCCCTACCCAAAATTGGCCCAGCGAAATCCGTTTTGCATAGGGCCCCACAATGGTTAAGTCCGGCCCTGCTATTTAGTGTTTGTAAAATGTTTGTTTGTAAATTGTTTGACATGTTTCGGATGTTCCTTCAGAGTTGAAGATAGTTTTACTTTTTAGTCCAAACCTCCAGCAAGACGAAGGGGGGAGGGGAACGGGCAGGGTTCGACAGTCCAGCACGCAGCCAACCGTAGGGACGTGTGAATACCCACGTGATCTCTCCCCCCCTCTTGTTTTGTCGTGGACTATCCGCAGAAATAAGAGAGTGATCTTTTCTTTACTTCTTCTTCTCGTTTAAACTGTTGAGGGAAGAAGAGAATTATATAGATATAGAGATAAATCACCTTTCATTAAATATCGGATGTGACAGCGTATAAAAAATTATTGTAATTATTGTAATAATTTTCATCATTAATGACTTCATACTAAGCATAATTTTGCCATTAATTATAATAGTATAAGAATATATTTAGATCTAGATTTATTTTTTAATTAAATAATTTTTTTGTAAGCCTTCAGTGTAGTATATTTAGATCTATGGTATTAAAAATAAACAAAAAGAAACTTACTTTTGCTTTTCAAATCGCAGAAAGTAGAGCTTTAAACCCGTATTGAGCTGTGAATAAGTTGGCTGGTTTGCAACTTCGCGGCTGTGTGTATGTGTTTTAAGTTTATTTTCTATTAAGTATTGTTAAAGAGTTAATTGTCGCGCCTCTTTGCTGCATTATATCAATGTTTTCTAACTTAACCTCTCTGCCGACCAGCAAACTGATTAGGCCAAACACAACCTCGAAGACATCAAAGCAGTCCATGCCGCTCGAGCATAGCAGAAACTACCGTCTAACGTTTTGCAAATGATAATACGTACAGTGTATAGTGTATTTTTTGTTGTTGATATTCTTGTTGAATTTCAAACAAAATTAATTGTAATAAGAATTAAAAAAAAACAATAAGAAAACGTGTTTGGGCCTTTGTGTCTTGCTGCTTTTGTTTTTTTTTAAGTTGTCTGCATTGAATTTTTTTTTTTTTGGTCGCGACCTGACCTGCCCATTTGGTACCGGCCCACCGGGCATTTGCCCGTTTGCCCATATAGCCAGTCCGCCCCTATTTGATGCCAATAAGAAGTTTATATTAGATGTGTACACATTTAGCTGTAACACTTTCTTCTTTACAGTAAATAGATCTAGCTATGATCTAAGGATACTGACAACTTTTGATGACCAAAATTTAACATTTGATACTGATAGTAGAGTGTTAGAGAGTATAACAAATAAAATTAACAATATATCATAATATCAATGTCTCTTACTAAATTTCAACCAAACTAAATGAACAAAATAAATAGTCAAACGTATTATTTATAAAAAAATGTTACTTACGGGATAAAACGAAACAAATTGACATTGACACAACTGCAATAGAAACTTGTGGAATGTCACAGAATCTGTACAACATATTCAAGATTTGGATTTTAATTTACAACTATAAAATATCTGTTTAAGTTTGCAATTCCTTTATAACATCTGCCAACGTTGCTACACAGTTTAATGTTTAAAGTTGCCTTTGAACTGATGAGTTTGTCAGCAGTAACTCCATAAACTTGAAGAGAGACTTGTGTCTACGTTCCCTTCCCTAAAGACTCGGCTATACCAGCACCTTTGAAGAGAAAAGAAGTTTAAAAGTTTATTAAAATTAGAGTTGGCAGCAATTCAAATTATTTTAAAACTTTACAAAGTATATAGTTGAGGCTCACTGGTTTTTATTTCACTACTTGTAAAAGAAAAAGATGAAAGGTGATATTCTCTGTTGAACTTTTATAACATAGAGCGAGATTGTGACAGGAGTTATTATTCAACAATCAGTAAACAAATAATGGAACAAGCAACACACGCCATGTTTCTTATACAATCAACGTCAGACTCTATTCCTTATGTTATCACTGTGAGTCCGTGACTGTACTCTCGTTCTATGTTTGAAGTGAAAGAGGCCATCACGACTTGATGTATAATGTCCACATAACTCAGTTGCTAATCTAGCGTTGTTGGGATGTTGTCTCTTATTGTTTCTTGCCATTCTCTCTTAGGGTAGAATCCATTGTAAGCCTAACACAATGATACGGAATGTAGTTTATTTACTCGCCCCTATGTCGCTATTCTATTCGTTTGTAACGAATGATACACAAAGTGAACAAAAAAATCTCATTTCTGTTTCATTGATTTAAACAAAAAAAAGTGCGTACATTGTTGTATTTGTTCTATGTACCCAGTCTTGTGCTGACATCTTCAATTGAATCTGAATTAAAACGTTTTTAAAATGCAAAACATGAAATAAAACAAGAAAACAAAAAGACGGCAACCATTGACTGATTAGAAATTCATCCCCAAAATGTTTAGAACAGTCGAGAGTGCATCCAGACTTTTACTAGTGGCCTTCCCTCCCTAAAGAAAATACATTTCTTTGACGTCCCTACCTGGCCTGGCCTGGGGGAGTGCTGTAAGCTTTCACAGTGTGGAAGGTCTTAAGTAATTAATCAAAAAGAAAAACTAGAGACGTAAGTAGAACGGTTTTTTTCCAGAATATTTCCAGAATATTTTTAATCATTTCAAATTTACCTAATGACTGCTTCTTAAAGCGCTAGTCTTTATTTTACAGAAATAGTTTCGTACTTAATTTTTAAGTGTTTTCTATGTTTAAAAAAATGTCTGGAGAAAGTATTGCAAACGCAGCAGGACCCCGTTCAGCCAACAGGGTCTCCTCCTGAGTTTGGAGCTTCAAAAGTTCATTCTCCTGGTGTTTACAGTGCACTCTTTTTCATGGTAACAACTGCGCAGGTTTAAAAAACAGGTTACATTACAAAGAGATGGGACATGCCGAAATAAATCGTAAAATGAAGGAGGCAGCACTGGACACTATTCGTATGCGTACGTCTGGGATCGTCCTTGTGTAAGTGGATTTGTCGTTAGTCGATTTGTCGTAAATAAGTCGATTTGTCTCTGTCCCTTTCTCTCTACCATTTTTTGGTCTTACAAGCGTAATCAACAAAACGATAGTGGAGATAAACTCGACCATTATAACAGAGTCTAGAAGAGAGAAGATTTGAAAAGTCAAAAAGTTTTCATAATTGTTGCGGACATCGCTCACGAAAAAAGATCTAGGCTACATTTGAAAACGTCTTACTTAGAATATGAAAGGAAGTCTTTTACTTCAAATAATTTAATTGTCAAAACATTTGTAATAAACCCATTGTACTGCCCTCCTCATTCATCTTCGGACTGGAAGACAAATTTAGATTTTACTGTATTAATATTGAAGCAGGAATTTATTAAAGGAAAAAACAATTTTTTGTTTTGTCTCTTCAAAAATAAATGGACGGTTCTCTCCCCCCTTCTTTTGTGGGGACGCCCATAGGAGGTGCCACCAATAATTATTCTAGAAATCCCCCTATGTTAAAAATATTTTAGAGATCTCATTGATATATTAAATGTACCTGTTTAGTTATAAAATTTTGTAATAATTCATTTTTTCAGCACTGATTTTATTATATTATATTTTATATCTACTTATAAAGAAACATATACTACAAAGACTAGACAACAGCTAGTAGTTCTATCTGGTTACTGAATTACAAGGAAATTTAATAAATAACATGAACTGGAAGAATTATTGTTCTGCAAATGTAATCTGTCAATACTTTAACTAATTGACGTGTATACAATCTGAGTAATCAAAGTACCATCTCATCAATCTAGGATTATACTTAGTGAGATGAATGCTTGTCCGCCGATGGAGAGAACATTTCTATGTTTTAGACACTGTGTCACTGTCGCATTTTTAAAAGAAAAATTCTTTATTAGCTCTGAGGGTCGGGTTACACATGAACAGGTCTAAATACACAAATATCACTGCTCATGGAGGATATTGTCAACAACTTGCCATCTTTCTGCCCTGCAAATGATTTCAAGTACAAATGTATCCCTTTTTGAGGTCACGTGCTCTGTGTGGCAGGCCTACAAAGTGAGTAAGTCCGGCTTTGACTCTGTTGTTTAGTTCTAGGGAATATTATCTATTAGTCAAATTTAATCCTTTATATATTCTGGTATAATCACACAAACTTCATATATTTTAGTATAAACACACACACACTTCATATATTCTGGTATAAACTCATTTAAAAATGTAGACCTATATGCGTACAGTAGGACTTAAGGGAATGGAATTTGATGTCTAGAATGTTCAGTTGCCTTCTTGTCTACCTCTGTCCTCCCATGATGCAATTCTTTATTTTCTCTTTCTGTATGACCTTGATTGACCATACTGACCTTCTCCCATCCTCTCCATCTCATGATTCCTTCACCACAAAAAGTGAAGACTGTGTTTCTAGAGGCTCGAATCCTTTACAGTCATTGTGTGTGAGAGATTTAAACTTCAAATCAGATTGTCATTTAGCTTCACACATATTTAGAGGAAATGATCTTTTAGTTCAACAAATATGTTTGTTTTTTACATGTTTCGGATGTTCCTTCAGAGTTGAAGATAGTTTACTTCCTAGTCCAAACCTCCCGCAGGACAACGGAGATTGGGAGCGGGCAGGGTTTGAATGTGGGACCATCGATGAATCCCAACGACAGTCCAGCGCGCAAACCGCACGACCGGGCAGCCATCCATATTCAGGGGAGATTATCATTTAGTTTAAAGCTTAGGGGACGTAATAGATCAGACAAATTAATTCCAAATTAAAACACTTTGTCTACATGCCTCTTCCCTCCCTCTGTCTCTTGCCCTCCCTCTGTCTCTTGCCCTCCCTCTGTCTCTTGCCCTCCCTCTGTCTCTTGCCCTCCCTCTGTCTCTTGCCCTCCCTCTGTCTCTTGCCCTCCCTCTGTCTCTTGCCCTCCCTCTGTCTCTTGCCCTCCCTCTGTCTCTTATACCAATACCCTCCTACTTCTCCTCTTTGTCTCTAGCACTAAGTCTTCTTTTAGGAATACCTCAATGTTTCTCTTTTCTCTCTGTTGTACTTTTCTCCTTTACTTTCTTTCTATAATTTTCTCTCTCTCTCTTTCTCTCTCTCTCTTTTTCTCTCTCTTTCTCTCTCTCTATCTCTGTCTCTTTCTCTCTCTCTCTTTCTTTCTCACTCTTTCTCTCTCACTCTTTCTTTCTCTCTCTCTTTTTCTCTCTTTTTCTCTCTTTCTCTCTCTCTCTTTCTATCTCTCTATCTCTCTCTCTCTCTCTCTTTCTCTCTTTCCCTCTCTCTCTTTCTATCTCTCTATCTCTCTTTCTCTCTCTCTTTCTCTCTCTCTTTCTCTCTCTCTCTCTCTCTCTCTCTCTCACACACACTCTTGGTAGCTAACAGGCGTACTTGCAACCCATAAAAAAAACGGTTCTCTAAGCCGAAGGAAATGAAACCGTCCAACACCGTAACAAAAATGAGAGTTCAATTAATATTTTATTTTGAAAATGAATTAATAATACTGACTCATTTATTGCCTGGCTATACTCTAATGTAAACATAATAGTTCAATTATAAACCGCGATCTGAAAGTAGTTCAGTTTTACAGCACGCACGTGCACACACACCCCTACATGCACACACACACACACACACAGATCAAATGTCGCACGTCAGAAATCAGCTAGACTTTAAAAAGTAAAACCATTTCGCATTGGTTTGTAGGGTGAAGAGAATGAAACAAAACAAAAACTAAATGTATCAAATTGAAAGGCTAAATACAAAGAAACAATATTCCTTTACGGCACACATTTGTGAACTTCTGGATTATTAGGGCACGATGAGCCCACCCATGTCTAATAGTTGTCTGACATTAGTTGGAGAAAGTAAAGGCGGTTGGTCGTTGTGCTGGCCACATATCATTCTCGTTATTTATCGGCAATAGAAGGAGACTCGACACCAGCTGCCCCTAGATCGCTAAGTCTGAGAACAAAATATTACTCCCTATAGAGATTTTTACGATAAAGTTCCAGTGATGGGCTAACTACGGAAAGGCTTAAAGAGGCCAGCCATGGAGTATGTGATTATAGTTTAAAAAAAAAACAATTTCGCTCACAATAAAAAAAATTCTAACCTTTATTGTGAGTTAAAACATTTCTTATAATTTTGCGAATTTTAATTCCTATGATATAATACTTGATGCGTCGGATGATTTGACATTCACACCAACACAGTCAAGACAATTTCGGTTTATATATTTTAATGTTCTTCCAGCAATCGACTGTTGAGTGGTTTTTTTTTGTTTCTTTTTTTCACTGTGCATGTGCCTTATACGTTTTTCCATCTAAAATGTCAACAAAAAAAAAAAAAACGCACAAGATTATGTGTTTAAATAAAAGTGGACATGGAACTTATCATACTATTTCATAAGTCAAACCGTGACCCTTTACAAGGACATTACTAATTCCAAACACAGACGCTGACTCTTTACTTCTTAACATACTGACACTCTTTTTTTTTTCTTGCATGACCGATCACAAAATAAAAGGCCGAAAATACCCCCCAAAAAAAATAAAAATAATTTGTGTCAAAAAAAAAGATTGTCGACTAAACACATCAGACCAGTCTTTACGAAGAAGTCTGTCTCAATCTCACATCAGACCAGTCTTTACGAAGAAGTCTGTCTCAATCTCACATCAGACCAGTCTTTACGAAGAAGTCTGTCTCAATCTCACATCAGACCAGTCTTTACGAAGAAGTCTGTCTCAATCTCACATCAGATCAGTCTTTACGAAGAAGTCTGTCTCAATCTCACATCAGACCAGTCTTTACGAAGAAGTCTGTCTCAATCTCACATCAGATCAGTCTTTACGAAGAAGTCTGTCTCAATCTCACATCAGACCAGTCTTTACGAAGAAGTCTGTCTCAATCTCACATCAGATCAGTCTTTACGAAGAAGTCTGTCTCAATCTCACATCAGACCAGTCTTTACGAAGAAGTCTGTCTCAATCTCACATCAGACCAGTCTTTACGAAGAAGTCTGTCTCAATCTCACATCAGACCAGTCTTTACGAAGAAGTCTGTCTCAATCTCACATCAGACCAGTCTTTACGAAGAAGTCTGTCTCAATCTTACATCAGACCAGTCTTTAAGAAGAAGTCTGTCTCAATCTTACAATTTGAAGTCTTTCTAATTCGCTGCTTCAAAAAGCACCTATACTTCAAAGTAAAAGCTAAGAACGAAAAGCTTAAAGACAATATTTGACTAGTGCTACAATTGACACAAAAGTAATCATTTAAACTTTTAAAACAAACACATAGGCTATCAATAGAATTAAAAAAAAAAAGAACAACAAAGATTGAGTGAAGGGAGAGCACTGTTCAATCTCTGCCATACTTCTCAATATTGCAAGTAGTATCTTCCCTTTTTCTGTATAAAACAAAATTAATTAACAACCCCTAATCCATTAACTAATCGGTTAATTTTTCGATTGGATGTATGGTGATCTAACAGAAGGCAGGAGAGCCGCTGGTCGTGTATACTGATGTGGGAAAACGAGACATGAAGCTCTTCAAAATTGAGACTAACAGCTGGGAAAAAGTGTCACTGGATAGATCCACATGGAGACTTGTAGATGGCATATACAAAAGTAGTAGAAAGAAGGGCGAAAGTGCAACAGCCCCTGGTGATTACAGATGCCCAGCCTGTGACCGCAGCTGTGTATCAAAGATTGGCCTCTTTTGTCACACACGAAGCTGCAAAGGGAGGGAGCAACTATTTGAGACGTAAAATGCGACAGAATGTTTCGATTGATTCTTGCGTTGTCATCTACAATGAATAATTGTGTGCACAATTTCAACTTATGGGAAGTGGGAGAAAAACAAGGGTTAACAAAATCTACCCAGACAGACAGACGGATTGAGTTAATATAATCTTTATACAAATAACACTTTTTTTTTTGCGAACTCAGCCTAGTAAGAAGACTAAAGTAATATATATATATTTAAAAACAAAGATTGAGTGAAGGGAGAGCACTTTCAATCTCTAACACATTTCTTAATATTGCAAGTTGTATCTACGCTTTTCCTACATAACACAAAATTAATTAATAACCACTAATTCATTAAATAATTGGTTAATGTTTTCGATAAATTCATGCGTTGTCATCGACAATGAAAAATTGTGCAAAATTTCAACCTGATCTGAGAAAGGGAAATGGTTGGAGAAAAAAGGGCTTGAAACATCCACCCAGACAGACAGACAGACAAACAGACGGAGTAAGATTTTTAAAAATAGCACTCTCAAAACAACTAGGGCATGAACCCGGTTCGTTTGACTTGACTGTTAATTGCCCTGATACCCGGCCATCCTATCCTGTACATGTATTCATTATTAAGGTGATACTATTGTTTTGAACAAGTTTCGTCACGCATGAATCACTATCGACTATTTTGCCACGCTCAGTGACAATGTAATATAAAATAACCAGTGTGCCTTGTGGCGAGATAACGGGGCAGCGGTTTATTCTTTGCTCGTTTCACGCGTCAAGGTATAACTTTCTGTCACGCTGACCTTCTGACCGTAACATTGGAAACATAAGTCGATCTAGTCATTGACTAAACAACTGCACCGCTCCATTCCCAGACCAGTTGACAGCCTCCGCCTGACGGGTTAGAAGTATTATTGTCATAGAACAATTTATGACTTTGACTTAATTTGTGAAAAAAAAAAAGGATTGTCTGAGCAAAACGAAATCTGTCGATCTAAACGTGTGATCAGAAATAAAAACTTTGTATTTTTATTGCGGAGATCTAAAACTTGTTAAAACTGGTTTACAGTATGGATCTTTGAGTGAATCACATTGTTAAAACTGGTTTACAGTATAGATCTTTGAGTGAATCACATTGTTAAAACTGGTTTACAGTATAGATCTTTGAGTGAATTACATTGTTAAAACTGGTTTACAATGTGGATCTTTGAGCGAATCACATTGTTAAAACTGGTTTACAGTATGGATCTTTGAGTGAATCACATTGTTAAAACTGGTTTACAGTATAGATCTTTGAGTGAATCACATTGTTAAAACTGGTTTACAGTACGGATCTTGGAGCGAATCACATTGTTAAAACTGGTTCACAGGGTGGATCTTGGAGCGAATCACATTGTTAAAACTGGTTTACAGGGTGGATCTTGGAGCGAATCACATTGTTAAAACTGGTTTACAGGGTGGATCTTTGAGTGAATCACATTGTTAAAACTGGTTTACAGTATAGATCTTTGAGTGAATCACATTGTTAAAACTGGTTTACAGTATAGATCTTTGAGTGAATCACATTGTTAAAACTGGTTTACAGTATGGATCTTTGAGCGAATCACATTGTTAAAACTGGTTTACAGGGAGGATCTTTGAGTGATTCACATTGTTAAAACTGGTTTACAATGTGGATCTTTGAGTGAATCACATTGTTAAAACTGGTTTACAGTATAGATCTTTGAGTGAATTACATTGTTAAAACTGGTTTACAGTATAGATCTTTGAGTGAATTACATTGTTAAAACTGGTTTACAATGTGGATCTTTGAGCGAATCACATTGTTAAAACTGGTTTACAGTATGGATCTTTGAGTGAATCACATTGTTAAAACTGGTTTACAGTATAGATCTTTGAGTGAATCACATTGTTAAAACTGGTTTACAGTACGGATCTTGGAGCGAATCACATTGTTAAAACTGGTTCACAGGGTGGATCTTGGAGCGAATCACATTGTTAAAACTGGTTTACAGGGTGGATCTTGGAGCGAATCACATTGTTAAAACTGGTTTACAGGGTGGATCTTTGAGTGAATCACATTGTTAAAACTGGTTTACAGTATAGATCTTTGAGTGAATCACATTGTTAAAACTGGTTTACAGTATAGATCTTTGAGTGAATCACATTGTTAAAACTGGTTTACAGTATAGATCTTTGAGTGAATCACATTGTTAAAACTGGTTTACAGTATGGATCTTTGAGCGAATCACATTGTTAAAACTGGTTTACAGGGAGGATCTTTGAGTGATTCACATTGTTAAAACTGGTTTACAGGGTGGATCTTTGAGTGAATCACATTGTTAAAACTGGTTTACAGGGAGGATCTTTGAGTGAATCACATTGTTAAAACTGGTTTACAGGGAGGATCTTTGAGTGATTCACATTGTTAAAACTGGTTTACAGGGTGGATCTTTGAGTGATTCACATTGTTAAAACTGGTTTACAGGGTGGATCTTTGAGTGATTCACATTGTTAAAACTGGTTTACAGGGTGGATCTTTGAGTGAATCACATTGTTAAAACTGGTTTACAGTATAGATCTTTGAGTGAATCACATTGTTAAAACTGGTTTACAGTATGGATCTTTGAGCGAATCACATTGTTAAAACTGGTTTACAGGGAGGATCTTTGAGTGATTCACATTGTTAAAACTGGTTTACAGGGTGGATCTTTGAGTGAATCACATTGTTAAAACTGGTTTACAGGGAGGATCTTTGAGTGAATCACATTGTTAAAACTGGTTTACAGGGAGGATCTTTGAGTGATTCACATTGTTAAAACTGGTTTACAGGGTGGATCTTTGAGTGATTCACATTGTTAAAACTGGTTTACAGGGTGGATCTTTGAGTGATTCACATTGTTAAAACTGGTTTACAGGGTGGATCTTTGAGTGATTCACATTGTTAAAACTGGTTTACAGGGAGGATCTTTGAGAGTAACAAAAGTCTGTAAATGAGTGAGAACAAAAAAACTTTGAATAAAAAAGTTTGCAAGAGGAGGATCAAGCAGACTCCAAGCTAGTCTTTTAGGTGCCCACTGGGAGTACATAGAAGTGATAGATCCCTTCAATAGAAATACAAAGAAGTGATAGATCCCCTCAATAGAAATACAAAGAAGTGATAAATCGCCTCAACAGAAATACAAAGAAGTGATAGATCCCCTCAATAGAAATACAAAGAAGTGATAAATCGCCTCAATAGAAGTACAAAAAAGTTATAGATATCCTCAATAGAAGTACAAAAAAGTTATAGATCTCCTTAATAGAAATACAAAGAAGTGATAGATCTCCTCAATAGAAATACAAAGAAGTGATAGATCCCCTCAATAGAAATACAAAGAAGTGATAGATCTCCTCAATAGAAATACAAAGAAGTGATATATCTCCTCAATAGAAATACAAAGAAGTGATAGATCCCCTCAATAGAAATACAAAGAAGTGATAGATCTCCTCAATAGAAATACAAAGAAGTGATAGATCTCCTCAATAGAAATACAAAGAAGTGATAGATCTCCTCAATAGAAATACAAAGAAGTGATAGATCCCCTCAATAGAAATACATAGAAGTGATAGATCTCCTCAATATAAATACAAAGAAGTGATAGATCCCCTCAATAGAAATACAAAGAAGTGATAGATCCCCTCAATAGAAATACATAGAACTGATAGATCTCAATAGATATACAAAGAAGTGATAGATCTCCTCAATAGAAATACAAAGAAGTGATAGATCCCCTCAATAGATATACAAAGAAGTGATAGATCTCCTCAATAGATATACAAAGAAGTGATAGATCTCCTCAATAGATATACAAAGAAGAGATAGATCTCTTCAAAAGAAGTACACAGATACTCCTCAATAGCAGTAAATGGAAAGGATCGATCTCTTCAAAAGCGCTACATAAAGATCTCAATAACAGTTAAACATAGAAGTAAGATTGAAGTGATAGATCTCAATAACAGTACATAGAAGTAGGATTGAAGTGATAGATCTCAATAACAGTTAAACATAGAAGTAGGATTGAAGTGATAGATCTCAATAACAGTACATAGAAGTAGGATTGAAGTGATAGATCTCAATAACAGTTAAACATAGAAGTAGGATTGAAGTGATAGATCTCAATAACAGTACATAGAAGTAGGATTGAAGTGATAGATCTCAATAACAGTACATAGAAGTAGGATTGAAGTGATAGATCTCAATAACAGTACATAGAAGTAGGATTGAAGTGATAGATCTCAATAACAGTACATAGAAGTAGCATTGAAGTGATAGATCTCAATAACAGTACATAGAAGTAGGATTGAAGTGATAGATCTCAATAACAGTACATAGAAGTAGGATTGAAGTGATAGATCTCAATAACAGTACATAGAAGTAGGATTGAAGTGATAGATCTCAATAACAGTACATAGAAGTAGGATTGAAGTGATAGATCTCAATAACAGTACATAGAAGTAGGATTGAAGTGATAGATCTCAATAACAGTACATAGAAGTAGGATTGAAGTGATAGATCTCAATAACAGTTAAACATAGAAGTAGGATTGAAGTGATAGATCTCAATAACAGTACATAGAAGTAGGATTGAAGTGATAGATCTCAATAACAGTTAAACATAGAAGTAGGATTGAAGTGATAGATCTTCTAATGAGCAGAACATGTAAGTGATAGATCTCAATAGAAGGGTTAGAGCTCTTCAAGTGGATAAACACTAACTAGAAACAAGCCAAATATTAACAAATACTTTAAAAGAAAACAACGTTTATATAAAGGAAAGAAATGCACATTTACAACCACATATCTGAATACTTTAAGATTTTATTCCTTTTTTATAAATAAAACTAAATTATTAAATTATCACTAATTAAGTCATTAATTGGTTACGTTTCTTGATAGATTCATGTGTTGTTAGGGACAGCGAATAATTGTCGCAAAGTTTCAACTTGATCCAAGAATAAGAAGTGGGAGAAATAACGTGTACACAATTTGTACCAGACAGACAGACAGACAGAGTGAGTTGATAGAAGTGTTGTAAACAAGTGTTAAGAAGAACACCAGAATGTCACATTTGTTAGCTCACCTTTAGTAAACGTATGCCCCAAAAGGTCTATATGATATCTAAATGTGTGGTGAGTAGGTGCTACGTCATCTCTAATGTCACCAATGTGAGTGCGTCACTTCTTCCCAAACTTACAAATGTGTCACTGTCTCGTGACCGGATAGAAGCAAGTTGAAATATACAACCTACATTTGAGGAAATAACTTCAAAGGAAAGATATCTCCGAGATTAAAACCATAATAAAGAACAAACACATTACACCAGTTGTAAACACACACATACAGTCACACCTACACACTTGTAGACGTCAATGGGTTAAGTTCATTGATAAGAGTTGATTCCACTATTTGCTATTGCTGTCACTATCTGACAGTATTATCTGGGTTTATTGGAGTATCTGTGCTGCCGCTGCAATAGTTTTATTGTTGTTGTTTTGAATTGAGACCTTTTAGTTTCTTTGTCTCTATTTAGTCTGTTTTTTTCTGATACGTCCATTCTCATTTCTTCTCTTTCCTTCTTTCTTGCAATCTTTCTTTCCTTCTTTCTTGCAATCTTTCTTTCCTTCTTTCTTGCAATCTTTCTTTCCTTCTTTCTTGCAATCTTTCTTTCCTTCTTTCTTGCAATTTTTCTTTCCTTCTTTCTTGCAATCTTTCTTTCCTTCTTTCTTGCAATCTTTCTTTCCTTCTTTCTTGCAATCTTTCTTTCCTTCTTTCTTGCAATCTTTCTTTCCTTCTTTCTGGCAATCTTTCTTTCCTTCTTTCTTGCAATCTTTCTTTCCTTCTTTCTTTCCTTCTTTCTTGCAATTTTTCTTTCCTTCTTTCTTGCAATCTTTCTTTCCTTCTTTCTTGCAATCTTTCTTTCCTTCTTTCTTGCAATCTTTCTTTCCTTCTTTCTTGCAATTTTTCTTTCCTTCTTTCTTGCAATCTTTCTTTCCTTCTTTCTTGCAATCTTTCTTTCCTTCTTTCTTGCAATCTTTCTTTCCTTCTTTCTTGCAATCTTTCTTTCCTTCTTTCTTTCCTTCTTTCTTGCAATTTTTCTTTCCTTCTTTCTTGCAATCTTTCTTTCCTTCTTTCTTGCAATCTTTCTTTCCTTCTTTCTTGCAATCTTTCTTTCCTTCTTTCTTGCAATTTTTCTTTCCTTCTTTCTTGCAATCTTTCTTTCCTTCTTTCTTGCAATCTTTCTTTCCTTCTTTCTTTCCTTCTTTCTTGCAATCTTTCTTTCCTTCTTTCTTTCCTTCTTTCTTGCAATTTTTCTTTCCTTCTTTCTTGCAATCTTTCTTTCCTTCTTTCTTGCAATCTTTCTTTCCTTCTTTCTTGCAATCTTTCTTTCCTTCTTTCTTGCAATATTTCTTTCCTTCTTTCTTGCAATCTTTCTTTCCTTCTTTCTTGCAATCTTTCTTTCCTTCTTTCTTGCAATCTTTCTTTCCTTCTTTCTTGCAATCTTTCTTTCCTTCTTTCCTTCTTTCTTGCAATCTTTCTTTCCTTCTTTCTTGCAATCTTTCTTTCCTTCTTTCTTTCCTTCTTTCTTTCCTTCTTTCTTACAATCTTTCTTTCCTTCTTTCTTGCAATCTTTCTTTCCTTCTTTCTTTCCTTCTTTCTTGCAATTTTTCTTTCCTTCTTTCTTGCAATCTTTCTTTCCTTCTTTCTTGCAATCTTTCTTTCCTTCTTTCTTGCAATCTTTCTTTCCTTCTTTCTTTCCTTCTTTCTTGCAATCTTTCTTTCCTTCTTTCTTGCAATCTTTCTTTCCTTCTTTCTTGCAATATTTCTTTCCTTCTTTCTTGCAATCTTTCTTTCCTTCTTTCTTGCAATCTTTCTTTCCTTCTTTCTTGCAATCTTTCTTTCCTTCTTTCTTGCAATCTTTCTTTCCTTCTTTCTTTCCTTCTTTCTTTCCTTCTTTCTTGCAATCTTTCTTTCCTTCTTTCTTGCAATCTTTCTTTCCTTCTTTCTTTCCTTCTTTCTTGCAATTTTTCTTTCCTTCTTTCTTGCAATCTTTCTTTCCTTCTTTCTTTCCTTCTTTCTTTCCTTCTTTCTTGCAATCTTTCTTTCCTTCTTTCTTTCCTTCTTTCTTGCAATTTTTCTTTCCTTCTTTCTTGCAATCTTTCTTTCCTTCTTTCTTGCAATCTTTCTTTCCTTCTTTCTTTCCTTCTTTCTTGCAATCTTTCTTTCCTTCTTTCCTTCTTTCTTGCAATTTTTCTTTCCTTCTTTCTTGCAATCTTTCTTTCCTTCTTTCTTGCAATCTTTCTTTCCTTCTTTCTTGCAATCTTTCTTTCCTTCTTTCTTGCAATCTTTCTTTCCTTCTTTCTTGCAATCTTTCTTTCCTTCTTTCTTGCAATCTTTCTTTCCTTCTTTCTTTCTTGCAATTTTTCTTTCCTTCTTTCTTGCAATCTTTCTTTCCTTCTTTCTTGCAATCTTTCTTTCCTTCTTTCTTTCCTTCTTTCTTTCCTTCTTTCTTGCAATCTTTCTTTCCTTCTTTCTTGCAATTTTTCTTTCCTTCTTTCTTGCAATTTTTCTTTCCTTCTTTCTTGCAATTTTTCTTTCCTTCTTTCTTGCAATTTTTCTTTCCTTCTTTCTTGCAATCTTTCTTTCCTTCTTTCTTGCAATCTTTCTTTCCTTCTTTCTTTCCTTCTTTCTTTCCTTCTTTCTTGCAATCTTTCTTTCCTTCTTTCTTGCAATTTTTCTTTCCTTCTTTCTTGCAATTTTTCTTTCCTTCTTTCTTGCAATTTTTCTTTCCTTCTTTCTTGCAATTTTTCTTTCCTTCTTTCTTGCAATTTTTCTTTCCTTCTTTCTTGCAATCTTTCTTTCCTTCTTTCTTGCAATCTTTCTTTCCTTCTTTTATGCAATCTTTCTTTCCTTCTTTCTTTCCTTCTTTCTTGCAATCTTTCGTTCCTTCTTTCTTGCAATCTTTCTTTCCTTCTTTCTTGCAATCTTTCTTTCCTTCTTTCTTGCAATCTTTCTTTCCTTCTTTCTTTCCTTCTTTCTTGCAATTTTTCTTTCCTTCTTTCTTGCAATCTTTCTTTCCTTCTTTTATGCAATCTTTCTTTCCTTCTTTCTTTCCTTCTTTCTTGCAATCTTTCTTTCCTTCTTTCTTGCAATCTTTCTTTCCTTCTTTCTTTCCTTCTTTCTTGCAATCTTTCTTTCCTTCTTTCTTGCAATCTTTCTTTCCTTCTTTCTGGCAATCTTTCTTTCCTTCTTTCTTTCCTTCTTTCTTTCCTTCTTTCTTGCAATTTTTCTTTCCTTCTTTCTTGCAATCTTTCTTTCCTTCTTTCTTGCAATCTTTCTTTCCTTCTTTCTTGCAATCTTTCTTTCCTTCTTTCTTGCAATCTTTCTTTCCTTCTTTCTTGCAATCTTTCTTTCCTTCTTTCTTGCAATCTTTCTTTCCTTCTTTCTTGCAATCTTTCTTTCCTTCTTTCTTGCAATCTTTCTTTCCTTCTTTCTTGCAATTTTTCTTTCCTTCTTTCTTGCAATCTTTCTTTCCTTCTTTCTGGCAATCTTTCTTTCCTTCTTTCTTTCCTTCTTTCTTTCCTTCTTTCTTGCAATTTTTCTTTCCTTCTTTCTTGCAATCTTTCTTTCCTTCTTTCTTGCAATCTTTCTTTCCTTCTTTCTTGCAATCTTTCTTTCCTTCTTTCTTGCAATCTTTCTTTCCTTCTTTCTTGCAATCTTTCTTTCCTTCTTTCTTGCAATCTTTCTTTCCTTCTTTCTTGCAATCTTTCTTTCCTTCTTTCTTGCAATCTTTCTTTCCTTCTTTCTTGCAATCTTTCTTTCCTTCTTTCTTGCAATCTTTCTTTCCTTCTTTCTTGCAATCTTTCTTTCCTTCTTTCTTGCAATCTTTCTTTCCTTCTTTCTTGCAATCTTTCTTTCCTTCTTTCTTGCAATCTTTCTTTCCTTCTTTCTTGCAATCTTTCTTTCCTTCTTTCTTGCAATCTTTCTTTCCTTCTTTCTTGCAATCTTTCTTTCCTTCTTTCTTGCAATCTTTCTTTCCTTCTTTTGTTCTCGTCCCTAACTTGTTTTCTATACCGGCAGAGTGCGACGTTGTTCTTTTTAAATAAATTATCTGTGTGTGTGTGTGTGTGTGTGTGTGTGCCTGGAGGCCATATCTCCTCGGTCACTTACGTCACGGGCTGTAGGCCCACGAACAATGTGTCGAGTCCATTAGGCCACTACGGCGTCGTTATACATTGTGGACAGATGTTTCCAGGGGGTGGCTAGCACAGCGTGACTGGCTGGATAGGGCCCGCGGGTCGTAATGTGAGCACGCAGTTCAATACTAAAGTTACTTGTTCTAGGTCCCCTTCCCCACTTGTCTCACCTTCCCTACTAGCATGTTTGTTGTTGTAGCTGAATACAGCATTCAAAGTAAATATATGTCCACTTCCAAACTGACCTCATGGAGACAAACACACGTTCAACCACAAACACAATCCAAAACACACACACACACACATATACATATATATATATATATATATATATATATATATATA
This sequence comes from Biomphalaria sudanica, assembly GCA_036873155.1. Taxonomy (NCBI): domain Eukaryota; kingdom Metazoa; phylum Mollusca; class Gastropoda; family Planorbidae; genus Biomphalaria; species Biomphalaria sudanica. Next base: position 155,064 of record JAZGLO010004338.1, read on the forward strand.
TATATATATCATGGGCGTAGCCAGGGGGGGGTTTGGGGGTTCAACCCTCCCCCCGAAATGAAATCGTAGTCGGAGTTTGGTGACTGAGCTTTTGCTTTAATTTTGTTTATTTTAGGTGAAATTTTAATACTAAACCATCACTTGCCATAGCACAGCCAAGGTGGTTTAGAGTTTAAAACCCCCTACCAGGGAAGTTTGAGTTTGAAACCCCAAACCAAGGGGTTTTGAGTTTGAAACCCCAAACCAAGGGGTTTTGAGTTTAAAATCACCTACCAGGAGGTTTTGAGTTTGATACCCCTACCAGCGGGTTTTGAGTTTAAAACCACCTACCAAGGGGTTTTGAGTTTGAAAACCCATACCAGGCGGTTTTAAATTTAAAACCGCTACCAGGGGTTTTGAATTTCAAACCCACTATCAGGGGGTTTTGAGTTTGAAAACCCTTTCCAGGGGGTTTTGAGTTTGAAACCCCACACCAGGGGTTTTGCATTTAACTCCCCCTCTTCTATAACACACACACACAAAACAAACTATAAACGACAATCCACAAATTCCAAGAGAACACTTAAGGAAGATTTTATTTTAAAAAACAAATTACACACTTAAAATTGTATGTGCGTAACCAAAGGGGTTTTGATTTTAAACCTCTCTTGAAGCTAAAAATACATTTTCAATAAAAAAAAAAGAAAATTACGTACTTAAAATACTATGGGCATAGCCAAAGGGTTTTTTAGTTTAAACCCCCGCCAGCGGGGTTTGAAGTTAAAAATAAATCTTCAAAAAAAAATAAAAAAATTCGCAATCAAAATGCTATGAGCGTAGCCAAGCCTATTTGGTGTTTGGAGTTCGATGTAAAAAATACCTCTACAATATAAAAAATAGCAAATTACACACTAAAATTATTTGAGCGTAGCCAAGCCAATGGGGAGGTTTTGAGTTTCAACCCCTCTCCTCCAGATGGCTTTTTTAAAAGTTTAAAACCCCTCAAGATAGTTTTGAGTTTAAAATCCCCTACAGAGCGTTTTAAGGTTGAAAGCCACTCTCTTCAATATTATTTCTAAAGCAAACTACAGTCACCAAATTCTATGACCGTAGCTAAATGTGGTTTTGAATTAAAAAAAACAAAACAACTCCAAATATATTTTAGATTAAAACCCCCCAAAGATGATTTTGACGATAAAACTTCCCTTTTCGATATAACATCTAAAGCAAAATAGTCACCTAATTCCAAGATCGTAGTCAAGAGAAGTTACACATGTCTACCAGTGGCTGGGCTCCATTAATAAAGTGCAATACCGAAATTGAAAAGCACTAAATGTGGCTCTACAAAGATGGCTAAGACGGATTTTAGGAGTCAGTTATATAGAGCAGGTCTAAATCAAGGAAATCCTATGCCGAAGTGGGAGTCGACACCTTAGTAAGGTTGTGACATAGAATCGCATGAGGTTTCCATGACATGTTCTCCGACAAAATGAATTACGCATAATAAGAGTTGCCATGACATCCTATTACAACTTGGCGCCAAACTTTCATGGAGGTCCTCAGAGCAGATGGGGAGAGGCTACAGACATTGCCAGTGACAGATTTTTTTTGGGAAACAGCTTGCCAGCAAATGCGCCGAACGGCGCGGGAAGGTCTAAGTCAGTAAGAATAGCACATTAGGTTTTTGAAATAAAACTTTTTAATAGCAAAATAATGCACTGTAGGTACCTCAGAATATGCATTTAGTTGGCTTTCAATACCAGAAATAGTACTTGGCGCTCCCCCAGAGCCCTTGCCGACAATTTTTTCACAAACTCAAAGGAAAAACCTGTTCAAGACCACAATAAACGTCTTTCAAAAGAATGAAGGGTCAGAATGTAATAGAGATTAATTATGTACACACATATACACACACACACACACATCCATCCATACAAACATCTCTCTATATTTTTTTTCGGGTGGGTTTGGTGGGTGGGGGAATCCCTCCTCAACCCCCCCCCCCCCGAAAAATAATCCTGGCTACGCCAATGATATATATATATATACACACAGACAAAGTGACGTGTAGAACATCCCATTTTTTGTGCAACAAAAACAAAACAAAAACTCCAATGCAAATGTTTGATGACATGAGCAACGTTGGTTTCCCACTTCTACTTTAGAGACACACATCGTGGTCCCTTGGGAGCTAGCACTGATCGGTCAAGGCAAGTTTCAACTTGGACATCTAGAGCTGTCCACGTACACGTGCTGGGCGAGGCTGTGGTAAATAGCTTTGAAGTTAATTCCGACATATCGATACCGTCGTAAAACTTTTTTTCAAAATTAGAATGGCCATGAAGTAATTCTGAAATATCGATACCTCACAAAACGCTTTAAAGTAAAATGAAAATAGCCATAAAATATTTGTGTACGTATTGTTACCGCCCATAAAAGAATGAGAATAGTCCTGGGTGTAATATTGTTGCGCTTGTTACTTATGTTTTCAAAATGAGAATAGTCACGAAGTGATTTTGAAATATCGATACCGTACATAAATCTTTTAAAAATGAGACTAGCCCTGAAGTAATTTAGACATATCGATGTCTTCTTCAAAACTTTTTTAATGCTCATTTGAAAATAAAATCTAATTTGGCTGAATTGAATCTTCAATTGGAAATTGCCTTGATGTTTTTACCTGATTTGAAGGAACAGATTCCTGGCACAGATGTCGTGGACTAATTGTATTTGTCAATCTCATCTTCACTTTTTAAAGGAATATTTGTGTGACGTCACAAATGAGCAGCAGATAAAGGAGAATATTCAGTCAAGGTTAGCCATAAAAGTAACACGAAGTGCCGCCTCTGTTAACATAAAGATTCCTTTTTGATTTAGGATGTGAGGAGAAGCGTCGCTTCGCTTGGGTTATTGTCATCAGGTTAGCGCATTGTATCACCACACCACACCCCACATTACACTCTCCCCACCCTCGACAAAAAAAAACCGTTCCACTCAAATTTCTTTTCCTATTCCCCCCCGCCCCCAATCATCTGGATGTTTGGTCAAAACATGAAGCAACTGTATTGCTAAGTAAATAGATGTACAAAGAAATCAATCAACGAAAAGAGGCAGGTAATGCTTCGTGTACTTTATGCTAAAAAGAAACATCGACAATAAAAGCACGGGCACTATTAACATTTAAAAACATTTTTTTTTTGCTAAATTATAACTTTAAAACTTTAAATTTTAAAATGAAAAGTCAAATAATTGTTGGGACTATTTGACGAGTTGTTTTTAGAGGTACCCTTTAGGAAAATTCCCTAATGGTTTTGTGTTGTCTGTCTGTCCGTCCGACATGTTGAGATCTCAAAAGCTAGAAAAGCCATTGGAAATCCATGTTGACCCTATTGTAATGCCTGCAAAGTTGAGATGAAAAAGGTTACTTCTTGTCTTCTACAATTTAGTTTTAAAACTAATTAATAAAAACAATAAAATAGAAGTAAGAGAAATCATATCAGAAAATGGAAATGATTATTTTTTGTTATTGGTCAAAATAATAAACATATACTGTACTTTTTTTGTTTTGTAAAAAAAAGGTGCAGGTACTCAGTGATCGATTACCTAACTTTGAACTACCAGTTCGCACCTCGATGAAAGCTAAATCACAACTGTAAAGATACTAAATGTCTAAAACATTGTTAGTTTATAATGAACCAACTTAAATTGTTTGATTACTTTATTAAGCAGTAACACATTTTATATTTTAATTCTTATTGCGCGCAATTTGAAAAAAAATCAATTTTAACAAATCTTTACTATAAAGTAGAATGTAAGGCATATGTATGAATGTATGTTTTGGATAGAAACCAAACCATTTAACTAATCTTCATAAAACTTGGCATAACTGTTCTTTGGGTACTAACTTAGACCGTAGTGTATGTATTGTAGCCCTAAAACAAACTTAAGACCCATATTTACATGAAAAGATTGAAAGGATCTAGATCTAGATCTAATTTTAGAAACTACACTTTGCGCAGATAGTTTTTTACTTTGACACATGAAAATACAAAATATAGTCTATTGATTTCATTATTTAATAAAATTAACCTTCAAATTTGTGTTTTAAATGCATTTTTACATAAATTCGTTTCTTATATCTGCGAATTTAGAATTCCTGACGAACATTCTTTCATTAGACATTACGCGAAATTTTACACATCTCTCTATTCCTAGGTCTAAAACTCTATTTGAACTCTAAGATGATAGAACTTCTCTTCGCAAAGATTTTAATCAAATTAACATTCAAATTTGTTTTTCGAAAGCATTTTTACATAGGTCTACATTCGTTCGCCAATCTTTTGATAAAAAATTGACTTCAGATTAATTAGCTATTTTTAGCTCCATTCATAATATTTTTTTGTTCATGAATTCATGCATTTGCTTTACTTATAACATCATTATTTTCTTAAATTGTTTCTAATGTTAATGTTTCAGTGACTATATCAGCAATACGCGAGTTAAAACCCGCGGGCAGCGGGTAATATCTGTCTAGTTAATAATATAATAAATTAATAATAAACGTTAAAATACAAGAAAAGTAATAATTTTTTCTTCACACTGAAAAAAACAAACAAAAAAACACAGACCTTATGTACATATCTTCACAATTGAAAAAAAAAGAGATTTAATAAATACTGCTTCCTAGTATAATGCTACATTACTTCAGGTCTCTTTAAGTTTATTGGGACGGTACCCACTTTGAGGATTTGAAGTCTAGAAAATGGGCTCGGAAGCAAAGTGATTTACAACCTGTATACAGTGTGCCATTCAATAAAATATCTAAAGGCTAATGATAACATTCAGACATGCAAACACACAAACGCGTTGGCTTCCTGTGGCAGAGTGCAAGTACCAGCTAGACTGAGTAAACTCAGTGACCTACGCGCAGACCTCAGATTTAGAATAATAGAGCCAGTGTCAAGATCTTTGAAAGGTTGCACTGCTAGCCTCTAGGGACTCACGACCGAATTCTCGGTGGCCAGGTAATGTCTGTACTTTTCAGTGAGTTTAATGAGAGGCTCTACAGACAACTAGAAGCAAACAAAAAACGTCCATCGGTTTTTATGAGACTTCTCTCAGTAAAGCAGGTATGAGGCCGATTTAATAGACTCATGGTGAGAACCGTCAGGCAGGAATGAGGCCGATTTACTGCACTCAGGCTGAAAACTGTCAGGCAGGAATGATTCCGAGTTACTGCACTCAGGCTGAGAACCGGCAGGCAGGCAGATATGAAACCGATTTAATAGACATGGTGGGAACCGGCAGGAAGGAATGAGGCCGAGCTACTGCCCTCAGGCTAAGAACCATAAGGCAGGAATGAGGCACTCAATAACTTGAAAGAAAGGAGCCGCAAACTCAAAACACAAGGACTTTAATCTTAAGGTGACTACTGAAATACTCAACGATCACGGCTGATACTGATACATATAGAAGTACAGAGATTCACAAAGAAGTACAGAGATACACATAGAAGTACAGCGATTCATACTGTTATATAATATTTCATTTATCTGTCGATATCTGTACCGCACAATTTCCTATCAAATAGAACTAAACATTGTCATTTGAAGATAACAAAGATATTATTCTGACCACACTGTACTCCCGTAACTTGTTGGTGCCAAAAAAAAAGAATGCTTTCGAAATAAAATGTCTAAGAAGGATTATAAACAAGAGGAACTCAAATACTTCTCGCCGAATTTTTGATTTAGATGTTCCTTTTTTATTTCCAATCCCTACTTTTAGCTCTCACTTTATCCAACATGGTCAGAACCAAAGTCTCAAGTCGTCAAAGCAAATCTACAAGTCACAAGTGGTAAAAGTAAAACCAGGTGCAGGAAAGCATTGCATCCTTTATTTCAAGCTGAAATGGTAGTCTGGCTGGTTAGCTAGGCTGTTGATTGCCTAGTACTGTCCAATATTTACAATATCAATTTATTCTGGCTGTCTGTCGGCATGGTAAAAGGTTGGCACACGTTATTTCTCCCACGCCCAAATCTGAATTAAACTGAAATTTTGCATATTATTTATTTTACCTGACAACATAAAAATCAATAAAAACACATTTACCAATTAGATAATTAATTATTGGTAATTAATCATTTTTGTTTGAGATCTTGAACAAGGGAAAGAAATCGTACTTGACAGATCCGGTGGTTCAAGTTGAATTAGTCCCCCTGAGGACTCTTCAGCCCTGAGTGAACATTTGTTTTAATACATTTAAAAAACGATCATGTAAACATTCACCAAGATACTCCCTATTCCCTCCACCTTTCACAACTGATCCAGATAACTGACAGGATCATAGCGCAGTGAGAAAGCTAAAAGCTAAACAAAAACAATTGGTAAAAATATTTATAGTCGCATAGATTTATTATAAATAAGAACGACATAGTATAAAATACATATCTGATCCAAACTAATTGATACAATTTCACTTAATATAAGCTTTGTTTTTTTTTTAAAGTTGTTTTTTTAAATGTTTTTCTTGCTTATGAAAAGAAACCTTGACATTCCCTGACAACAAATTTTATTGAAATTAAAAAAAAAAAATTTTCATTCGTAAGGGGATTCTGTTTATATCTGCTATCAGAAGTACAGTCTAGGCTATCAGAAGTACAGTCTAGGCTATCAGAAGTACAGTCTAGGCTATCAGAAGTACAGTCTAGGCTATCAGAAGTACAGTCTAGGCTATCAGAAGTACAGTCTAGGCTATCAGAAGTACAGTCTAGGCTATCAGAAGTACAGTCTAGGCTATCAGAAGTACAGTCTAGGCTATCAGAAGTACAGTCTAGGCTATCAGAAGTACAGTCTAAGCTATCAGAAGTACAGTCTAGGCTATCAGAAGTACAGTCTAGGCTATCAGAAGTACAGTCTAGGCTATCAGAAGTACAGTCTAGGCTATCAGAAGTACTGTCTAGGCTATTAGAAGTACTGTCTAGGCTATCAGAAGTACTGTCTAGGCTATCAACACTACATTAGATGCAAGGGTAGCAGTGTAGAGCATGCCGTAGAAAATCTTGGACGAAAACTCTTAGCGACAGGTCCAACAGATAATCGAGTGGAGTCGTGTAATATCATTCACTGGACTGTTACTAGAAGCACCTCATTGTGCGAAGCTGGAATGACTCTTTGCACTAAACTAGTGTTACAAGAAATAACTAGAATGAGAAATGATTGACTAGCACCAGCTTCATATAGTGTGAATTGATTGAACAATTCTTTTCACATTATGTATTCTTCAATTATGAAACTTCTAGGTGTAATTTTATTTTATGTCATTGTCCACTCATAAAACTGAATTCACAACTATTTCAAATTGGTAATAATCTCTTTCAGAAATCCAGTTTTGTTTTTTTAAACTTGTAGCCAACATTATATTTTACCACACTGACCATTTTTTTTTTTTTTTTTTACAAAAAGGTCTAATTCCTAACACAAATCTTGTGTTACCGTGTGACTATACTATTAGAAAATAGATCCAGTAGTTCTATTTCCAGTAGTTCTATATTATTTCAATAGACCATAACCCACATCCGCGTGTCACAGATAAGAAAAACTTGTACCGAAACCTCTGATGAGGTAAACAAGAAACTATTGGAAAATTGTGTAAAAAAAGTTTACCTTAGTTTGCAATCAATGTTCAGGGTGGTTGTCAAATATCCTAAGCAACCCTTCTCTCTAGTTCCTCTCCCTCTCTCTCTCTAGACTGGTTGTAATCTACAGCTAGTTCTAAACACTTTTTAAAGTCAGGACGACACCCACACCGTGAGACCGGGGCGTTTTCATGGACAGACCACGTGACTCAGCCCCCGCTACCTTTGGCGCAGATTGATCATTTATTGGAATTATTCTACAACTTGAGAGAGAGAGAGAGAGAGAGAGTGAGGGAGAGAGAGAGAGAGAGGGAGAGAGAGGGAGTGCCTCTGTGTGAAACGTATGTAGGCCTACTTTATTATGAACAAACTTGCGGAATATTTTTGGGGGTTTATTTTAGACCACAACCCTGTTTGAGTCTCTACAAATGTTTAAGTTGTCAAGGCTCAAAAATCTTTTGTCTTCTGGCTGGTGAATATCTAGCTGGTGATGATCTAGATAGTGGATGTCTAGCTGGTATAATCTAGTTGATGACCATCTAGCTAATGGATGTGCTTGGCAAGCCTGTGATTATCTAGTTAGTGAATGTCTACCTGGTGTATGTCTACCTGGTGTATGTCTATCTTGTGTATGTCTAGCTAGTGTATGTCTGGCTGGTGATCATCTAGCTGGTGTATGTCTAGCTGGCACATGTCTAGCTGGTGTATGTCTAGCTGTTAATCATCTACCCGGTGTGTCTAGATCTAGCTTCTGTTGTCATATGAAGACTGATTAGAACATCCTGCAGTGCACACAACTTTCACCTGATGTTCCTGAGAGTTTCAAAATCAACGGATTGAAAGAAACAAAGACAATAACGAGGGAATCCATATGAAGGTATAATTGTCTTTTCGAGGATAAAAATAAAAGATTGGCTTAATGGCTTTACACTTCCATGAATGGCGCCTGTGTCTTACTTTAATTTGTTTCACATGTACCCTATGGCAAGTGAACAAAAGTGAACAGAACTAGTCACTAGAAAACAATGTTACGGTAATTAAATGCATCCACTATCTGTGCTGCAGCTTAAGAAATCAACAAAACACGTGAATTTGTAAATTTGTAGTGCCTTTCAAAAGACGCAAATCTGCAACATAAGTTCAAACAAGATAACAAAAAGAGTTCGCGTTTTCATAAAAACTAAAAGTCAGAGCCTATGGGTCCATTTTTTAGTTAGCAAAGCAGGTCAATCAATATGTAGGTTTCGATATTTTAGCTAGACATTCCACACGATTATGGGGGTGCAGTGGCTAAGAGGTTAAGCGCTTGGCTTTCGAACCTGGGGTCATGGGTTTAAATCTCGTTGAAGACTGTAAATGGGTATCTCACTTTAGATGGGGAAAGTAAAGTCGGTTCGTCGTTGTGCTGGTCACATGACACTTCGCTCGTTAACCATTGGCCAAAGAAACAGATGATCTTAAACATCATCCGCCCTATGTTTTTTGAACTTTGTTTTTCACGGATTTATTTGTGATATTTTATAAAATAATCTTCTATATATATAATTCTCTTTACGGCTCAACAGTTTGGACACCAATAAGTAAAGGAAAGATTGCTCTTTTATTTCTGCAAGTCGGACTAAAGGTACCAGACGAAAAAAAAAAGGGGGGGGGGATACAAGTAGTATAAATAGCAGGGCCGACTTAATCATTGTGACCAAAGAGTCACGGAAAGATCACTCTTTTATTTATTTCTACCCCACGCAACGAAAAAAAATGAGGGGGGGGGGGAAAACAAGTAATCTACTCTGTATTCACCAGTCACTAAATAGCTGGGCCGGACTCAACCATTGTGGAGCTCTATGCGAAACAGATTTCGCGGGCCAAGTTTGGGTAGGGATACGGATAATACGTGAAAATTAAGAGTTTGTATTAGAAAATAAATTCGTCTTTGCATTTTATTCATTGATTTCCAGGAGCTCCTGCGTGTAGCGAAGTCATACAGTATATCATAAAAATTCTGTTTCCTACACAGACCACGCTAAATAGCAAGAATTAACAAATGTTTCATTCTATCTACGAGAATTGTTGACCTTAATTAATTCTTCATTAGTGTGAGGCGCGAGAAGCTTCTTTTACCAGATTCCACAATAAAGGGTATTGCATAATGCCGTTTTTTATCGCGCGTTAGATTGAAGTTTTCCAAATTGAATGACACCCCAAAATGACCATTTTTGTCTATATATTTCAGGAGATTTTTATGAGTTTTCAAAAGATTTTAATAATTTCCGGAGATTTCCAGGACCTTTCGTATATTTTGCAATCTCATGGTATTTCCAGGAAATCAGGCGGCCGCGGGAAATCTGTTATAAGTTATAAAATGGTTTAATTTAATAACTTATACACCTAGAATTAGCGCAGGTCCTATGAAAGTTCGGGGCCCACTGTGGTCGCATAGGTTGCATTGTCCTAAAGCCGGCCCTGCAAAATACTCCACGTAACTTTAGCGTCGAAAACAAAAAGAGGGGAGGGAAGAAAAAGTAGTATTCACCAGTCAATAAATAGGAGGGCCGGACTTAACCATTGTGGGGAACTATGTGAAACGGATTTCGCGGGGCCTAGTTTGGGAAGAGATACGGATAATTAGTGAAAATGAAGAGTTTTTATTAGAAAATAAATTCGTCTTTGCATTTTATTCATTCTTTACTACGTACAGAATTACTTTACGAGTCTTACGTGTAGCGAAGTCATACAATATATTATAGCGGCATATGCTACGGCGTGGGTCGACTAGTTCTTAATAAAAAGGTACTTTAAGAATAAGAACAAGTTAGTCCGTCTGGCAAAAACGTGAAGCTTTGTTAAACATTCGAGTTCACAAATTTGTTTTTTTTTTTTTTGCTTGTTAAACTCTATGCACCGACTAGTTTTGATCCTTTTTGTTGTGAACATAAAACATTTCATAGAGATAAACCATTTTTACAAGACAGTCTTTAGAGTATATACTATGGATAGTGTAACGACTTATTTTGGAGGGCAATAGTGTCTTCCTAAATTACAAGACAAATGTGGTTTCGGAGCTGCCTCTTTGTTTCTAATTAAGCACACAAACAGAGTGTAGAATAGATTCTCCCAGAGTTTGATGCTTTCAAATTCAGCTCATCATCTAGGGATGAAAAAAAAAATGTGTATTCCCTCTATGAATAGATTATTAATAATAATATAATGTTATTATTGAATGAATAAATCACAGAGGGAAGATACGATCTATAACTATTCTTCACAGAGTAATGACACTAAATAGTCTACTTGGAACAATGAAGTTTTTCATCTTTTTATGTATCGTAAAAACTTTTCTGGAATGCTTACGTCATTGTTAGTCTTTTTTTTTCCTAACTTCTTACCTTCTCTCTTGACCTTCTCTCTTGACCTTCTCTCTTGACCTTCTCTCTTGACCTTCTCTCTTGACCTTCTATCTTGACCTTCTCGCTTTCTCTAGCTATTCCTAAATTACTTTTGTTTACGTCTGTATCACTTCAAGGTCGTCAGGACAACACTTTTTTCCTTACGCATACACAATGTGATCTAATAACCTGGTCATCCCTACTCTCCTGGCTTGCGCACTGAACCATGACCTAAAACAATAAAAGAGATATAAAAGGAAATAGTTTAAAGACATTTAAAGAATGTCAAGTAAAAGTTTCCCAATGTACATAAATCACAATTGTAATCTATATATATAATTCTCTTCGTGGCTCAAGAGTTTGGACGAGAAGAAGAAGAAGTAAAGAAAATATCACTCTTTTATTTCTGCGGATAGAGTTATCCCCACGAAAAAACAAGAGGGGGAAGAACAAGTATTCACTGATCACTACGGATGGCTGCCTGGTCGTGCGATTTGCGTGCTGGACTGTCGTTTGCATTTTACTAACAAACATTTTACAAACACTAAATAGCAGCGCAGGACTTAACCATTGTTACCAAGAAGTCATGGAAAGAGAACAACTAATATAGTAAGTAGATTACTAAATAGCAGGGCCGGACTTAAGCATTGTGGGGCCCTATGCGAAATGGATTTCTTGGGGCCAAGTTTGGGTAGGGAAGCGGATATTAAATAAAATTTAAGAGTTTGTATTAGAAAATAAATTCGTCTATGAATAAAAAAAAAAATTCTTTACTACGTACATAATTATTTTACGAGCCTTGCCTGTAGCGAAGCCATACAGTATATCATAAAAATTCTGTTTCCTACATAGATCACGCTCAATAGCAAGAATTACCAAATGTTTAAACCTATCTACGAGAATTGTTGACCTCAAGTAATTCTTCATTAGTGTGAGGCGCGAGAAGCTTCTTTCACCAGGTTCCACAATAACGGGTATTGCATAATGTCGTTTTTATTTATCGCGCGTAGGATTGGCGTTTTCCATATTGAATGACACCCCAAAATGACCATTTTTGTCTATATATTTCCGTATATTTTAAGGACTTTTTCGTATCTTTTGCACTTTCTGGAGATTTCCAGGAGCTCCTGGTAAATCGACAGGAGGGCCCGGGAAAGCTGTTTTAAGTTATAAAATGGTTTAATTTAATAATTTATACACCTTGAGTTAGCGCGGGTCCTATTAAAGTGAGGGGCCCACTGCGGTCGCATAGATTGCAGTAGCCAAAGGCCGGCCATGCAAAATAGCGGCTTATGCTGGTCGACTAGTGATATATATTTCTATAAATTACGTCTGTGTATTATGTGCAACCGCTACTTATATTTAGCTGCGCACTTTTGTTTTTAAAGTAAGAAACACAGATCTATAATAATAATAATAATTTTATTTATAAAGCGCTGTTAACAAACAAAATGTAGGCTCAAGGCGCTGTAACAACATTACAAACACAAGAGCTAACATGACAAACTAATCTAAAAAAAAAATTTAAACAGATAGGTCGAAATGTTCTTCTTAAAAGTGGTGCAGCATGTTGTCTGTCTGAGATCAATGGGGAGTGAGTTCCACACCTTTGGTCCGTGAACTGAAAAAGCCCGCAGACCGTAAAAGGGTTGAGTCCATTGAGCGCAGGGCTCTCTGGGGGACATATGGAGTAATCAGTTCGCTAAGGTACAAGGGCATCTCGTTGTTATATATACACTGATGACAAAGTGTGGCGACCTATATAAGAACATTGTATATTTGTCCACTTTGAAAAACAAAATGTATTAGGCAGTTTGTTATTCAATAGTAACGTGTATTGCCATCGCTTGCTGCAATGTACAATTTGGCTATCTCTCTGTCTGCGTGTAACCCACCCACACACATACACACACAATTCTGCTATGCTCACACTGGTAAGATTATAAAGTAAGTTAATGATTTGATCATCTCTCTGATGTCCTAAACGTCTTTATTTAGATGATGTCTTTCTCTTGGCAACGCAAAGAAAGCTGATTTTTTTTTATAGCAGTGTGTTGTACTTAATAATAACAATACCATGTTACATTCAAAGCTTTATTTCACTGAATGACAAACAACTACACACATAGTAGAGTTCACAACACGGACTACGAAATACGGTCAGTACACAGGTTAACAAATGTAACAAACACTAAAGGGTGGCAATCCAAATAAGCAAATTCACGACATTCACCCCACGTTTAAATTTTATACATATGACACAACATCAAGTAGTCAAAGCAAATACAAAGATTAATAAGCATAAGCATCTAAACACATCTGCAATACTGGTTAATAGCAAACTGTTTATCAAACACATTAGTCTATTATACAGCAACTGTTTATCAAACACATTAGTCTGTTAAACGCGGTAGTTGGGTCTTGATTTTCTTTCTCTTAGGTTGTAGCGGCAGTTTGGATCGGCACTATTAGTACTATCAGTATCAGTACTAACAACATTACTTGGTGACTCGATGGTCGGGGCTTCAACCGGGTCCACTTCCCCCGATAGGGTTGGTTTGGTTGTTCGGTTAACAGGAGGGTTCAGAGAAGAGTTCTCTGCGTTGTTTTCTGTTTCGCTTTGAAGTGAGGGTGTCGCATTCCTGAACGAAGCGTCTCTCAGCACAGGGGGTCTCACATTCTCTGTGAAACAGTCTTTTTCTTTGGGTGCCAACAATCTTAAAGAAACTGTTTCTTCTCGGCCCGTAGATGTTTTGATAAGAGCGTATTGAGGGTTGCTATTCACAAGCTCTACCTCCTCTGTTAAAGGGTCATACTTAGAGGATCTATTATTTCTTTTTAACAACACGGGACCAGGAGATGTTAACCACGTTGGTAGGGATGTTCCAGAAGTACTTCTGCGATAGTATCCAAAGAGTCTCTCATGTGGAGTTTTATTCGTCGCCGTACACAAAAGTGACCGAATTGAGTGCAACGCATCTTGCAATACTAGTTCCCACCGAGACGTACTCAAGTCCTGGGAGTGTAAAGCTAAGGTTATAGCTTTCCAAAGGGTACTGTTCAGTTTCTCTATTTGACCATTTCCTCTAGGATTGTAGGCCGTGGTCCTGCTCGTAGCAACTCCTCTTTCGTTAAGGTACTTCTGTACTTCAGCAGACATAAAGGAAGTACCTCTGTCGGTATGGACATAGGAAGGTAGCCCAAATAAGGCGAACAACTCATTTAGGCATTTAACAACAGTAGCAGATGACATATCTGGGCATGCAAAGGCAAAAGGAAACCTAGAGAATTCGTCGATCATGGTAAGAAGATATTTATTGCGTGAGTTGGAAGGGAGAGGTCCCTTAAAGTCCATGCTTATTCTTTCGAATGGCTGAGTGGCTTTGATTAATTGTCCTATTGGTGGCCTGAAGAATCGAGGTTTAAGTTCAGCACATGACTGGCACTGGTTGATCACTGTTCTGACGTCATCGGTGGAAAAGGGTAGATTTTTTGATCTCACAAAATGTAGCATTCTTGTTACACCAGGGTGACACAAACTATTGTGGAGTAGTTTTAGGTCGTTACGTGACATTGCGGATAAGTAGCGATTTCTGCTGAAAGTGTCAGCAGCAGTGTTCTGTGTACCTGGTCTGTAAACGACGTCGTAGTGAAAGCAGGATAGCTCTAACCTCCACCTTTGGATCTTCTCATTCTTGATCTTGCCTTTATTTTGCCTACAATACATAAAGGACACGGATCGCTGGTCTGTGACAAGGGTAAAGGGTCTTCCAATAAGAAAGTGTTTCCACTTTCTCAAAGATTCTACTATTGCATACGCTTCTTTTTCCACTGATGAGTGCCTTCTTTCGCTTTGCGATAGTGTCCGGGAAAAGAAAGCCACAGGCCGGCCATCTTGATTAAGTGTAGCTGCTATAGCTATGTCAGACGCATCTGTCTCCACTGTTAGCGGGCGAGTGTAATCAATGGTGTACACGGCAGATTCCTCGAGCTCGTCCTTTAGGTTCTGGAATGCTTGTTTGACTTCCTCAGGGACAGGAAATCGTTTATTTCTAGCTAAGAGGCTGATTTTGTCTGAGAAGTTAGGAATCCATAGAGAATAATAAGCCAGCAGGCCCACTATTCGTTTCTGTTCTCGCAGGTTCGACGGAGCATTTAATTCCCGCAAGGCTGTGAATCTTTCTGGGTCAGGCTTGAGCTGACCTTTAGATATTTCGTATCCCAGCAGTCTGACACTATGTGTTCCAATCTCACTTTTAGCTTCGTTGAAGGTAATACCATACTTCTGAGCTACTTTGAAGAATCTCTGCAGGTTTCTATCATGAGATTTGGTATCACATCCACAGATGGTCACATTATCTACATAAGCGAATGTATTTTCTAGTTGCTCATCTTCGATTATTTTATCTATGGTTCGCTGGAAACAAGCCACTCCATTTGTAACTCCAAATGGAATTCTTCGAAACTGGTAAAGTCTACCCCCAGCCTCGAAAGCTGTATATGGCCTTTCTTCTTCTTTAATCGGGATCTGATGATAAGCATTTTTGAGGTCCAGAGTGCTGAAGACAGAAAATTGTGATATCTTCTCTGCTAATTCATCCATTCTTGGCATGGGATAGGCGTCTAGCAGCGTAAATCTGTTGATCGTCTGACTGTAGTCAATAACCATCCGTCTTTTGTGCCTCTCATTGGCTGTTATTAGAACCTGTGCCCGCCAGGGGGACTTTGAGGGTTCTATTACTTCTTCTTTGAGTAGTCTCTGAATCTCATCATTAATAAACTTAGAGTCCTGTAGTGAGTGTCTGCGTGACTTAGTTGCCACTGGGGTGCAGTTTGGAGATAAGTTACCAAAAAGACTAGGCGCCTCTACTTTAGCTGGTCTAAGGGTACTTACGCACAGAGGTGGTCTCTTTCCACTAAAAGGAATCTGTAGATTCTCGTGTAGGCTTATGAAGTCCAAGCCTAAAATAACATCTGAACACAGTCCATCTAAAAGTGACAGTTTAATATTTTCATATGTTTCATCTTTGAGTTGAATGGTAGCAAAGGTATGGCCTTCAGTAACTCGAGACAGGTGAGTAGAAGCCATAAATATTCTGTCCACGGAGGTTTTTATTGGCCATTTGTGACTCCTGGCAACTCGAGCTGATACATAACTCTCACAGCTTCCAGTGTCTATCAAGGCTTTAAGTGGCACCCCATTGAGAAGAATCAAGGAGGTCGATTTGCCTAGTCCTAAAGAGTGCAACGTAGCGAGGGCAAATGCAGTAGATTTTCTTGACTTGCAAGATCTCTGAAAATGTCCCTTCTTGCCACACTGATTACATGTGGCTTCACGTGCGGGGCACTCATTACGAGGATGTCTTCCTCTGCCACAGAAGTAACACTTGGTAGATATAGCGCTTACCTCTTGTTTTGTTTGAGTCGAATTAATCGAGGCTCGTAGATCAGGCAACTGGGGAGCGACAAGATCAGCAGGGTGTTCACTTACAGCATTTGTAGTAGCCCCACTAGTGGATTCTGGCTGTGACTCGTACAACAACGAATGTTGATAGGCGTGTTCAAGTACTCTGGCTTCCTCAAATGCATCCTTTAACTTTAAATCTGTTTTCTCTAGGAGACGTTTTCTAATGCTGTTGGAGGCAATCCCTGTGATGAATGCATCGCGTATGGACTCGTCACGATGTTGCTCAGCTGTCACGGCTTTGAAATTGCAATCCTTGGATAGACTGCGGAGTTTTTGTAGAAAGGCGTCAACGCTTTGACCCTGTTCTTGTCTGCACGTGGCTAACTTGTGCCTTGCGAAGACTTCGTTATTGGGCTGCACATAGATGTTGTTTAGTGACTGGATTGCTTCCTCATATGTTTCCTTGTCACTAATCATCTGGTACACCGATGGCGAAATGTAGTTAATTAGTAGTTTTTTGTTATCTACATTTTCTATAGTAACTACAGACACAAAGTTTTTAAATGTTTCGTACCAGTGCAGCCACTTTTCTTGTGCTTGAGGTGCGGTAGGTTCCACGTCGAATCTTTCAGGCCGAAGTAGTCTATCCATGTTTAGACAGATTCAGTGAAATAAATTGTTGTACTTAATAATAACAATACCATGTTACATTCAAAGCTTTATTTCACTGAATGACAAACAACTACACACATAGTAGAGTTCACAACACGGACTACGAAATACGGTCAGTACACAGGTTAACAAATGTAACAAACACTAAAGGGTGGCAATCCAAATAAGCAAATTCACGACACAGTGTCAGCTTCACCTCAAACCATCTCCTCCCAGAGAAAACTGATTAGTTTATATCAGTGTCAGCTTCACCTCAAATCATCTCCTCCCAGAGAAAGCTGATTTGTTTATAGTGCTGTCAGCTTCACCTCAAACCATCTCCTCCCAGAGAAAGCTGATTTGTTTATAGCAGTGTCAGCTTCACCTCAAACCATCTCCTCCCAGAGAAAGCTGATTAGTTTATATCAGTGTCAGCTTCACCTCACATCATCTCCTCCCAGAGAAAGCTGATTTGTTTATAGCAGTGTCAGCTTCACCTCAAACCATCTCCTCCCAGAGAAAGCTGATTTGTTTAAAGCAGTGTCAGCTTCACCTCAAACCATCTTCTCTCAGAGAAACCTGATTTGCTTAAAGCAGAGTGTTAGCTTCACCTCAAACCATCTCCTCCCAGAGAAAGCTGATTAGTTTATATCAGTGTCAGCTTCACCTCAAATCATCTCCTCCCAGAGAAAGCTGATTTGTTTATAGCAGTGTCAGCTTCACCTCAAACCATCTCCTCCCAGAGAAAGCTGATTTGTTTAAAGCAGTGTCAGCTTCACCTCAAACCATCTTCTCTCAGAAAACCTGATTTGCTTAAAGCAGAGTGTTAGCTTCACCTAAAACAATCTCTCTCAGAGAAAGCTGATTTGTTTATAGCAGTGTCAGCTTCACCTCAAACCATCTCCTCAAGAGAAAGCTGATTAGTTTATATCAGTGTCAGCTTCACCTCAAATCATCTCCTCCCAGAGAAAGCTGATTTGTTTATAGCAGTGTCAGCTTCACCTCAAACCATCTCCTCCCAGAGAAAGCTGATTTGTTTAAAGCAGTGTCAGCTTCACCTCAAACCATCTTCTCTCAGAGAAACCTGATTTGCTTAAAGCAGTGTCAGCTTCACCTCAAACCATCTTCTCTCAGAGAAACCTGATTTGCTTAAAGCAGAGTGTTAGCTTCACCTCAAACTGGTGGTTAAAGAGATACAAAAACCGTTCTAAACCCTAATCACCCAACGCCATCTTCGTTAGTCGTTACACAGTTACGAGCGACTCATATCAAGATTTGCCCCAAAAGAATAACCAGACAGAAATTTAATAGAAACGTAGACAACAGTC
Source organism: Biomphalaria sudanica (assembly GCA_036873155.1). Classification (NCBI taxonomy): domain Eukaryota; kingdom Metazoa; phylum Mollusca; class Gastropoda; family Planorbidae; genus Biomphalaria; species Biomphalaria sudanica. The sequence continues at coordinate 173,449 of JAZGLO010004338.1, forward strand.
CATCTTTATGAACTTTGAGGCAGAAATTACAGGGATGACAAAGGCATTTTAGTTATTAATTTTATTTTTGAGCCCCGGAAAGGAGGTGCCGGGGTGGGGGCGTGAACTAGAAATTGTTGACTTAACAGTAGACACTAACAGGATGAGAATCTGGAATGTCATTGTATCTGTGTGGAGCTATGAAGTCATGCTGCAAAGTGTCTTGCTCAGCACTGTGGAATTAGTCCGTCCTGCCCTGATTCCAGTCAGCTAAGTTGTGGTGCCCTTCAGCTGGTATTTATAAGTTACAAATACTGAGATATTGTCTTACAAGATTCGATTTAGATCAAGGACACGCGGCTCGCGGGCTTAATTCAACAGTAAAGATCATCAAATGTCAGTGTTGACTTTACCATTTTACAATTTTATAACATTTTTTTTCAAAACAACACAACAAACAAACTGACGGACAGAAACCACGTTTTAAATTGATAAGATCATGTTGACAAAATATAATATTTTTATTTTTTAAAATATTGTTAAGTTTTAATACTCTAACTGGATAGACTGATTTTCCAAAGATTTTTTTATTAATTACAATTTACATTTGATTAGATTAGCCAGTGTTTCTCAAACTTTTACCGTTTCCCCCCCCCCCCCGCCTAAATGATAAAATTACGTTCACGACTCACTTAGCAGCAGGGGACCTGTAGGAGTTCTGTAGGCTCTCACAATGAGGTCTGGAAAGGTTTTATGAATATAATAAAAGAAAAAAGAAACTTAAAGACTTATCAGTTGAACACAATTTTCAGGGTCTTTTTTTTTCATGTGTATTAAATTTCAACTTAAAATTTTTTTTTTTAGAAAACATATTTCGTATTAATTTTTTTTGAGTACTAAACTCACAACTCTTAGAACTGGCAGGAGGTGTTCGTGCAGCAAGAGGCGTGGCCTAGGAAAGCGCTGTAAGCTCCTCCCAAAGGATCCAGTTCAGAGCCCCGTCGCCAAACGTATTCTGACGTTCTGAGCTTCAGAAAAACTTTGTCCTGGAGTCTAGAACGCCTTTTCCTCGAAGTAAGAAGAGAGAATGTCCAGGCCAATATTGAAGTGGTGTCTTTCACTCTGGCGCACCTTCTCATAACTAAAGAGGCTGCGATGACCATTATTAAGCGAGAGGGACATTCGAGGTACAGAGGTCGCACGTACGTCTGTAATGAGTGTCATAGTCATAGGACCACCTGTGTTTTACGTAAGACGTCTTGTGTTAAATAAGACGTTTTGACGCGGAACTTTTTTTTTGTCTCACAAACGTCGCCAATATAACGAGAAGCAACAATGGGAAGAATTTCGATCTTTCTCACACAAGAAAGTCGAAAAGAGTCACATTAACGGAGACCTTTTGAAATGTCTTCTTCAAAAAGTTTTGAATCGATATTGTTGCAAACGCCCCTCGCGAAAATACTATACATTTTACTTAAAATATTTTTAATTTTTAAAACACTGGTAATATTTTACTAATATTCAAAGAAGGATTGATGTTTACAATAAAAAAAAACTACTTTTTTCCATCTTATCAAGACATTGCACTTTCTTTGAGAGAACGTATCGTCCCCAAACCCACAGTTTGAGAAACGCTGAAATAAACCAAAAGGTGCCAACTACATTTAGTGACTCTTGTTAGAGCAGCAAAGCTCATTCATCAAGAGTTACTTTAGTCTGAACTTAGCATTGAGACTTTTATTTTACATTCTAGTAAAATACCACACCTTAAATTCTTAACAATTAAATAACAAGAGAATTTATCTTCATTACAAAATGTAGGCCCTATGTCTTTTAAGCTATTTTCAAATGCTTTTAAAATCAGATACTAGTGCGGTCTATTTACAAAAAAAAGGCAACTGTTTTTCAGGGTCTGTACCAGATAAAGTAAAGTTCCCCTTTCAGACTTTGCGATCTATGTCAATTTCACCTCAAACCATCTCCTCCCCCCCCCCCCCAAAAAAAAAGGGTATAGGCGCGTATCTTACAGTGGTTTGTATTTAATTGTCGTGGTTAAAGAGATGCGATCTATAGGGCAGATGATGTTAGGTCATCTGTTCCTTTGGTCAACGGTTAACGAACAGGGTGTCATGTACCTAGCACAACGACCAACCACCTTAAAATTCCGAAATTCAACATCCAAGTCTTCACCGAGATTCGAGACAAGGACTCCACCTCTCAGCCACCGCGCCCCCTTTAAGTTTATTGAAAGATGATCTAAACTGTGCATATAATTTTACGCAAGCCAAAGTACGAGATCAATACCCGACTTGGGCTAACCCTTATTTTTTTAAATACTTTTTTTAAATTTTTAACTAGCAGTGCGCCCGTCGATTTGTTCATAAGCTTTATAGTATTTATTAAGGTTGAAACATCCCTTTCTTTTCTTTCTATTTCTGAATTTTAATAAACGGGCCATATTTTAACGATCAACCTATCATACTTTTTAAGCTTGTGAATTAGTGTATCTGTTACAATAATATTTTACGGCCCGCTTTCTCTTTCTTTCTCTCTCTCTCTCTCTCTCTTTCGCTCTATGGAACCCCCCCCCCCCCCCCACCCCCGTTTTTTTTTTTACCTTTGCATCGTAATTTCTCCCACTGAGACTTTTGACTTGAGTTGGAAAGACCCGTTTCAAAATGCTCTCCGACACATACGCTCTCATATTTAGGGCCCGTTAGTGACACTTTTGGTTATCCGATCCACACGCCCCCTTACCTATATATAACTTAATAGAAGTAAAAACTGCATTATTCGCACATTCAGTCTGAAAAGTTTATACGCAACTCATTTCAACATAGATCTTGTTTGTCTTCTCTGCACTTTTTGTTTCCTCCAGGAGAAGGCTGGGCTTATTTTTTTTTTTAAAGGCTTCAAATAAAGCTTAAGCGTCGAATAAATGGTAAACAATATTTTAAATGAAATGTTTCTGTAAGAACGCGATCAGTTGATGAAATAAAAGTCTTCGTTCGTTTCAAACCAAAAACCAACTGTTCACGACAGGACCACAGGGCATGCCATTTGATCTGATTGTTTTACAAGTAGATGGAGTGGCGAGACATTCAAACCGAGCATTTCAAGAAAAGTGGATTATCTTGTGAGTATCATACATCTGGCTATCTATATAAATGAAGCTCAAACGAAAGTGTTTTATATCATTGTGAGTTCTTTCGTTTACGGTTTCTTGAATAAAATATTTGAACACTTTTACAATCTCGGCTAGAACCACAAACAAACAAAGAATCAATATACTTTTAAAAATAATCTGCTCTATTTTAGTATATGACATTAAAAGACATTGGTTTATCATAAATAGAATTTAAAATGTAGGTACACTTGTTTGAGCTCAAGGTACTTTGATAGTCTCTTAGCATAGCGGATTCATTAAAATAAAGTTATCTTATCCTGATTTAAAAAACAAAACAAAAAAGAAACGTCTGGGTACATGTGTTTTTATCAATAAGCTTCAATGGATTCATTATTAGTGTATTTTAAAGCAAGTATTTTAGAATTTAGAACTAAGGGTTTTAGAGAAGGACAGCGGTCGTTTTATTGGAGAATACAGAATTAAGGGTATGCTTCTATTCTTGTCTGTGTATGGCCCATCCAGTCAAATGTTTCCCCACGTCGGTGAAATAGTGTCTCTCAGTGAAAATATAAATCCAGATGTCACGTGTCCAGGTGAACTTCAACCAGAATTGGGGCTAAAAGTTGCAAGGGCGCTTAATGTTGCTTGAAGCAGTGCTAAAGGTGGCGAGGCAGGTTAATGTAGCTTACAGCGGTGCTAAAAGTTGCTAGGGTGCTTAATGTTGCTAGAATCGATGTTGCTAAGTGTGGCTGACAAAATGAGATCTGCGCTGCCTTTAGAAGCTGGCATAAAGACGGGAGAAAGTTGTTCTAACCACTGGCGCCACGCCCTCTTACGTTTTGTGTGTCATTTTGGGGTCTTATATTTATTATTCAATAATTGTCTCGTGATTTGATTGAGCTTTGAAAATAAAAATTTGAACTAAACTTTTGTAGTGAGATTTCACGACAGAAAACACAAACACCCCCCAGTCTCTGTTCCTCCAAGAGAAACTGTCAAGTTTCAAAAGAAAACAAAAACACGTATTTCAAACGTCTTCTTACTGTTCACTTACTTATTAGAACACTCGACTTCTTTCATCTATGTTTACAGACATTGGTTTACATTGGAATAATCGTGATTGGCGTACGTAACTCAACTATATAATACTGGTGGCATGGGCGTAGTCAGGAGGGAGTGGGTTGAGGAGGATTTTATATATGTGACACACGTATGTGTAAGTAATGTTATCTTTATTACATTTTGACCCGTCATTCTTTCGGAAGACGTTTATTGTACCCTAGAATAGGTTCTTCCTGGAGTACACCCAACCTTGCCAGCCATTGGCTCGGAGGAAGCACTATTTCCGGTATTTCAAACACTAAAAGAAATGCATGTTCTGATGTAACTACATTTATTATTCTGCCATAAAATATTTTAGTTCAAAAACCAAATCTGCTATTCACTGCACTTTATTAATGGAGTCCAGCGACTGTTAGAAATGTGTAACCCCTCTTGGCTACGCTCATGGAATCTGGTGACTGTTGTATGATTTAGTCTTCTATTTAAGAGGGGGGTATCGTAAAAAAAATAATTGAAGGTGGTTTTAAACTCAAAATCGTGACTGCCGTTTGCATTATTTTTTTTGTTTTATAGAAATAGAATTTATTTTTAGAAAAATTATAGTCGCTACTTATTGATGTTTTACATTCTTATCTTCTTATCTTATATAATACAGACGTTACTTCAAAAAAGAAGATGATTACATCCTACGTGTCATGCATTTAGTCATGCAGATTACGATGACTTAAATTCTGCCAAGTCACTGGTTTTCCTGGCTACCTTCTCCTAGAACCCAAACCCTTCAACCCAAACCTTTCAACCCAAACCCTTTAACCCAAACCTTTCAATGCAAATCCTTCAACCCATCCCTTCAACTCTAACCCTTCTAGTAATGATGTCATGCAGCAGTGATCTTTTTTTTATATTATTGCATTTTTGCGACCTGGTATTTTATGGTATGACATACAGACGTTACTGGAAAGAAAAAGAAGAAAAAAGAAACGTCCTGCTCATGTTCCTGCTCATGTTCCTGCTCATGTTCTTGCTCATGTTCCTGCTCATGTTCCTGCTCATGTTCCTGCTCATGTTCCTGGTCAATCAATGTCAGATCTATTTAGTTTATAACATGAGACTGTATGTCAATTCTTGAGCTACATTAGTTTTGAAATACAGGCATATATCGTATTTAAGAGACATGTTGATGTATGCAAAGGAAGGAGGATGACCACATGACCCTCCAACCATTTCCTTAGGGTCTGTTACTTGTTTCCAGCATTCACAACTTCAGAATGTACACACACACAAAATTAACGCACTTTTAAAGGAAACTCTTTCGCTTTGGAAGAGTTACTGGGAATTTCAAATAAGTCTACGTATTGAAATATCTTTTCTATTGACGGGAAGCTTGAGCTCAACTCTTGGTCTAGCTCAGTCTAGGAAACGTTTGTCCATCGCCTTCAATTTTTAAAACTCTTTATTTCCATCTTTATTGAATGAAATCTCTTACATTGGTCCATAACTATCCAGTAGCATAACGTATGTATCTGCTATCATCACATGACCAATTAAAAGTGTACGATTGAAACTAAACACCGAAGCTGAAGCTCTCCATGACACTTGAATATCTTTTTATAAGATCAAAGAACTGTGTACGTCATCAATTAACGGCCTATTAATTAATCTTTTGTTTGAAGGGGGGAGAGAAATAATTTATCTTTTACCCTCCCCTGCAAACAAATAACTAGCTACGGTTCAAAGAATCCAATCCAGTATTTATAGAAGATACTTAGTGTTACGCATGTTATGCTTATCTCATATTGAAAATATCAAGTTGATTTTTCATGCTGAACTTCTTTGTCTAGCTTTTTGGTGTATCCGGTGATCAAAATAAAAGGTGTGTTGAAATTATTTCTAAAGTTAGATTATAATTTGCGTGCAGTTTTTTAGCCTTACAGAATCAAATTTGAAAAACATTTTTTTTAAATTTGGTTGGCAACTTTAAGTTCAATTTAACGTCCTTGACATTGTTTAGCTTATCGTGAAACTCTCCCAATGGGACTCAAAAAATACTGGGGGATTTTCACTTGCAATTTTCGATTTTAAACAATGTCAAGAACGCTTTAATTGAAAAGATCAATGCCGCCAACTTTGTAATAAAAATTAGGTTGTGCTATAGGTAAAGGATCTTAGAAATTGAATGTGATAATTCTACAAAAAAAGGCACAGGATGTATCGTATAGTTTTTGAATAACATAGCTTATCAACACTTCCTATATGCTGTACACCGGATACACCAAATAGGTAGCTATTTATAGGTATCCACCATAGATAGAGAGATATCCAGTAAGAAAAAAAAAATTGACTTTTAGGTTGACACAAAGAATAATTTCATGCACGAGCTGCCAAATGTGGATGAAAAACTAGGAAACAGCTTTAGCCGTCAGACAGTCCCAGATTTTAACAAGTTTCCTTTCAAACAGCATCGGCCAAGATCAAAACCCTGGCGATGTCGACGTCACAATTAAGTCAATACTCCAGAGTACTTAGGGAAAGTCAATTTAAACACAAGGAAATTGTGTATGTGTTTGAGTGGGGGGTTGGACGAAAGAAGGGGTATCAGCCCTGGCAAGCTTCAAGAAGTAAGTTTTTAGTAAGATCTACCTGCAAACAAAGTTTAAATCAACACTACCCCCTTCCTTCCACGTGGGGAGGTAAACCTCGCTCAATAGGAATATCGGTGTTCGCGTATCATTCAGAGATTTGAGTTGAATTCATTGCAATAAAGTGGGGGGGGGGGGGAGACAAAAAAGTATAAACGAAAGAGAGGGAAATAAACGCCCGGGGCGGGGAAATAGGGCGGACCAGCATAAAGCTGAATTGTTGACTTAAAAATAGAAGCTTACAGTGTTAAATAAACATAAAGCATACATCGGATTTAACTCCTCTCTCTCTCTCTCTCTCTCTCTCTGTGAAAAGAAGAGGGCGTCACTCTGTTTTTAAAATGTGTGAAATGGGCGGAAACAGAAATTAATTGAAAAAAAACAGCGGAAGTGATTGTTTTCAAATAGTCAGAGAGAACTGGAATGTCAGACAACGGATGGAGACTAGATGAATTTATTAATTAAAAAGATGATAATACAAAATTGACAATGATAATAAAGAAAAGATTCCAGCTTTTTGGTTTGTTGGTTTGTTTCTTTGCTACGTCTGTTAAAATCTGGTATTCACTTTGGATTCTTGTCTGTTTATTCCTTCAGTCTTGTTTGACTTTCTTTTCACTTTAGTCTGTTTTTTCTCCTCTTCTCTTATTTCCTCACTTCCTTATTTCTTACTTTCACTTTGTCTCTATCCCATGCTCTAACTTTCACTTTGTCTCTATCCCATGCTCTAACTTTCAATTTGTCTCTATCCCATGCTCTAACCTTCACTTTGTCTCTATCCCATGCTCTTACTTTTACTTTGTCTCTATCCCATGCTTTTACTTTTACTTTGTCTCTATCCCATGCTCTTACTTTTACTTTGTCTCTATCCCATGCTCTTACTTTCACTTTGCCTCTATCCCATGCTCTTACTTTTACTTTGTCTCTATCCCATGTTTTTACTTTTACTTTGTCTCTATCCCATGCTCTTACTTTCACTTTGTCTCTATCCGATGCTCTTACTTTTACTTTGTCTCTATCCCATGCTCTTACTTTTACTTTGTCTCTATCCCATGCTCTTACTTTTACTTTGTCTCTATCCCATGCTCTTACTTTCACATTGCTCTATCCCATGCTCTTACTTTTACTTTGTCTCTATCCCATGTTTTTACTTTTACTTTGTCTCTATCCCATGCTCTTACTTTCACTTTGTCTCTATCCCATGCTCTTACTTTTACTTTGTCTCTATCCCATGCTCTTACTTTCACTTTGTCTCTATCCCATGCTCTTACTTTCAATTTGTCTCTATCCCATGCTCTTACTTTTACTTTGTCTCTATCCCATGCTCTTACTTTTACTTTGTCTCTATCCCATGCTCTTACTTTTACTTTGTCTCTATCCATGCTCTTACTTTCACTTTGTCTCTATCCCATGCTCTTACTTTCAATTTGTCTCTATCCCATGCTCTTACTTTTACTTTGTCTCTATCCCATGCTCTTACTTTTACTTTGTCTCTATCCCATGCTCTTACTTTTACTTTGTCTCTATCCCATGCTCTTACTTTTACTTTGTCTCTATCCCATGCTTTTACTTTCACTTTGTCTCTATCCCATGCTCTTACTTTTACTTTGTCTCTATCCCATGCTCTTACTTTCACTTTGTCTCTATCCCATGCTCTTACTTTTACTTTGTCTCTATCCCATGCTCTTACTTTCACTTTGTCTCTATCCCATGCTCTTACTTTTACTTTGTCTCTATCCCATGCTTTTACTTTCACTTTGTCTCTATCCCATGCTTTTACTTTTACTTTGTCTCTATCCCATGCTCTTACTTTTACTTTGTCTCTATCCCATGCTCTTACTTTTACTTTATCTCTATCCCATGCTCTTACTTTTACTTTGTCTCTATCCCATGCTCTTACTTTTACTTTGTCTCTATCCCATGCTCTTACTTTCACTTTGTCTCTATCCCATGCTCTTACTTTTACTTTGTCTCTATCCCATGCTCTTACTTTTACTTTGTCTCTATCCCATGCTCTTACTTTCACTTTGTCTCTATCCCATGCTCTTACTTTCACTTTGTCTCTATCCCATGCTCTTACTTTCATTTTGTCTCCATCCCATGCTCTTACTTTATTTTGTCTCTATCCCATGCTTTTACTTTCACTTTGTCTCTATCCCATGCTCTTACTTTCACTTTGTCTCTATCCCATGCTCTTACTTTCACTTTGTCTCTATCCCATGCTCTTACTTTCATTTTGTCTCTATCCCATGCTCTTACTTTTACTTTGTCTTTATCCCATGCTCTTACTTTCACTTTGTCTCTATCCCATGCTCTTACTTTCAATTTGTCTCTATCCCATGCTCTTACTTTTACTTTGTCTCTATCCCATGCTCTTACTTTCACTTTGTCTCTATCCCATGCTCTTACTTTTACTTTGTCTCTATCCCATGCTCTTACTTTTACTTTGTCTCTATTCCATGCTCTTACTTTCAATTTGTCTCTATCCCATGCTCTTACTTTTACTTTGTCTCTATCCCATGCTCTTACTTTTACTTTGTCTCTATCCCATGCTCTTACTTTTACTTTGTCTCTATCCCATGCTCTTACTTTCACTTTGTCTCTATCCCATGCTCTTACTTTTACTTTGTCTTTATCCCATGCTCTTACTTTTACTTTGTCTCTATCCCATGCTCTTACTTTCACTTTGTCTCTATCCCATGCTCTTACTTTTACTTTGTCTCTATCCCATGCTCTTACTTTTACTTTGTCTCTATCCCATGCTCTTACTTTTACTTTGTCTCTATCGCATGCTTTTACTTTCACTTTGTCTCTATCCCATGCTTTTACTTTTACTTTGTCTCTATCCCATGCTCTTACTTTTACTTTGTCTCTATTCCATGCTCTTACTTTTACTTTGTCTCTATCCCATGCTCTTACTTTTACTTTGTCTCTATCCCATGCTCTTACTTTTACTTTGTCTCTATCCCATGCTTTTACTTTCACTTTGTCTCTATCCCATGCTCTTACTTTCACTTTGTCTCTATCCCATGCTCTTACTTTCACTTTGTCTCTATCCCATGCTCTTACTTTTACTTTGTCTCTATCCCATGCTCTTACTTTTACTTTGTCTCTATCCCATGCTCTTACTTTTACTTTGTCTCTATCCCATGCTTTTACTTTTACTTTGTCTCTATCCCATGCTCTTACTTTTACTTTGTCTCTATCCCGAGCTTTTACTTTCACTTTGTCTCTATCCCATGCTCTTACTTTCACTTTGTCTCTATCCCATGCTCTTACTTTCACTTTGTCTCTATCCCATGCTCTTACTTTTACTTTGTCTCTATCCCATGCTCCTACTTTTACTTTGTCTCTATCCCATGCTCTTACTTTTACTTTGTCTCTATCCCATTTTCTTACTTTTACTTTGTCTCTATCCCATGCTTTTACTTTTACTTTGTCTCTATCCCATGCTCTTACTTTTACTTTGTCTCTATCCCATGCTTTTATTTTCACTTTGTCTCTATCCCATGCTCTTACTTTCACTTTGTCTCTATCCCATGCTCTTACTTTCAATTTGTCTCTATCCCATGCTCTTACTTTTACTTTGTCTCTATCCCATGCTCTTACTTTTACTTTGTCTCTATCCCATGCTCTTACTTTTACTTTGTCTCTATTCCCATGCTCTTACTTTTACTTTGTCTCTATCCCATGCTCTTACTTTTACTTTGTCTCTATCCCATGCTTTTACTTTCACTTTGTCTCTATCCCATGCTCTTACTTTTACTTTATCTCTATCCCATGCTCTTACTTTCACTTTGTCTCTATCCCATGCTCTTACTTTTACTTTGTCTCTATCCCATGCTCTTACTTTTACTTTGTCTCTATCCCATGCTCTTACTTTCACTTTGTCTCTATCCCATGCTCTTACTTTTACTTTGTCTCTATCCCATGCTCTTACTTTCACTTTGTCTCTATCCCATGCTTTTACTTTTACTTTGTCTCTATCCCATGCTCTTACTTTCACTTTGTCTCTATCCCATGCTCTTACTTTCACTTTGTCTCTATCCCATGCTCTTACTTTCAATTTGTCTCTATCCCATGCTCTTACTTTTACTTTGTCTCTATCCCATGCTCTTACTTTTACTTTGTCTCTATCCCATGCTCTTACTTTCACTTTGTCTCTATCCCATGCTCTTACTTTTACTTTGTCTCTATCCCATGCTCTTACTTTCACTTTGTCTCTATCCCATGCTCTTACTTTCACTTTGTCTCTATCCCATGCTTTTACTTTTACTTTGTCTCTATCCCATGCTCTTACTTTCACTTTTTCTCTATCCCATGCTCTTACTTTCACTTTGTCTATATCCCATGCTTTTACTTTCACTTTGTCTCTATCCCATGCTCTTACTTTCACTTTGTCTCTTTCCCATGCTCTTACTTTTAATTTGTCTCTATTCTATGCTCTTACTTTTACTTTGTCTCTATCCCATGCTCTTACTTTTACTTTGTCTCTATCCCATGCTCTTACTTTTACTTTGTCTCTATCCCATGCTTTTACTTTTACTTTGTCTCTATCCCATGCTCTTACTTTCACTTTGTCTCTATCCCATGCTCTTACTTTCAATTTGTCTCTATCCCATGCTCTTACTTTTACTTTTGTCTCTATCCCATGCTCTTACTTTCACTTTGTCTCTATCCCATGCTCTTACTTTTACTTTGTCTCTATCCCATGCTCTTACTTTCACTTTTCTCTATCCCATGCTTTTACTTTCACTTTGTCTCTATCCCATGCTCTTACTTTTACTTTTTCTCTATCCCATGCTTTTACTTTCACTTTGTCTCTATCCCATGCTCTTACTTTCACTTTTTCTCTATCCCATGCTCTTACTTTTACTTTGTCTCTATCCCATGCTCTTACTTTCACTTTTTCTCTATCCCATGCTTTTACTTTCACTTTGTCTCTATCCCATGCTCTTACTTTCACTTTTTCTCTATCCCATGCTTTTACTTTCACTTTGTCTCTATCCCATGCTCTTACTTTCACTTTGTCACTATCCCATGCTTTTACTTTCAATTTGTCTCTATCTCATGCTCTTACTTTTACTTTGTCTCTATCCCATGCTCTTACTTTTACTTTGTCTCTATCCCATGCTCTTACTTTCACTTTGTCTCTATCCCATGCTCTTACTTTTACTTTGTCTCTATCCCATGCTCTTACTTTCACTTTGTCTCTATCCCATGCTTTTACTTTCAATTTGTCTCTATCCCATGCTTTTACTTTTACTTTGTCTCTATCCCATGCTCTTACTTTCACTTTGTCTCTATCCCATGCTCTTACTTTCACTTTGTCTCTATCCCATGCTCTTACTTTCACTTTGTCTCTATCCCATGCTTTTACTTTCACTTTGTCTCTATCCCATGCTCTTACTTTCACTTTGTCTCTATCCCATGCTCTTACTTTCAATTTGTCTCTATTCTATTCTCTTACTTTTACTTTGTCTCTATCCCATGCTCTTACTTTTACTTTGTCTCTATCCCATGCTCTTACTTTTACTTTGTCTCTATCCCATGCTTTTACTTTTACTTTGTCTCTTTCCCATGCTCTTACTTTCACTTTGTCTCTATCCCATGCTCTTACTTTCACTTTGTCTTTATCCCATGCTCTTACTTTTACTTTGTCTCTATCCCATGCTTTTACTTTCACTTTGTCTCTATCCCATGCTCTTACTTTTACTTTGTCTCTATCCCATGCTCTTACTTTCACTTTGTCTCTATTTCATGCTCTTACTTTTACTTTTTCTCTATCCCATGCTCTTACTTTCACTTTGTCTCTATCCCATGCTCTTACTTTCACTTTGTCTCTATCCCATGCTCTTACTTTCACTTTGTCTATATCCCATGCTCTTACTTTTACTTTGTCTCTATCCTATGCTCTTACTTTTACTTTGTGTCTATCCAATGCTCTTACTTTCAATTTGTCTCTATCCCATGCTCTTACTTTTACTTTGTCTCTATCCCATGCTCTTACTTTCACTTTGTCTCTATCCCATGCTCTTACTTTCACTTTGTCTCTATCCCATGCTCTTACTTTCACTTTGTCTCTATCCCATGCTTTTACTTTCACTTTGTCTCTATCCCATGCTCTTACTTTTACTTTGTCTCTATCCCATGCTTTTACTTTCACTTTGTCACTATCCCATGCTCTTACTTTTACTTTGTCTCTATCCCATGCTTTTACTTTCACTTTGTCTCTATCCCATGCTCTTACTTTTACTTTGTCTCTATCCCATGCTCTTACTTTCACTTTGTCTCTATCCCATGCTCTTACTTTCACTTTGTCTCTATCCCATGCTCTTACTTTCACTTTGTCTCTATCCCATGCTTTTACTTTCACTTTGTCTCTATCCCATGCTCTTACTTTTACTTTGTCTCTATCCCTTGCTTTTACTTTCACTTTGTCTCTATCCCATGCTCTTACTTTTACTTTGTCTCTATCCCATGCTTTTACTTTCACTTTGTCTCTATCCCATGCTCTTACTTTTACTTTGTCTCTATCCCTTGCTTTTACTTTCACTTTGTCTCTATCCCATGCTCTTACTTTTACTTTGTCTCTATCCCATGCTTTTACTTTCACTTTGTCTCTATCCCATGCTCTTACTTTTACTTTGTCTCTATCCCATGCTCTTACTTTTACTTTGTCTCTATCCCATGCTCTTACTTTTACTTTGTCTCTATCCCATGCTCTTACTTTTACTTTGTCTCTATCCCATGCTCTTACTTTTACTTTGTCTCTATCCCATGCTCTTACTTTCACTTTGTCTCTATCCCATGCTTTTACTTTCACTTTGTCTCTATCCCATGCTCTTACTTTTACTTTGTCTCTATCCCATGCTCTTACTTTTACTTTGTCTCTATCCCATGCTCTTACTTTCACTTTGTCTCTATCCCATGCTCTTACTTTCACTTTGTCTCTATCCCATGCTCTAACTTTCACTTTGTCTCTATCCCATGCTATCACTTTCACTTTGTCTCTATCCCATGCTCTTACTTTTACTTTGTCTCTATCCCATGCTCTTACTTTTACTTTGTCTCTATCCCATGCTCTTACTTTCACTTTGTCTCTATCTTTATGCTGTATTACACGTGTCCACGCAAACCCATTGTGACCTACATAGTTTGCCACGGCTGATGCCTTATAATTTCATTTGCGTCATCTGCACCTGTCTTCGGCAAAGATTTTTCTCTTGTGTGTCACTAAACTTTCGTGACGGCTCTCCAGAGGTCACCTTCAAAATCTCTCTGGCCTTAAAAAAATACATATTTACCTACATAGTTAGATAGTGCAAGAAAGAAATCCAAAGAAAGAAAATAGAGAGAAAGAGATAGAACGAGAAAGAGAGCGAGAGAAAGAGATAGAACAAGAAAGAGAGCGAGAGAAAGAGATAGAACAAGAAAGAGAGAGAGCGAGAGAAAGAGATAGAAAGAGAAAGAGGGCGAGAGAAAGAGATAGAACAAGAAAGAGAGCGAGAGAAAGAGATAGAACAAGAAAGAGAGAGAGAGTGAGAGAAAGAGATAGAACAAGAAAGAGAGAGAGCGAGAGAAAGAGATAGAACAAGAAAGAGAGCGAGAGAAAGAGATAGAACAAGAAAGAGAGAGAGAGCGAGAGAAAGAGATAGAACGAGAAAGAGAGCGAGAGAAAGAGAATGATAAGGAAAAAGAGTCCTATAAAAGAGAGAACTGAAGACAAAAAGAGAGAGATAGAGAGAAAGAAAGAGAATCAATTGTTGTGGTCTTGTAGTCTATATTTCTTCAGCACTATGTGTGTCCAACCTTTGCGACACTCGGGCCACATCTAAGAGTCAGATCAACTAAATTACAGATTAAGACACCCACATCATAAGGGGCGGCCATTCCTTGTGAAAACAATACATCTTTTAAGATCGGTGTTGCCGTTTTGATTGTCTCTCTTTCTTCTCTCCCTGGCACAATGGCTTTTTAATGATTGATTCTTTCCACAGTCCAACCCGGCACACTGAATTGGCGTCCCTGGAGACACGAGTTTTTTTTTTAAAAAGTGTATCTGCTAAAACCATGGATATCAAATGTTTATCTCTTTCTCCGTGAGGACTCTATATGTCCAAATGGGATACGTAATGGACACCAATTCTTCAGAGTGTTTCATGTTCAATGTTCACTCCTTCATCTTCTATTACGGGAAATAATGTTTAAGTGAGCGAAACATAGAGTTAACAGACATCCGCACGCATATGAGAGGACAACAAGGAGGACAAAGAATATAAAGGAGGACAACTTACAATATTTTGTAAACATGTTACAGGCTATTAAGTATGATATTAGATGGAGACTTATCGCTGTATCGTGTTAGAGACAATATTAGATGGAGAAGTGACTTATCGCTGTATCGTGTTAGAGACAATATTAGATGGAGACTTATTGCTGTAACTTGTTAAAGACAATATTAGACAGAGAAGTGACTTATCGCAGTAACTTGTCAGAGACAATATTAGATGGAGAAGTGACTTACCGCAGTAACTTGTCAGAGACAATATTAGATGGAGAAGTGACTTATCGCTGTAACTTTTCAGAGACAATATTAGACAGAGAAGTGACTTATCGCAGTAACTTGTTAAAGACAATATAAGATGGAGAAGTGACTTATCGCTGTAACTTGTCAGAGACAATATTAGACGGGAAAGTGACTTATCGCTGTAACTTGTCAGAGACAATATTAGACGGCCTGGGTTTGTTGACTGTGTTGACTTTTAGCACTGAGAGTAACGTAATTAAAAACTAGGATTGACAATTAAAAATGAAAAAATGAAACAAAAGTGAATAGATGGCCTAACGTCTTGCATGGCAGTCCAATAACAGCAGGTACAAAGTAGGTTCGACTTGCTGCCTTTCGTACAGTCACAGCGACAACTGTGAGTGAATGCTTTTTAGTGATGAATGAAATGTTCCGGTAGGACTCTACATATTATGTTCTATTAACTGTGTGCTAGTTTGTACCTACCTCCCACGTACTCATGATCCACTGTCTACATTCAACGCGGCAAAAGTTTATCTACAAGTTCATTGTTCATGCTGCTGATCCTATTGCAAAATATTCACCACCAACAAATAAAGTTTTGTGGTCAACCTCAGTCTTTGTAACGATGCCTCTACTACGAATCGGCAACCATTCCGTTTTTTCCAATGTTCAGTCAAAGTAGCATTAAGTAGGTATACTGCAGCTACCTTGTGCAAATATTCGAGTCAATCCATTGGCTGTCTTGAAGGTAACTACACTGTCAGGGGAGCCTATCCAATCCTGAAACCATTCGCTTTCGAGTACAAATGATTACTGGTGGGACGTTTAGCAAAAGCCATACTACACTTTTGGTAGGATATATAGGCCAGGGGCACTGGAGCTTTTGATAGGATATATAGGCCAGAGGCACTGGAGCTTTTGGTAGGATATATAGGCCAGAGGCACTGGAGCTTTTGGTAGGATATATAGGCCAGAGGCACTGGAGCTTCTGTCTTCTTCAGAAAGATCGTTAGAGACTGATTCTTCTACTTCATCGCTGTCAGCCTGTTCTTAGCGATGACTTTTTCCAAAAGTCTAAACCATGAAGAACCTTGCCACCTCGTCTCTGTTCTCGTCCTGTCGATTGGTGCAGGCCACAAGTCTTCTCGGCGTTTTCTCAAGATGCTTTTAGCAAAACTTCATCCACCATGTTTTTGTTTTAGTGAAGGTCAATTGAAAACATTAGGGATTTTTTTTTCTTTCCAAACTTCTAAACTTTAATCACCGGGAACATAGAACAAGAAAAACATTTAACATTTTACTTTTTAAAGACAATATCACCCCCCCCCCCCTTCTGTATACAACTTCTAGAGAGAGGGTTTTTCTCTTTCTAACTAATGAGTGTTAGAGTAAAAAACAATATGACTTTTTCCCCCCTGATCATTAATTTATTCAAGGAATGTGGAAATACCCGATGACGTAGAGTCCGTTCAAGATTTTGTTTCGTTCTCGCGCCAACATTGAAATGTATTTCTTGGTAGACTTTGAACAATGTAATAAGAAATAAAGGAACACTGAAGAGTAACCTAAAACTAGAACGACACATGAACTGACGAAAGAGACTTGGATAGTAGCACACATTCTCACGACGTTACACAAACATAAACAAATACTATTTCACCACATTCACCCCGCCTAGAATTAAAATAGCAAGTATAGTAATATAGTAGGCCATAGCATAAATAAAAAGAGAATGCCAGTGCCTGCAATACAATAGATCAATAAATAGTGTCGAAATATTAGTTTCTCTTGTAAACAATAATGAGGAGTGATACCGTACTTTTTAGCGGCGTTGAGAAATCTCTGTAGATTCTTGTCGTGGCTACTGGAGTCATGTCCGCAGATGGTAACGTTATCCACGTAAGCGAACGTATCCTGTAGCCCTTCCTCCTCAATTATTGCGTTGATTGTCCTTTGAAATGCAGCAACTCCGTTTGTCACTCCAAAAGGAATGCGGCAAAACTGATAAAGGTTTCCGTAAGCCTCGTGTACTGCTTTTCATCATCCCTGATAGGTATCTGGTGGTAAGCGCTTTTGAGGTCAAATGTACTGTATATTGAGTATTTAGATATTTCCTGCACCAGTTCATCAACTTTTGGCACGGGGTACGCGTCGAGGTAAGTGAATCGATTGACGGTTTGACTATAGTCGATAACCATTCTCTTTTTGTGCCTTTCATTCGTTGTTACAATTATTTGGGCTCGCCACGGGGACGTGGAAGGTTCAATAATTTTGTGAGATAGAAGTCTCTTGATTTCAGTTTGAATGAATTTGGAGTCAGGCATAGAATATTTTCTAGATTTAGTGGCTATGGGATGGCAGTTAGGAGCAAGATTAGCGAAGAGGTGAGGGGCTTCAACTCGTGCAGCTTTCAGCGTACAGACCTGAAGAGTGCTTCGTTTTCCCTCAAATGGGATCATCAGTTTTTCGTGCTGGCTGATGAAATCTAGTCCTAATATTACATCAGATACTAGTCCGTCTAGTAGTGAGAGCTTCACACTTTCGTATTGTTCGTCTTTGTACTTTATTTTGGCGAAAATATGTCCGTGAGTAGTGCGAGAAAGATGTGTAGAGACCATGTAGATTCTGTTTCTGGACATTTCTAATTTCCATTTGTACCTTTTAGCAATTGAAGAATACATATAGCTTTCACTGCTCCCCGTATCTACGAGAGCCTTCAATGGTACTTGTTACGTGCGCATCTTAGTGTAAATGTGAAAACGTGCGCA
Source organism: Biomphalaria sudanica (assembly GCA_036873155.1). Taxonomy (NCBI): domain Eukaryota; kingdom Metazoa; phylum Mollusca; class Gastropoda; family Planorbidae; genus Biomphalaria; species Biomphalaria sudanica. Next base: position 191,557 of record JAZGLO010004338.1, read on the forward strand.
TCTTAGTGTAAATGTAAAATGGTGCGAATGCGTGTTGAAAATAGGAAGAAACCAAAATGGAGGAATATGAACAAGAAAGTGTTTTCAGTATTAATAAAGATTAAAGTATTTATAAACGGTGATTTGTCGTTTTTCCCTGTCAAAAGAGTTTCGTCTAATATGAAGACGTAACAAGTGGCGCCCAACGTAAAAGGTAAAACCCACATATCCCTCTATACACAGTGGATCTCCTGTCAACAGACAGTAGAGATAGTAAAGTCTAGATCTAGAGACAGGAGAACATTCGAGTCGATATTATTAGAAATAGACTATGGCGGACAAGGCTGAGGTAGCAGCGTTGAAGGAAGAGGGAAGGTTGTTGGAGCTGGAAGGGGCAGAACTAAGAAAATACGTACAAGAAAGGTTAATGGAGAGGGAGAGATTAGCGATGGAAAGAGAAAAAGAAAAGGAGAGATTAGATAAGGAGGACAAAAGAGAAAGAGAAAAAGAAAAGGAGAGATTAGCGATGGAAAGAGACAAAGAAAAGGAGAGATTAGATAAGGAGGACAAAAGAGAAAGAGAAAAGGATAAGGAGATAGTAGCAATTGAAAGGGAAAAGAAAAATGAATTAGTTGCCATTGAAAGAGAAAGATTAGCGTTTGAAAAAGAGACAGCAGAGAAAAAGTTAAAAACAAACCAAGAAAAAGAAAGTGATAAAAGAAAGAGTGACACTACAGGGAATAAACTAGCAAAATATAAGGGTGCGATATTTGAAGAAGCTAAAATGGACATAGACATTTTTTTGAAGAAATTTGAAATTGAAATGAGAGAACTGGAATACCCCGAAGACAAATGGTCATTCTTATTATCAAAGTCATTTGTAGCAGAGGTTCCATCAAAGATATGCATGAACCAGAGCAACTATAGCGTGGTGAAAGAACAATTACTGCGAACGTACGGAAAAACAGAGGCGTACTACCGTGAACAATTTGTTAACTGTGCGATCGAAACAAATGATGACCCACAGACATTCTTGGACAGAATGACCAGTAGTTTTGAAAATTGGACTGAAACCGCTAAAATAGAAAAGACATTTGATGGTCTAAAGACATTTCTAATGATTGACAAAGCAATTTATGAGTGTCAGGAGGAATTAAAAATATTTTTGTTGGAGAGGAAACCAAAATCCATAGAAGACATAGTAAGACTGATAAGGGCCTATAAGGTGGCACATCCCGATAAGAAACTATCCAGAGGCAGTGACATAGAAGAAATAGTTGCATTTAACAGAACATGTGAGACACAGAATAACTCTCACAGAACAAGGGAGACACAGGATAGACATTATAGACGTGGTACAGATGAAAGACAATATGATAGCCGCAATGGAAGATATCAAGGAAACAGACAGGAAAGAAAGGACTGGGAGAAAGGTGGAATAGAACAAGGCTTATCATTGTCATCTGATACTGGAACATTGGAGATTTTTCAGACATTCGTAGGGAACAAGGCAGCCAAGACCATCAGGGATACAGGGAGCACTATTATTGGAGTGAATAAGAAATTAGTGGAAGACCATGAATATACAGGCGAATCTAGGAAGTGTGTTATGTTTAATGGGAATATTGTACAATTACCGATTGCTAAAGTTATTATAGACACACCGTATTTTAAGGGGACAGTAGAAGCTTGTGTTGTAGATCAGGGTGAGATAGATTTAATTATTGGGAACATTCATGGGGTGAAAATATGTTCAGTAGGGGAGATTGAGAATTGGAAGAAATATTATGGGATAAAGTCTACTCAATGTAGAAATGGGGAGGTGGAAGAAGACATAAGATCCCATACATTAGACGACATGGGTAGCAGAGAGCACGAGAAGAAAGAATTAACAGATAAGGTAGAAAGCAATGCAATTGGAATGGGTCCAAATCAAAGTAAAGTAAGGCAATCAGTGGTGCAGGGAACGCGATTTAAACCCACACACACGTACAAGTCCATACATTTTATGCTTTAATTGTGGGAGAATGGGGCATATTAGAAGACAGTGTCAACAGTTAATCAGAGTTAAGGAATTAAGGTACAATAGTGGAGAGGCGTATACGAGAAAAGATATGGATATTAACAGGCTAGTAAACAGTACAGCTAGATCATTCTGTAGTGGGATCACAATGGGACATCATTGCAAAGGAGGGAAGCAGAAAGGATGGCATGTCAATAATGTTAAAATTATATAGATAGGATTAGATTCTACAATGAATAAATATATGTGTAATGAATTGGATATTGTTGTTACGTATGCATGTGGGTTAAGGATACTACATTATAGAAGTTTAGTAAAGGCTATATAGAGAATGTAAAAGAATATAAGTAGTGGAAAGTAGATACATAGATTTTGCACAATGTATTTAATTTTGCGTGGTTCTGTTTGATTATAATTATTCTATTAACATTACATTTGTAAGAAAATTATCGAAATGGTGTGGTAGAAATACATAAAAAGAAACGTCAAGACTGGAATTATTATATAGGCCGGATGATACTAAGAAGTAAATAGCATTTCAATTATGGACTGATCATGCTCCGTTGGCATTCATTAATTTAAATAAATGTGGTAATAATAGAATTGCTAGGTGGGCATTACAACTGATGGACTATAAATTTGAGATCAAGACAATACCAGGGAAAGAAAATGTTGTGGCAGATACATTATCACGCTGTACTTAAAGGTTGTGGAGATTGTGTAGAGTATATCATGACTATTGACATTCTGTTAAGAATTAAGCTATTTTATTGTGTACATTGGTAAATTCTGGCACGGAGTGTAGTAGATATTCAATAGAGAATTGTTCAATTGTGGGTGTACACAACAATGATTTGTGAGCAGATATAGATTTGGATTGAATTATAGGCGGGGAGTGGTATAAACGAAATCTGCATGATTCCATAGAGATATGTATAGATATATATGTGTCAATTTTCATAATAACAATTAGTATTGTGATGGTTACTGTCACAACTGGGAAATATAAATGTTATATGTTAATCTAATGTTGGAAGTGTATTATTATTAATATGTCATTGTGTATGATTTTGGTTTGTATTACATTATGGTTCCCTATGTTACAGAGAATTTAGATTAATTTTTTTAACTTGGAATAGGCTGATAAGATATGTGGTGATTTGTATTTTGGACGTTCGATGTACATCAAACTTGTCAAACAGGGGGGGGGGGGTGTTACGTGCGCATCTTAGTGTAAATGTGAAAACGTGCGCATCTTAGTGTAAATGTAAAATGGTGCGAATGCGTGTTGAAAATAGGAAGAAACCAAAATGGAGGAATATGAACAAGAAAGTGTTTTCAGTATTAATAAAGATTAAAGTATTTATAAACGGTGATTTGTCGTTTTTCCCTGTCAAAAAAGTTTCGTCTAATATGAAGACGTAACAGTACTCCATTGACCAGTATTGAAATTGTAGATTTAGTAAGGCCGGACGCTGGTGTCGATGCCCAGGAAGATCCAACGGTTGTAGTCCGTGACGTCTCATCATCTGCTTTCACTATGGCTGAGGTTATAGATTTGAGTGTCTGTCTGGTCGATCTACAGACTTTCTAAAAATGACCCCTCTTGCCGCACAAGTTGCATGTAGCGTCACGGGCTGGACATCTAAAGCGTTGATGTGGGCTGTATCCACAAAAGAAGCATCTTTTACTAGTCGCCGCACTCACCTCGTGTTCTAGTTTTGTTGTTGGAGAAAGGCTCTCCACGTCGGCGCTGGCTCCACATGGAGTTTCAGAGTAGATGTTATACGCCATGGCATAGTTATGGGCATATTCAAGTTGTCTTGCCTCTTCATAGGCACACTGTAGAGTTAGAGTAGATTTCTTTAAGAGTCGCAGCCTAATGCTGTTTGAAGCCAGTCCAGTAATGAAGGCGTCTCTTACGAAGATATCTCTGTGTTCTTCAGCGGTGACAGCTTTGAAGTCACAGTCTTTGGCCATAATGGATCCCAAATTTCTCTAACAAGATCCATTTATTGGTGAACAACAAAACCTTTCCTCTCCCTGAAGAAGTACAGGAAGCTTTAAAACAGCTAAAACATGAACTTGAAAACGCTGTTGTGTCGACGATAGATTATAATCGACCACTAATAGTCGAAACAGATGCCTCTGACATCGCGAACGCCGCCACTCTTAATCAAGACGGCCGTCCTGTCGCCTTCTTTTCAAGAACGCTCACTAATAGTGAACGCAGACACTCTGCAGTTGAAAAGGAAGCATACGCTATCGTAGAAGCCCTGAGAAAATGGCAACATTACCTTATCAGTAGACCCTTCACATTGTTTACAGATCAACGCTCAGTGTCCTTTATGTTTGACCAGCAAAACAAGGGCAAGATCAAAAACGAAAAGATACAAAGATGGCGACTGGAGCTTAGTTGTTTCCAATATGACGTCGTATATCGACCCGGGAAACAAAACGCTGCGGCGGATACCTTTTCAAGAAACCATTTTGCGTCAGCAATGACTGGAGAAGACCTCAAACTGTTACACAACAACCTCTGCCACCTAGGGGTCACGAGACTCCTCCATTTCGTTCGGACTAAGAACTTACCCTTTTCCTGCGAGGACGTCCGCAAAGTGGTAAACCAATGTAAAACTTGCGCTGAACTGAAGCCTAGATTCTTTAAACAGTTTTCAGGCACCCTCATCAAGGCTACACAACCATTTCAGAGAGTAAGCATCGATTTTAAGGGGCCACTCCCATCTGCTACTCACAATAAATATTTATTAACAATGGTGGATGAGTACTCACGCTTCCCATTTGCCTACCCATGTCCCGATATGTCCTCATCTACTGTCATAAAGTGTTTAAATCAGCTGTTTTCCTTAGTTGGGATGCCAGAGTATGTCCATTCCGACAGAGGTACGTCCTTTATGTCGAAGGAGGTGCAATCCTTTCTGTACGAGAGGGGAATAGCTACAAGTAGAACAACCGCTTTTAATCCTTCAGGCAACGGGCAAATTGAACGACTAAACAAAACTCTATGGAACGCTGTTACTTTAGCACTGAAAGACCTCGATCTCCCGATCTCAAGATGGGAACTTGTCTTGAACCAGGCCCTATACTCGATTAGATCATTACTATCTACGGCAACAAACGAAACTCCACATGAGAGAGTTTTCCGATTCAACCGGAAATCCTCCTTCGGGATATCTATCCCCACTTGGCTATCCAGCCCAGGTCGAGTGTTGCTGAGAAGAGAGAGAAGAACCAGACCGAACTATAGAGTCTAGAGTTGTTTCTCTATTACTCTACTTATACTGACTACATAAACTGGCATTGTTTATCCCTTGCTACTGATACTAGAATTTATTTGTTCACATACTTACATACATGTCTACTTACTATACTATTTGCTATTGCTTAAAACAGAAACTAGTAATTGTTATACGTCCTACTACAGATACTGATTTTTAGGTTTCTTTGTATCACTCCTCATTGTAATAGGAAATAAAGGAACACTGAAGAGTAACCTAAAACAAGGCTTTATTAAACTAGAACGACACATGAACTGACGAAAGAGACTTGGATAGTAGCACACTAAATCAATGTTGTGAACACATTCTAACGACGTTACACAAACATAAACAGATACTAACTATTTCACCACAAACAAATATAATGTCAAAGTAGAGTTTTCAGTATCGAATCAATGGTCTCAACGTTATAGTATCGAATCAATGGTCTCAACGTATTAGTATCGAATCAACGGTATAAACATATCAGTATCGAATCAACGGTATAAACATATCAGTATCGAATCAATGGTCTCAACGTATTAGTATCGAATCAACGGTATAAACATATCAGTATCGAATCAATGGTCTCAACGTATTAGTATCATATCAACGGTATAAACATATCAGTATCGAATCAATGGTCTCAACGTATTAGTATCATATCAACGGTATAAACATATCAGTATCTAATCAATGGTCTCAACGTATTAGTATCATATCAACGGTATAAACATATCAGTATCAAATCAATGGTCTCAACGTATTAGTATCATATCAACGGTATAAACATATCAGTATCGAATCAATGGTCTCAACGTATTAGTATCATATCAACGATATAAACATATCAGTATCGAATCAATGGTCTCAACGTATTAGTATTATATCAACGGTATAAACATATCAGTATCGAATCAATGGTCTCAACGTATTAGTATCATATCAACGGTATAAACATATCAGTATCGAATCAATGGTCTCAAGGTATTAGTATCATATCAACGGTATTAACATATCAGTATCTAATCAATGGTATCAACTTATCAGTTTTAAATCAAAGGTATCAACTTATCGATATCAAATCAATGGTATCAACTTATCGATCTCAAATCAATGGTATCAACTTATTGGGTAGCATGCTTAATAAAAAAAAACTTCAATACGCACACACACTCATACACATATTCCAAAAGACACTCCAAACGACTGGGATTTTAGCTCTAGATATTTTATTCAATACTATCTACATACAAATCTAATCTTGATTACAAGTCCAAATCCTAGAGTTCAGTAAACAAATTGTTTTGTCTGAGACTCTTTTTAAACGTATTCCGGAAATGAGTATCCTGGAATTGATGACAATGACATCAAGATACTAATTCTCAAACCAAGAATAAGAAAACATCTTTGAAGGTGTGGACTCGCTTAGTAGGCGGATGAAATCACAAAACTGATTAGTTTTAAGCAAAGATTTAACATAATAACACTGGATCCTTTTTTTTTTAAAGATCCGCCTGACTAAAGAAAATAATTATGTTGTAAACTTCCAAATCTGGCCAGCTTTTAATCGTGTATCTAGTGAAGGCAGATTACAATATTCTGGGACACAACCATAGGCTAATCATTTTCATCAAAAACTTATTGATTTGCAGTATTCAAGACGATAAGGTCCTCGCAGCTAAACAGTCCTCATAAAATATAATCTCAAAACAGGGGGTGGGGTGGAAATAGGAACATGTCTTTATGTTAATTCTACTAGAAAGTATTGCGAAAATGAAGGGTCCGAAAGACGACGTGACATTAGTAAACGGCGTATGTTATTGGATAGGACTAATGAATGTTTCAGTATGTCTCAACATGACACAAACTGTAAGCAAAGAGACAAATATTGATATAGCGGTTCAATAATGAGAACAGTTTGACATAGCGAATAAAGTCTCTTCGCCTATAGCTTTAAGCTTAAATTCTATATTGGTTTGGTACTTTAGAATATGTGGCAGAGGTCCCGCATTTGACAAAAAAGAATCTCTAGATTGCGGGGCCGCTAGCCACCTCTGCTTAAAAGAACAAAGTGTTTTGCATACCCCTCTATGCTTGCGTGTATCATGTTCCAATGAGTTTTGACAAAGTATATATCAACTCTGTTTGTCTGGTAAAAGTTTGTATTCGTTATTTTTCCCACATCTGTTCTATGATCAAGGCGAACATTCATTAGTTATTAAGAGCAAAACGATCGCTGTACAAGTCGTATAAAGGCAGTATTATCTTTTAACAAATGTATATTTCCCTCTTCAATATCTCTGTTTGACACACTTGATGATCTTGTTCAATATCTCTGTTTGACACACTTGATGATCTTGTTCAATATCTCTGTTTGACACACTTGATGATCTTGTTCAATATCTCTGTTTGACACACTTGCTGATGATTGTGTTTAAAAGATCTGTTTGACACACTTGCTGATGATCTTATTTTGTTTAACACACTTGCTGATAATCTTGTTCTGTTTGACACACTTGCTGATTATCTTATTTTGTTTGACACACTTGCTGATGATTGTGTTTAAAAGATCTGTTTGACACACTTGCTGATGATCTTATTTTGTTTAACACACTTGCTGATAATCTTGTTCTGTTTGACACACTTGCTGATTATCTTATTTTGTTTGACACACTTGCTGATGATCTTATTTTGTTTGACACACTTGCTGATGATCTTATTTTGTTTGACACACTTGCTGATGATCTTATTTTGTTTGACACACTTGCTGATGATCTTATTTTGTTTGACAAACTTGCTGATGATCTTATTTTGTTTGACACACTTGCTGATGATCTTATTTTGTTTGACACACTTGCTGATGATCTTATTTTGTTTGACACACTTGCTGATGATCTTATTTTGTTTCACACATTTGCTGATGATCTTGTTTTGTTGGACACACTTGCTGATGATCTTATTTTGTTTAACACACTTGCTGATAATCTTGTTCTGTTTGACACACTTGCTGATTATCTTATTTTGTTTGACACACTTGCTGATGATTGTATTTTGTTTGACAAACTTGCTGATAATCTGGTTTTGTTTGACACACTTGGTGATGATCTTATTTTGTTTGACACACTTGCTGATGATCTTATTTTGTTTGACACACTTGCTGATGATCTTATTTTGTTTGACACACTTGCTGATGATCTTATTTTGTTTGACACACTTGGTGATGATCCTGTTTGGTTTGACACACTTGCTGATGATCTTATTTTGTTTGACACACTTGCTGATGATCTTATTTTGTTTGACACACTTGCCGATGATCCTGTTTGGTTTGACACACTTGCTAATGATTCCGTAATTTTTTTTTCTTAGTTAAACTTAATTAAAGTTTGATATAACGAGATTTTAAAAAATAATAATATATTTGCGTAATGCAAACCGCTGGTTAGATTTGTTTTATCATCCAGTCTCTGTTATGACGGGAGTATGCTGGCTAGACCAAGATCTAGCTCTAAAAAACATATATTTTATTTTATAGATAGCCTCATGACATTCTGAACTGATATATCTCTGGTTTAGTTTCTATTTCCATTGTGTAACTCTTGTCTACGATGAATGAATGGAATTTAATAAGTTAAATATATTTTAATTAATTAATCAAAATAAAAAGATTAAAATGTCTCGGAGAAATATAGACCTTTATCTTTCTTTCTACACATACATACATTATATACATACTACATAAATAATCTATCTATCTATCAATCTATCTATCTATCTATCTATTTATCTATCATGGGCGTAGCCAGGAATTTTTGTTTTGTAGGGGGTGAGGTTGGTGGGATTTTTTCTCTCCCCCCCCTCCCAAATATATCTACATGATCAATTTTTATTACATTCTGACCCTTCATTCTTCCTAGAGTTAGTGGAAAAATTGTAAACTCTCAGCCACCGCCAGCAAGGGGGTCTGAAGGAGCGCTGTGAGCTCCACAGGCGCGGGGCGAAGCCCCGCCGCCAAACCATATTCCGGTATTGAAAGCCAACAAAATGCATATTCTGAGATATCTACAGTGCATTATTCATCCTGCTATTAAAAGTTTTATTTCAAAAACCGTATGTGCTATTCTTAGTTATTTAGACCCTTCTGCGTCTTTCTGGGCATATCTAATATAATACAGACGTTACTTCAAAAAAGAAGATGATTACGTCCTATGCGTCATGCATTTCGCCATGCATATTAACCAATGACTTAAATTCTGCCAAGTCACTGGTTTTTCTGGCTAGCTCAGGCAACCCATTCCATGCTCTAATAGCACTAGGGAAGAAGGAGTATTTCTACAAATTAGTCCTAGCATATGGGACGAGGAATGTGCCTTTATTTTTGTGTCTTTCAGAGTATTTTATTAGATTTTGTTTTTGTATTTGAAGATTATGGTTCAGTGTTTTATGTATAATTGCTACTTTACTTTTGAGTCTTCTGTCCTGAAGGCTTCCTAAATTTAGTGATTCTACTAATGGTGTTACTCTAGTCAAATGTGAATATTCGTTTATTGTGAATCTCACTGCTCTATTTTGTGTTTGTTCCAGTTTCTTAATGTTTTCTTGAGTTGAGGGATCCCAAACGGTGGATGCATATTCTATTATTGGCCTAATCAAGGTTAAATAACATTTTAGTTTTATGTTCTTACTTGATTTATAGAAATTTCTTTTAATAAACCCTATTGCTTTTGTTTGATTTTTTTATAGTTTCATCAATATGTGGATTCCTTGACAGTTTTTCATTTATTATAACACCTAGGTATTTTGCGTTTTTAGTCTGTGTTACTGGTTTGCCATGAATAAGATAAGTGGAATTAATTTGTTTTAGTTTTTTTGTTACTCTTAACAACTGACATTTTTCTGGGTGGAAAGACATGCTCCAATTTGATTCCCATTTCTGTAATTCATCTAATTCTCTTTGTAAAATATCTGTGTCTTGTGTTGTTTTTATTGTTCTATATATTATGCAATCGTCTGCACATAACCTGACTTTTGTTCCTGAAGAAATGCAATTTGGTAAATCATTTATGTAAATTAAAAATAGTAGTGGACCCAAGACTGTTCCTTGAGGTACACCTGAGTTTACTGTTATTGGTGTTGATTTAGAGCCATTTATTATTACAGTTTGTTCTCTCCCTATCAGAAAATCTTTAATCCACTGATGCAGAGAACCATTAATGCCGAAATATTTTTTAAGCAAACTATGGTGGTGAACTTTGTCAAAAGCCTTGGAAAAATCTAGTAAGATAGCATCTATTTGTTCACTATTATCTAAACCTTTTGAAAAATCATCAATTAGTCCTATTAGTTGTGTTTCACATGATCTATATTTCCTAAAGCCATGTTGGTATGGGGTGAGGACATTATGTTTGTCTAAGTGGTTTATGATATTGCTACATATTATGTGTTCTAGTATTTTACATGTGATGCTGGTAAGTGATACTGGTCTGTAGTTTCCTGGATCAGATTTTTCTCCTTTTTTAAATAGGGGGGGGGGGGGTGACATTAGCTTCTTTCCAGTCCTTTGGTACTCTGCCCTGGTTATGGTTAAGCGATGCCTGAAAGAGTATTTTGAACACTGGGGCTAGCTCATTGCTTAGTTCTTTGAGTAATCTAGCTGGAATACCATCAGGTCCAGACGCTTTATTTGGTTTGGTGTTGGCTAATAGTTTTTGAATTCCATTTTCTTGTACTACTAAATCTTCTATGTTGTCTACTTGGTTTAAATTAAGAATTATGTCTTTGGGGCTGCAATCTGCCACTGTCAATGTCTGAAGCATCTTCCAACCTGCTCTGCGGACCTCCATGAAAGTGTGGCGCCAAGTTGTACTAGAATGTCCCTGTTCGCAACTCTTATTATGCGTTATTTGTTAATTCATTTTGTCGGATAACATGTCCTGCAAACCTCGTGCGACGCTCTGTCACAATCTTACTAAGGGGTCGGCATAGGATTTCCTTAATTGAGAACCGATCTCTATAACTGACTTCTAAAATCTGTCTTAGCCATTTTTGTTGAGCCACATTTAGTTTTTTTCAATTTCGGCAGATGACTATTCACTGCACTTTATAAATGGAGCCCAGCCACTGGTAGAAATTTGTAACCTCTCTTGGCTACGCTCTTGCAATAAGGTGACTATAATTTGCTTTAGATTTTATATCGAAAAGGGAAGTTTTGTCGACAAATTCGTTTGTTAGTTGTTTTAAACTGAAAAATCTCAAGATCTTTTTTTTTTACAAATTCAAAACACCCTTAGCTACGCTCATAGAATTTGGTGACTGTAGTTTGCATTAGAATAAAATTGAAAAGAGAAGTTTTCAACCCGAAACTCTCTGTATGGGAGTATTTAAACTCAAAACCATCTGGAGGGGTTTTAAACTTTAAAATAAGTCCTCTGGAGGAGGGGGTTTTAAGTCAACCCCCACCAGAATTTTTTAGATTCAAACCCCGCTGGAGGGGGTTTAAACTCAAATCCCCTTTGGCTATGATCATAGAATTTGGAGTGTGTTATTTGCTTTTTTTATATTGAATAGGTATTTTTTAGGCTTAAGTGATGGTTTAGTATTAAAATGTCAACTAAAATAAACAAAATCAAAGCAAAAATCAGTCACTAAATTCCGATCCCCCCTCCGGGGAGATTTCATTTCGGAAGGGGGGTTGACCCCCAAACCTCCCCCCTGGCTACGCCCATGCTATCTATCTATCTCTATCTATTTTTTTATTACAACAGAGGGGAAGAAACAGATAGAGAGAGACAGAGAAACAGAGAGATTGAGATAAAGAGAGAGAGAAAGACAGAGATATAGATAGAGGGACAGAGAGATAAAGAGAGAGAGAAAGAGAGAGAGTGAGAGATAGAGGGACAGAGAGAGGATGACAGACATATAGAGAATGAGAATGGATGTTAAAGAGTCAGTAAGAGTTAGTGAGTGTCAGCGATGTAAAGATGAGAGAGAGAGAGAGAGAGAGAGAGAGAGAGAGAGAGAGAGAGAGAGATAAAATGGGAGGTCCATTCATTGTTACTATTTGGACCGAGAACATATTCAACTTTCACTCACTATTGGAGGACAACATCAAATCAATGGCGCCAAAAAATTTCTTACAATCAGTGTACAGATTTAACTCCTAGAAACTATTTTTAGGCGGGTTATTGAGTTCAATGGATGTCGTCACGAACATTCTTGAGAAGTGTTCTTTGGATTGATCCAAACAATGAGTGAGGTGGGATAAAGAGACTCTAGTGGCTGTACAAGGCTGAATCAAAGACTGTCACAACACGACTCTATGGTGTCAAGTCACCTGTTCAGTTTTTCTAACACTGTAGTCAACACTATTCTTAGAATAGCCTAAAACAGCAAATTTTCTAAGACTGTCTTACATAAATTAAAAGTTCCCCTTTCGGACCTTGCGATCTATAGGGCAAAAGAAGTAAAGATCATCTGTTGTTTTTTTTCTGTAGATCCAACGAATGTGTCTGGTACCCGATAAAGCTGGGTGAACTCAGCGGCGTCTTAAAGGCCCTGAAATAAAAAAAAACTCAGTCTTCAACATGATTCGAACCTGTGACCCATCTGTTCAGAAGCCAAGCGTTTTACCACCGCACCTGTCAGAACACAACACAACAGAACTATGTTTTGTTTCACTCCTTGTCGTGTGGTCGTGTGGTATACTCTTCAGGCTGTCTTCACGATGGTCCAGGTTTCAAATCCTCAAGTTCACCAGGAAGTCTGGCTAGGACGTAATCATCTTCACGTCTGCAGACACGTCTGAAAGCTAACATTAACCCTAACCTCTAAAAGTCAAAGTTCAGCAGAGTTGTCATCCTTTATTTTCCTGCAGGCATTAGTTTTGCAAGGAAGTTGGATCTTGTCACGTGAAACCTCACCCTAGCTGATTGACTCACAATGTCACGTGAAACCTCACCCTAGCTAATTGACTCACAATGTCACGTGAAACCTCATCTTAGCTGATTGACTCACAATGTCACGCTGATTCACAAAGGGCCCATTTAAACGTATATCATATTTATTTCTTTATTTGTGTGAGTCCAATGTAATTTTTAATTTCTCAATATTTGACTATTTATAATTGCTACTATATAGACAGTTATATTTACATTTATGTCGTCAGTAGGCAATTTGTATTTATACATTTTTCGCTATATTTACATTTATGACTTTTTTTACCAGTTCATTTGTGAATAGTTTCGTGTAGGAAATGTTTAGAATGTTTTTAATTTTATCAAGAAACAGAGTTCCCATATTGGAGTTCACAATCGTTAGTTAAGGATTGTGAACCAGCAGACCTTGATACCAGCCGTACCTGATACCTGCTGTACTTGATACCAGCAGTACTTGATACCAGCAGTATTTGATACCAGCAGCAGTTGATACCAGCAGTACTTGATACTAGTAGTACTTGATACCAGCAGTACTTCATACCCGTAGTACTTGATACCAGCAGTACTTGATACCAGCAGTACTTGATACCAGCAGTACTTGATACCAGCAGTACTTCATACCCGTAGTACTTGATACCAGCAGTACTTGATACCAGCAGTACTTGATACCAGCAGTACTTGATACCAGCAGTACTTCATACCCGTAGTACTTGATACCAGCAGTACTTGATACCAGCAGTACTTGATACCAGCAGTACTTGATACCAGCAGTACTTGATACCAGCAGTACTTGATACCATCTTGATACCAGCAGTACTTGATTTGCACAAAATGCTTTTCAATAGTGCTAAGTAATGGTGGAAGTATAATCTTGTACTTTTTGTTATGTCGGCTTTAAAAAAAATATTGTGTCGAAATTACGATAAAAATTTTTTTTTGCTAAATTTAACCGCTGCGGTTTCGACTGTGAAATATTCTCACTTATCTTAGGCGCAATGTACGTAATAACAGGTTAGGTTTTCGTGATTTTTTTACCATAGCAAGTGGAAGACTCAGTGAAAGGTGAGTGGTGAGTAAATCAGTAAGGCCCTTGGAGTTATATTAGAAATGTTAATATTGTCACGTATTACGAATTGAATTCTATGTCTATTCTAATTTTAATTGGCTTGCCTAGGGGATCGTGACAATAGAAAAAGCAGTTGTGTCACTTATCTTAAGTCTGAATTTAACCGAAGACTTACAATGAATAACAAAAAAAAAATATGACACAAGAAATCGGAAGGTAAAATATCAACTTAATGTCTAATAAAATATAAATCAAATAGTACTTCTAAATGAATCACATAAAGTTACAAGCAAGAAAAACAAACATTTTCTCAATACAGAATTGATGGGTTGACCAAACCCTTTTACAAAAATGGCATGTAAAAATATTACCATTCAAGAGTTTTAAAATATAACTACCAATACAAGCAAGGCCTTGGAAAAGAAAAATCTTAACTTACTCTATCAATAGGTATACCACGCAGGGGTCACGCAATGTCTCCGCTATTCTGTCTCACGGCTGTCTCCGTATGTCTTGTCTTTCTCAACGTTACACGGGCGGTCTTGTTATAGTCTACCGCGCGTCGAGATCAAGACAAATATCATAGTTTCTAGACTACTACTCGAGAACAGAGCAAGTGATCAACCAGACAGAGCTAGAACCCTCTCTCCAAAAAAAAAAAAAAAAAAAAATCCACCCTCCTTTTTACCCAGAGGTACACACACAGGTCAAGGACCGGTCACTGTCTGTGTTGCTTGACTCGCCGCCGCTAATAAAATAAAAATAAATAAAAAAAACTTATTACACAAAAGGGGCGGACAACCTCGGGAATTTTCTACCCGTCTCTCGACCGCAACAGGTCAAAAAAAAACAACAATAGTAAATAGGTAACAATGCCTAGATACGTAACACTAGTATGCATTTACGCTCGTGTTTTGTGAGCTGGAGTTCAATTATTGTCTTTTTATGAGTGTTTTTTTATAAGTGTGTTGTTAATCTCTAATGGTTGTGAGAATGTTTTATTATTGTATTGATATGATTGTTTTGTTATGCTTTTACGCTTAACAGCCTGCACACAATGACGTGTTGTCAACATCGTACTATCCATCACTCATCAGAAGCAACAGATTGATGTATTGATGTCAAAAGTCCCAAGACAAATGTGTTTGTGACACATGAGGAAAATGTCAGGTAATAAAAGATTTGTCAATGTGAGCTCATGGAAGGTCGTAAACGTGGGGGTTAGATATCAGAACAATGATGAACTTTGAACTTCCATGCTATTGAATGTTTATTACAAAGCGCTGATGGCTCAAAGTGGGGAGAGAGAAGGAGATGAAGTTATCAACTTAGAAGAACGTAATTTTACAAGCTTTACTTACAGCTTTCATATAGTTAAAAACAAACAGTAAAACTAAAAAATTACAAACAGGATTCCATTTTGTAACCCTATTGTCTTGTAAGATCTTGGTCTGAAACTTTCTGCAGTCAGAAGTTTTATTGTTGCTTGTTTGTTCCTTTTTTAAACTCTCGTTCGAAGCATGCATCAAACTTTGTGTGTAGTTTAGGTCTGAATGGTCTTGGAAGTGAGAATACTTAGTATCAAAAAGAATTAGGCTAGGTCTGTGCGGTTCATATTTTACTTGATTGTCTTCTAGGGTCTAAAAATTACTTTTTGAATGTAGTACTTTTCGTAGCAGACTTTTTTTTTAGACGGCAAAGCTAAGATTGAAATTCATAAGTCCAGCTTATTTGCTGGCAGGGAATAAAGGAAGTCTTAGTGTGACTTTGCTATAACAGCTGCAACAGTTGCCCAAAATGTCAGTGTCAGCTGTTTGATAAGTCGAAAGCTTACCCTTAGGAGTAAAAACAATTTGTAATCGATCAGATGTTCATTTGCAATACACTACAATAGATGCATATGAGCCTAGGCCTAACTTCCAGTTTATCAACGCAACAATTGGTTGCTAATACCACTTCCCATCACAATTTTATTTCAAATTTAATCAAGTGAATCAAGTTGTCTTTGGTATTTTTAAACAAAACAATTACCAAATATTAATTATTAAAATCGTCAGTATACTAAATCTATGAATGCTGTTATAACATCTGTTAAAAGAACAAAGTGAAATTACAATAAATGATTTTCTATATCAATTTGTAAATATACATTTATGACTAGTAGCCAGGAAGGGGGTTCAAACCCCTCCCGAAATAAAATCCCCCCACAGGGGGGGTGTCGAAATTTAGTGAATGATTTTTTGTTTCAGTTTGTTTATTTTAGATAAGATTTTAATACTAAACCATCACTTGCCCCAACGAAGCCAAGGTGGTTTTGAGTTTAAAACCCCTACCAGGGGGGTTTTGCAGAGAAATTCCCCTCTTCTATAAAACAAAACAAACAATAAATAATGCAAACGACAATCCCCAAATTCCAAGAGCATAGCTAAGGAAGATTTCGATTTTAAACCCCCCTCCTAAATTTACTATAAAACTCCCTCTTCAATATAAAAAAGCAATTTACACACTCAAAATTCTATGAGTGTAGCCATATGGGGTTTTGAGTTTTGAGGTTAAACCCCCCTCCGGTGGGGTTTAAAGCTAAAAAATACCTCTTCAATACAAAAAAAAAGCAAATTACACACTCAAAAATCTTTGACAGTAACCAAAGGGGTTTTAAGTTTAACCCCCCCCCCTTCATCGGGGTTTGATGCTAAAAAAAATACCTCTTCAATATAAAAGAAAAGCAAATTACGCACTCAAAATGCTATGAGCGTTGAAAGCCCTCTTCAGAGACGTTTGATGCTAAAAAAAAACTCTTCAAAATAAAAACAAAAAGCAATTACACACTCACAATTCTTTGAGCGTAGCCAAGCCAATGGGGGGGGGGGGGTTGAGTTTAAACCCCCCCTCCTCCAGATGGCTTTTTTAAAAGTTTAAAACCCCTCTAGATGGTTTTGAGTTTAAAATTCCCCTACAGAGAGTTTTGAGGTTGAAAAACTCTCTCTTCAATATTATTCTAAAGCAAACTACAGTCACCAAATTCTATGACAGTAGCTAAATGGGGTTTTGAATTTAAAGAGTTTTTTTAGTTTAAAACCCCCCAACAGATGATTTTGACGATAAAACATCCCTTTTGGTTTAAAATCAAAAGCAAACTACAGACACCTAATTCCAAGAGCGTAATCAAGAGAGGTTACACATTTCTACCAGTGGCTGGGCTCCATTAATAAAGTGCAGTGAATAGTCATCTGCCGAAATTGAAAAGACTAAATGTGGCTCAACAAAGAGACTAAGACAGATTTTAGTAGTCATTATAGAGATCGGGTCTAAATCAAGGAAATCCTGTGCCGAACTGGGAGTCGACCCCTTAGTAAGGTTGTGAAAGAGCGTCGCATGAGGTTTTCGGGACATGTTCTCTGACAAAATGAATTACGCATAATTAGAGTTGCGATGACATCCTAGTACAACTTCACGCCACACTTTCATGGAGGTCCTCAGAGCAGGTGGGAAGAGGCTTCAGATATTGCCAGTAACAGATTTTTGTGGAAACAGCTTGCCGCCAAATACGCCTAACGGCGCGGGATGGTCTAAGTCAGTAACAATAGTAGATAAGGTTTTTGAAATAAAACTTTTTAATAGCAGGATAATGCACTGTAGATACCTCAGAATATTTGTTGGCTTTCAATACCGGAAATAGTGGTTGGCGGCGGGAGAACAGAATGACTGAGAACAGAATGACTTAGAAACAGTCTGTGTGCTGTATATGACTGAGAACAGAATGACTTAGAAACAGTCTGTGTGCTGTATATGACTGAGAACAGAATGACTTAGAAACAGTCTGTGTGCTGTATATGACTGAGAACAGAATGACTTAGAAACAGTCTGTGTGCTGTATATGACTGAGAACAGAATGACTTAGAAACAGTCTGTGTGCTGTATA
Source organism: Biomphalaria sudanica (assembly GCA_036873155.1). Taxonomy (NCBI): domain Eukaryota; kingdom Metazoa; phylum Mollusca; class Gastropoda; family Planorbidae; genus Biomphalaria; species Biomphalaria sudanica. Next base: position 209,759 of record JAZGLO010004338.1, read on the forward strand.
TGACTGAGAACAGAATGACTTGGAAACAGTCTGTGTGCTGTATATGACTGAGAACAGAATGACTTAGAAACAGTCTGTGTGCTGTATATGACTGAGAACAGAATGACTTAGAAACAGTCTGTGTGCTGTATATGACTGAGAACAGAATGACTTAGAAACAGTCTGTGTGCTGTATATGACTGAGAACAGAATGACTTAGAAACAGTCTGTGTGCTGTATATGACTGAGAACAGAATGACTTAGAAACAGTCTGTGTGCTGTATATGACTGAGAACAGAATGACTTAGAAACAGTCTGTGTGCTGTATATGACTGAGAACAGAATGACTTAGAAACAGTCTGTGTGCTGTATATGACTGAGAACAGAATGACTTAGAAACAGTCTGTGTGCTGTATATGACTGAGAACAGAATGACTTAGAAACAGTCTGTGTGCTGTATATGACTGAGAACAGAATGACTTAGAAACAGTCTGTGTGCTGTATATGACTGAGAACAGAATGACTTAGAAACAGTCTGTGTGCTGTATATGACTGAGAACAGAATGACTTAGAAACAGTCTGTGTGCTGTATATGACTGAGAACAGAATGACTTAGAAACAGTCTGTGTGCTGTATATGACTGAGAACAGAATGACTTAGAAACAGTCTGTGTGCTGTATATGACTGAGAACAGAATGACTTAGAAACAGTCTGTGTGCTGTATATGACAGAGAACAGAATGACTTAGAAACAGTCTGTGTGCTGTATATGACTGAGAAAAGAATGACTTAGAAACAGTCTGTGTGCTGTATATGACTGAGAAAAGAATGACTTAGAAACAGTCTGTGTGCTGTATATGACTAAGAAAAGAATGACATAGAAACAGTCTGTGTGCTGTATATGACTGAGTAAAGAATGACCTAGAAACAGTTTGTGTGCTGTATATGACTGAGAACAGAATGACTTAGAAACAGTTTGTGTGCTGTATATGACTGAGAACAGAATGACTTAGAAACAGTTTGTGTGCTGTATATGACTAAGAACAGAATGACTTAGAAACAGTCTGTGTGCTGTATATGACTGAGAACAGAATGACTTAGAAACAGTCTGTGTGCTGTATATGACTGAGAACAGAATGACTAAGAAACAGTTTGTGTGCTGTATATGACTGAGAACAGAATGACTTAGAAACAATCTGTGTGCTGTATATGACTGAGAAAAGAATGACTTAGAAACAGTCTGTGTGCTGTATATGACTGAGAAAAGAATGACTTAGAAACAGTCTGTGTGCTGTATATGACTGAGAAAAGAATGACCTAGAAACAGTTTGTGTGCTGTATATGACTGAGAAAAGAATGACTTAGAAACAGTCTGTGTGCTGTATATGACTGAGAAAAGAATGACTTAGAAACAGTCTGTGTGCTGTATATGACTGAGAAAAGAATGACCTAGAAACAGTTTGTGTGCTGTATATGACTGAGAACAGAATGACTTAGAAACAGTTTGTGTGCTGTATATGACTGAGAACAGAATGACTTAGAAACAGTTTGTGTGCTGTATATGACTGAGAACAGAATGACTTAGAAACAGTTTGTGTGCTGTATATGACTGAGAACAGAATGACTAGCAAGACGGGGAAAACAGTTGATAGTTTTTGAAAGTAAAACAAAAAGAAAGAAATACATTTGATTTAGAATTAGGTCTAGATCTGATCCAACATCTATCTTCTTATCTTATCTTATTTACTACAGACATTACTTCTAAAAAGAAGATGATTACGTCCTACGCGTCATGCATTTAGTCATGCATATTAACCAATGACTTAAATTCTGCCAAGTCACTGGTTTTTCTGGCTAGCTCAGGCAACCCATTCCATGCTCTAATAGCACTAGGGAAGAAGGAGTATTTGTACAAATTTGTCCTAGCATATGAGACGAGGAATATGCCTTTAACTTTGTGTCTTTCAGAGTATTTTATTAGATTTTTTAAATTTATTTTAAGATTATGGTTCAGTGTTTTATGTATAATTGCTACTTTACTTTTAAGCCTTCTATCCTGAAGGCTTTCAAAATTTAGTGATTTTACTAAAGTCGTTACTCTAGTCAAATGTGAATATTCGTTTATTGTGAATCTCACTGCTCTATTTTGTGTCTGTTCCAGTTTCTTAAATTTTAATTTTATGTTTTTATTTGATTTATAGAAATGTATTTTAATAAACCCTAATACTTTGTTTGATTTTTCGATAGTTTCATCCTTCTCTCTCTCTCTTTCCTTGTCTCTCTGTTGCTCTCGTTCTCTCGCTTTCTCTCTTTCTCAATGTCTCTCTCTCTCTCTCGCTCATTTTCACCCTCACTGGCATAGAGGAAAATAGCTGGAAGCAGATGGCCTATGAAAGAGATAGTTGGATAGTGTTACGGGCGCAGCATAGTGTGAATGTGAAATGGTGCAAATGGGTGTTGAAAAGGGTTAGAGAGAAAGGGTTAGAGAGAAAGGGTTAGAGAGAAAGGGTTAGAGAGAAAGGGTTAGAGAGAAAGGGTTAGAGAGAAAGGGTTAGAGAGAAAGGGTTAGAGAGAAAGGGTTAGAAAGAAAGGGTTAGAGAGAAAGGGTTAGAGAGAAAGGGGAGAGTAAACATGGAGGAATGTAAACGAAGTTGTAATTGATATAGTATTGTTTGTTAATCAAGATTAAAGTCTTCATAACCTATTGTAAATGAGTCTGTTGGTGAATATTTAAGAGTCTCATTTGCTCGTAACATATAGCTCTCACAAAGGCTGCGGGACACACATTTGAGACCCAAAGTAAAGCCCTTATTAAAGACAGGCGCAAAAAACGAAAGAAAAGAAAACTTAAATAGACCGCCCACAGACAACGGCTTTGTCGGCACAAGATATAAATATGCAGGTCGCAAGTGGGTTTTTATAGTCATGTGAAACAATACACTCCTCCTTAATCTTTGGAATCGAAGACATTGCTATTCATATTATTATTTCCCGCCCCAGCCTCCACTATCTTCTTGATGTTCTCTGCTGAGGCTGAAGTTGTAATTCTGTAGTGGGAAGAGAGTGATACGTCTGTTAATAGATCTTAATGGTGCTGCACATCTAAAGGAAACATTTGCATAATTCTCTAGAGACAGCGCTTAAAGTAACGCTCGTTTAGACCAGTGGTCCCATACTTTTTCCTCAACACTTCGCACATCCGGAATATCTAGCGAAATACTGCATATTTTTTTTTAGGTCGGATTTTTTTCTATTTGTTTAAATAAAAAAAAAATAATTAAACCATATTCTAAATTCTAATTAAGCGCAATGCACAATTCTCTTACATGGGTTAAAGCTCGTAAAATAGACAAATAAATAAAACCTGAAGATCTATAGAAATTTAAACTGGGCACACTGGCCTAGGGCCAAAGAAGAGAATTAGTAGGAAGGTGTCCACATTGGAGCAGCAGAGATGTAGTTATTACCAACATGTTGTCAATAATACAGAGTCTTAAAGACTAGATCAAACAGATGCCGACGGATGCTATCTTATAACCAATATTTACAAGTTAAGTACGTCTGGCGTCCATTCAATGGGTGCTAATACTTATGTTTCCAATACTTGCTTATTGCTTGCTAATACTTGCTCGCTAATACTCGCTTGCTAATACTTATGTTGCAAATACTTGCTTGCTAACACTTGTTTGCTAATAATTGCATGCTAGTGCTTACTTGCTAATACTTACTTGCTAATACTTGCTTTGCTAATACTTATGTTGCTAATATTTGTTTGCTAACACTTGCATGCTAATACTTGCTAGCTAATACTTTCTTGCTAATACTTATGTTGCTAACACTTGCTTGCTAACACTTACTTGCTAATACTTGCTTGCTAATACTTATTACACTGACTTGATTGGTTTCATCAAAACTGTTCAAACGGCGTCTAAATGGTCAGTAGGTTTACCTTTGAAGAATCGATAATTGGGTCAAGAGATGACCAGGCACACCCCCTCCAATCAGGAACTGATAGAAGTGAGTTACAAAAATAACAAACATTGGATCGATTTTCTATGGAATTAGTTTTTTCCACTTGGTCAAAAGTACTGGACACTAAAAGGTGTTGGTCAAAGTCATCTAGCTAGGTCAAATTATAGATGTTGAAGGTCACTGAGATTAGTCCAGCAAGAGTTATCATAGACATCTAGACTAGACTAGCAAGGATTTACTAGAGATAAGTTCATCTAAAGATGTCATATAAACTAACCCAGCAAGAGAACCAGGCGGTAGGGGCGATCGCAACCCCCCAACTCGGCTGATCCCCCCCCCACCAGAAATCACACAATTCGCATACGAATTTATTAGTTATGTTAATAATATATACTAATTATTTATATTTTCAACCTATTTTTAGATTATCCCCCCCCTCTAGTATGTTAGCCCATTTGGTGGGATGAGGAGGTGGCGATGGCATCAATCCCGCCCCCCACCCCAACCATAAACTTTCAAGTGGGGGGGGGGCGGTCCAATTTATTTGTAGAAATCACAGCTTGTTAACGGAATCAATTAAATATCTATATAATTAAAACTTGTTATTGCTATTTAACCGATCAGTAGTACCGTTGCAAGGGTGAGCAATTGGATGGTTGAAAATAAGCTCAAGATGAACGAAGATAAGATAGAAATAATAAAGATTGGCACTCGGAACAACGTCTCGAAATTTGAAAGCACAGATTCTCTTTTTATCACGAACTGCCAGGTTCCTTATGTCCATGTAGTGCGGAATCTTGGAGTTTTCTTCGACTCATCATTATCTTTCGACCCACACATAAGTCAGCTAACCCTGCAAGAGATATCTTATAAACTAACCCAGCAAGAGATATCATATAAACTAATCCAGCAAGAGGTATCATATAAACTAACCCAGCAAGAGATATCATTTAAACTAACCCAGCAAGAGATATCATATAAACTAACCCAGCAAGAGGTATCATATAAACTAACCCAGCAAGAGATATCATATAAACTAATCCAGCAAGAGATATCATATAAACTAACCCAGCAAGAGATATCATATAAACTAACCCAGCAAAAGATATCATATAAACTAACCCAGCAAGAGATATCAAATAAACTAACCCAGCAAGAGATATCATATAAACTAACCCAGCAAGAGGTATCATATAAACTAACCCAGCAAGAGATATCATATAAACTAATCCAGCAAGAGATATCATATAAACTAACCCAGCAAGAGATATCAATTAAACTAACCCAGCAAGAGATATCATATAAACTAACCCAGCAAGAGGTATCATATAAACTAACCCAGCAAGAGATATCATATAAACTAATCCAGCAAGAGATATCATATAAACTAACCCAGCAAGAGATATCATATAAACTAACCCAGCAAAAGATATCATATAAACTAACCCAGCAAGAGATATCAAATAAACTAACCCAGCAA
>JAZGLO010004339.1:0-21414 GCA_036873155.1 Biomphalaria sudanica
TTTTTTTTCTATAGCATCCTCCCAATAGCACCCTCCCATAGTATCCTCCCAATAGTATCCTCCCAATAGCATCATCCCAATAGCATTTTCCCAATAAGCCAACTACTTTTCCTTTCTTTTCCTGTCACGTGTTATGCACTTTTAGGTGAAACCAATTCAGCCGTTGACAAGATCTGATAGTAAATGGAGGTCTAGCTGTTGTGCTCTACATTGGCACCATCACATCCAGGCCTTGTATCAAGGACTGCTGGGGGATTAACTTATTCACGGCTACGAGTAAATACAATAGAATGGCAATATGATATCAGGGGGGCGCTTCATATAGCTGGGACATTTAGCAGAGGACTTGGGGGTGTTATTATAGAGGAATGATATTTATGGTATCAGTAGAAGTGACTTTAAAAAAAAAAGATATATTGCGAAGATGGTGATATGACAGGCCTGAAATATGAGAAAAGTGGGGACATATTTTTGAGGGGATAGTTTTGAGAGATAGGACTGCTTTGGGAGAAATGCAATTAACTAATTGGAAGCAATAAAAAAGTCAACAACACAATTTCATTTAATATCTGTATCATTCCCAAATAATAGCGTGATCTTTCCATCGACAGTGGTACATGGAACAGTCATATTTGCTGAAAACAAAATCTAATCTAGTCAGGCAGTATTGTGTCACGTGGCTTCGGACATTTTCATACAATACTATAAATAGTTAGCTTTTTTGTGTACCCGGTGTACAAAATAAAGCTATGCTTTTTTTTTTAAAGTTTATGTTAATTTTTGGGCACTTTTTAGCCCCACAGAATAGAATGTTCTAAGCTCTGCCATTTGTAGCACAAAATCATTTGAACATGAAGGAAGTATTTAGACTTTCACTCGTGGCGCAACTTCAAACTTATTTAAAACTTATTTAAAAACAAAAGGTTAATACCAGGATATAGTTAGTATTTTTAAAAATATAGAGGTAGTCCCATAGTGCGTCCTATTACGAAATGCAAACTAGTATTTCTTCTCAATTATAATTGGCCACATTGAGGTGAAATTAACCGTCCTTGACTTTGTTTAGTTCATTGTATAGATTCATACAATCATTTTAATGTTTATCTCCCTTGCTTTATTTCGTTAATAATAATTTTCATTATATAATTTTGTTAGTGATTATTTCCATTGTACTTACGTATGATACAGAGCCCTTTAATGCCTATCCCTCCAAACCGTTCGCAATAGATAGCTACAGCTCTGTCTGATGAGCCAATTCCTTTGGCAACGCAGAACTTTTCATAGCGCAGCCAGCCTTCAGGGCACAACCTTTTGTCGTTCTCTGTGGCGTCTTGAATGGGTGAGGACACTGGGGAAAAGAGAGTATGGAAATTATGACAGAAACAAAGAGATCATTTAGCACTGACTTAGAGAATTGGCTGGCATATAAAATTAATAATTTCATTGAGTCACACACACACAGAGAATCGTGATAAATGTACAGGTCCGTAATAAACATTCCTTGAATAAACAGGACAGAAAGCCTTCAGAAAGTAAGATTAAAAAAAAAAAATGACGGCCGTGCGCATATAGCAAGTGAATTAAATTCACTATAAGAAGTGAATACATTATTGCGTGGCATTTTAATGTTTTATTCATAAAGAAGTGACCAGGTCTCGCGCAAATAGTCGAGAAACAATTGGTTGATCTGTGGACGTTTAAAGACGTGGGACATATAGTCTTTATTCATTTATTAACCTTTAATAGCAACACATACTCTATACCAGGGGCGTAGTGAGCAAAACGTGCGTCGGGGCAACTACGCCCAGCCCTCCCCTCATTTTCCATGACCATCACATAGAAATATTGGCTGAGTGTGGAGCCGCCCCTTTTTCGAGATGATATTATTATCTAGAAAAAAACAATTCTTTCGTTTAATAAAACGTTGACTCTAAACAATTAAAAAGCGTCTTCAAAAGTCTTACAAAGAAGTGTGAAATTGATACAAAGAAATGAGATCTACATCTAGATCTGAATAATTCACTTAACTCCTGTTCAGTGTGACATGTGTAACCTATCTATTACAGCCACGATTTGATTGACATGACCAGGCCACTTCTTTGTTATACATGCGTATTTCTTTTCTGCTGTCATATTTTTGTTCATTTCAATCAATCCTGTTGAATTTCTCTAGCAATTTTTAGATCTCAATATTTCCTGTAAGCTTGAGCTAATATTCTTCGTTAATTTTTTTTTTCTTTTGCATTTGAAATGTATTTTTTCCCCTAATGTACATTAGCTAGTGATGTCTCATCATTCCCAGTTGTCTTGTTTCCCTCAATGTCGATTAAATTACTGATTCTTACATAATGGTTCTATTCTATGTATTTCCATATGGTTGACATCATCAAGAAACTAAGGTTCTGTTATTTATTTGTGTACTTTTGTATCTGTCATTCCTTACCTAAATATACATATTTCAGATTTATTTCAGACCCGAATATATTTTCCCCTCGGCTACTCTCTGTAGAGTACTATTCGCTGAAACAAAACAGCTCGTGTCGTTAGGTGTGGAAAACAAAAGAGAACAGAATTAGTATGAATCGAACCTTTGTTATTGACATTTATTATTATTATTATTGACAGGATCACAACAGAAATTGAGTCCTGCTGACCAACGTAAAAAAACACCCAAAAAAACTCAAACTAAAGCTGTAGGGCCATATCACGAGGTCCTAAGAGCTCGAAAAGACCTTTCTGCAGTAAACAGTAAGCTACCCAGTGTACTCAGGAAAAGAAGAAGAGGCAGACAGAGAAAGCGATGGAAAAACAACATCAAAGGATGGGTTGTCTAGACAGAGAGATATAGATAGATAGATAGATAGATAGATTAGAGAGAGAGAGAGAGAGAGAGAGAGAGAGAGAGAGAGAGAGAGACGGTCAGCAGACTAAGGGATATGTGACTTTACCTCTTTCCCTTCAATCAGCCTCTCCCCCCCCCCAAGCAACCCCCTTTTTTAATAGTTATTGTTCCCTGGATCTCCTCTTTGTTTTAAAAAAGTTTTAATTGTACACAAAGTTTACCTGTCATCGATAAAGTCATATGTATTCCTAACCATATTCTTCTTTCCAATAGTTAAATCAAGTCAAATACAAAAAAAAAAAAAACACAACAACTTTGTATTAAGTCTAATTACATGAATAAGTTTGGATCAGTCATGCAATTAAATTTGTAATAGATTTAGACCAACAACAATACATCTGCGATTAGGAATATATTTTTTAAATTATTGTTTTTGTTTTGCGCAATGTCATGCTTTTACCTTTCTTGATACGATATGATCCTATCGCTTGTCAGAAAGAAGGGCTATCCGTGTGAAGGTTGCCGTGATAGTTTTTTAAATGGATTTTATATTTTTAAAAAGCTGTAAGAGTTGAATTCGAACTCGAGAGCTCAAGCCTCCTCAAGCCAACATACTAACCACTGTGCCAGCAAAAGGCATATGAAAATAGAAGGTTTTGAATTTATTACATTCGCTTAATAGGATTGTTTTTTCTCGGACCGGGTTGGGGGAGCTGTGTATAAAGTGTTCCATTTTGTTTTTAAATCGAACATTCATTAGTTATTAAGAGCAAACTAGTGTCTCTATAAGATGTATAAAGTTACTATAAAGTTGTTTTGTTTTAAAAATGTTATTCTTGTTCTGTGTTCCATCCAAACTTGTTCATCTGGTTCACGAAATATATTTTTTTTATTTTGATTCATCTCTCCTCCCTGCCCTGCCCTGCCCAGTGTATATTTCAAGATGAAGGCTACTTGTGTCTGTAATGTCATTATAGCTCCATGCATACGTAATTAAACAATCAAAACAGACGCATTTGTATCAGGATTTGGTATTAAGTTAAACACACACACACACACACACACACACACCTCCTTTAATTAGATTTTAAAACTACATGATGTATTGTTTCTATCGACACGAGCTACGGAATAGCGAGAGAGGATATTGAAACATTACTGCTCAGTCGGCGCGCAATAGTTAACATTTAAAAAACAACAACAAAAATAACTATATTTCACTCAAAAATAGACACGACAATAAACTTTGACCTTATGTAAAAACAATAGGTCAGATCGTGATATCAAGCAGTAATCAAGAGTTTAGACTAGTGTTGACATTTGAATAAAGTTTACTATATATTAAACTAGCATTCAACACCAGCTCCGCCCGTTTATTTGTTCGCAGTGTATATAATTATTTCTTATCCACTTTTAATAAAATCACAGGACCATCCCAATTTTATGGTTAAATTTCATCTTTCACATTTCCCCTCTCTCCCACATAGTTTTCTGTCAGGAATCCACCTTTTTTATTCATTTCCAATGAAATGGCCCGGATTTCATCTCTTCCCAAATGGCTTTTAAATTCTAGTATTTGAAGTTACATTCAATGGTAACGGCCCACTCAGGGCAGGCCTTAGGCCACTGCAACCTATGCGATCGCAGTGGGCCCCGCACTTTCATAATTACCGCGCAATATATAGGTGTCTGTGGCATTTTACGTCTCGAGAGACGATCTTTACCCTTTGCAACTTCTTGTGTGACTAAAGAGGCCAATCCTTGATACACAGCTGCGATCGCAGGTTGGGCATATATAATCACCAGGCGCCGTTGCATTTTCATCCTTCCTTCTGCTTCTGTTGTGTATGACATCTGCAATCTTTCACCCTTCCTTTATGCTCTCTCTCCATGAGGATCTGTCCAGTGCCACCTCTTCCCAGTTGCCATTGTCGATTTTGAAGAGCTTCATGTCGCGTTTGCATACATCCGTATAACGTAAAAGTGGGCGACCAGCGGCTCTCCTGCCTTCTATTAGATCGCCATACAGGATGTCCCGTGGAAGTCGACCTTCTGGCATTCTACGAACGTGGCCAAGCCAGCCAAGGCGTCTGCTGCTGATACCAGAGCGGATGTCCTGGCACCCTGCTCTTTGCAGCACTTCCTCATTGGTTATCTTATCTTGCCACCTTATTTTAAAGATCCGCCTTAGGCATCGGAGGTGGAAAACATTCAACTTTTTTTCCTGCCATGAGTAGGCTGACCATGTTTCACTTCCGTACAGTAAGGTGCTCAACACACAGGTCCGGTAGACTAGGGCTTTAGTACTGCTAGTCAGCAATATGTTGTCCCAAACTCTTTTCTGCAGCCGTGACATGGTGGCCATTGCCTTGGCTATCCTGTTGTTTATGTCTTTACCCAGTAGAGTGTTGTTGGATATGATGGAGCCAAGGTAACAAAAGTGATCAACAATTTCTAGTGGTTGGCCATTAATGCTTACTTGAGGTGCAGTGTTTGTGTTTTGGACAAGTATCTTAGTCTTGCTTTGACTGATGTTTAAGCCGAACTTCTGGCAAGCAGCAGATAATTTGTCAACCAGGCACTGTAGCTGAATATCAGAATCAGCCACAATAGCTGCATCATCAGCATACAGGAGTTCCCTGACGAGTAGCTTTCTAACCTTGGTTTTTGCCCGCAGCCTTGATACATTAAATAGTTTTCCAGAGGATCTTGTATGGAGAAACACACCTTCGTTTATGTCGTTGTACGCATAATGCAGTAGACAGGAGAAGAATATGCCAAACAGAGTAGGTGCGAGCACACATCCCTGCTTGACACCACTGCAAACCTCAAAAGGTGCTGATTGGGCTCCATTGAATTTGACAGTACATTTAGTTTCCTCGTGAAAACACTCAATGAACTTCAGTAGTTTGGGGGGGGGGCAACCTATTTTCCTCAGGAGTTTGAAAAGGCCACTTCTGCTGACCATGTCAAAAGCTTTAGTCAGATCAACAAAAAACGATGTAAAGGGGTCTGTCTCTCTCTCTGAATTTCTCCTGCAGTAGTCGTAGAGAAGATATCATGTCTATCTACCACTCCTGAATCCACACTGAGACTCTGGGTAGACTCTAGAAGCTATCACTTGCAGCCTGGATAGTGCCACTCTAGCAAAGATCTTGCCCACTATACTGAGGAGAGAGATACCCCTGTAATTGTTGCAGTCACTCCGATCCCCTTTGTTCTTGTATATTGTGACTATAGTTGCGTCACGCATGTCCTGTGTCCTTTTTGAGCGTGGGTGCTACCAAGAGACTTTATGGCATTCCTTGCCAGAGAAGAATGTATTTGTTACACACAGTTCATGAGAGCTACAGAACAGTAGCCTTTGGCCATTGTCATTGATTTTGCCAACACCATGAGGTCCCAAGCATTGTGGCCATGCATCATTTCCATCACCAACACGGGCATTAAAGTCTCCATTTATATAGACGTACTCGGATTTTGGAATACTTTTAATTACGTCCTCTAGAGCTTGAAAGAATCTGTCTTTGTCCTCTTCCGGTGCAGCAAGGGTTGGTGAGTAAGCACAGATTATATTAACTTTGCATTGCGGTGATGCAAACTTCACCCTGAACTCGTCATCGACATGCGTCAAACAGCTATCATCGACAGAGAACTCAGCAGACTAAACATTGATGTACATTATTAAATAAAACCATTATAACTTATATATAATAACATGGTTTCCGCGGCCTCCTGATTTTATTGGGCATACTGGAAATCTGAAACTGCAAAATATACACGAAAAAGTCTAGGATATCTCCTGAAATTAATAAAATCTCCCGAAAACTCATAGAAATCTCTTGAAAAATAGACAAATTTGTCATCTTGGGGTGCCAATCGTATGCGCGATAAAAAAAAAAGACGGCATGGTCAGCTTATACTTAAAAAACATTTATTGCAAAGAAACGAATGCATTTTGTATAAACAAAATCTAAATATTGTAATTATCATTATTCCTACCCAGTCTGGACCCCGCGCAATCCATATCGCATAGGGTCCCGCAATGGTTAGGGCCGGCCATGGGCCCACTTTATCTCTTCATTTACTTACTTTTAACACATCGTTTGGTATACTGTCATACCAGACCCGAACCCAGCCCTTGTAATCTTTCCGGCGTTTTTGAGCTAGGCTGTATAAATGTTTCATTCTGATGGACCACCCGAAAGATGTACAAATATTTGAGGCCATGGTGTGCCAATTAATATTTCAATGACTATCTCTTCCACTACCCTCTTCCTCTACCCTCTTCATCTCCCTCTTCCTCTACCCTCTCCCCTCTTCCTCTCCAGTCTTCCTCTCCCCTCTTCCTCTCCCCTTTTCCTCTCCCCTCTTCCTCTCCCTCTCCCTCTCCCATCTCCCTCTCCCCTCTTCCTCTCCCCTCTTCTTCTCCCCTCTCCCTCTCCCATCTTCCTCTCCCCTCTTCCTCTCCCTCTCCCCTCTTCCTCTCCCCTCTTCCTCTCCCTCTTCCTATCCCATCTTACTCTCCCCTCTTCCTCTCCCCTCTTCCTCTCCCATCTCCCTCTAACTCTTCCTCTTCCCTCTTCCTCTCCCATCTCTCTCTCCCCTCTTCCTCTCCCCTCTCCCTCTTCCCTTTTCCTCTACCCTCTTGCTCCACCCTCTTCCTCTCCCCTCTTCCTCTCCCTCTCTCCTCTTCCTCTCCCCTCTTCCTCTTCCCTCTCCCTCTAGCCTCTCCCCTCTTCCTCTCCCTCTTCCCTCTCTCCTCTTCCTCTCCCCTCTTCCTCTTCCCTCTCCCTCTTCCTCCACCCTCTTCCTCTTCCCTCTCCCCTCTTCCTCCACACTCTTCCTTTCCCCTCTTCCTCCACCCTCTTCCTCTACCCTCTTCCCTCTACCCTCTTCCGTAACCCTCTCCCTCTACCCTCTGCCTCTACCTCTCTCCCCTCTTCCTCTCCCCTCTCCCTCTACCCTCTCACTTCTCCACTCTCCCTCTACCCTCCCTCTCCCCTCTCCCTCTCCCCTCTTCCTCTCCCTCTCCCCCCTCTCTCTCCCCTCTTCCTCTTCCCTCTCCCTCTTCCTCCACCCTCTTCCTCTTCCCTCTCCCCTCTTCCTCCACCCTCTTCCTTTCCCCTCTTCCTCCACCCTCTTCCTCTACGCTCTTCCCTCTACCCTCTTCCTCTACCCTCTCCACTCTCCCTCTCCCTCTCCCCTCTTCCTCTCCCTCTTCCTCTACTCTCTCCCTCTCCCCTCTCCATATACCCTCTTCCTCTACCCTCTCCCTCTACTCTCTCCCTCTACCCTCTTCCTCCACCCTCTTCCTCTCCCCTCTTCCTCTCTCCTCTTCCTCTCCCCTCTTCCTCTTCCCTCTCCCTCTAGCCTCTCCCCTCTCCCTCTTCCCTCTCTCCTCTTCCTCTCCCCTCTTCCTCTTCCCTCTTCCTCTCTCCTCTTCCTCTTCCCTCTCCCTCCACCCTCTTCCTCTTCCCTCTCCCCTCTTCCTCCACCCTCTTCCTTTCCCCTCTTCCTCCACCCTCTTCCTCTACCCTCTTCCTCTACCCTCTTCCGTAACACTCTCCCTCTACCCTCTGCCTCTACCTCTAGCCTCTCCCTCTCCCCTCTCACTTCTCCACTCTCCCTCTACCCTCTCCCCTCTCTCTCTCCCCTCTTCCTCTCCCCCCTTCCTCTCCCCCTCTCTCTCCCCTCTCCCTCTTCCTCTTCCCTCTCCCCTCTTCCTCCACCCTCTTCCTTTCCCCTCTTCCTCCACCCTCTTCCTCTACGCTCTTCCCTCTACCCTCTTCCGTAACCCTCTCCCTCTACCCTCTTCCTCTCCCCTCTTCCTCTACTCTCTCCCTCTACCCTCTCCCTCTCCCCCTCTACTCTCTCCCTCTCCCCTCTCTCTCTACCCTCTCCCCTCTTCCTCTACTCTCTCCCTCTCCCCTCTCCCCTCTCCCTCTTCCCTATCCCCTCTTCCTCTACTCTCTCCCTCTACCCTCTACCCTCTCCCTCTACTCTCTCCCTCTCCCCTCTCCCCTCTCCCTCTACCCTCTCACTCTCCCCTCTTCCTCTACCCATCCTAACCTAGACCTCAATACTTTAGAATAATAACGTAGATATAAAAAACCCACCCACCAAAAAATAATCTCTGATTACAAAAAAGAAAAGATTCAGAGTGACTTACTATCCGCATCACATTGGAGGACGAAAAAGGTTCCGAAAGATTGTGATTGCCGGATATGGTAAGGGATATAAGCACACTCCACTTCTTATAGAATGCTTCCTAACGGCATACGTCTCTAATCGCCTCCGACAACCAGTCCAACTCCTGGCCTTCACGTGTTTCTCAGATAGTGAGTCCGGCGGAACTGTTCTCACTAACAATAATAGTATTAATAATAATAATAAGACGTTGGATTTTAATTGCCAAATTTACTGTTTATTGAAAAAAGACAAGATTACAAAGAAAGTTTATGTTATCACACAAACTCAGAGGTGGCCTCATCAGATCCGCCAGTAGGATTTCAAATAATCATTTGGCTTTACTTTTTACTTAAAAAAACAAACAAACCATACCCACTGAATAACCTGTAATCTATAAAGAGACTTTAAGCAAGAGAACTAAATGTGATATCAGAAGAGCGATTTTAGATCATCGTTTGGTATTTTTGTTTCAATTTGTACAAAATGGACACAGCACATTATCGAACATGAGATTTTACTTATAGTACATTTCTTTGGTTGTTGATTAAAAGGAGAAATTATCTTTTCATAATCTTCTCGTATTCTTAAAAATCTAATTGTGATAAGTGATAAACAGACAAAGCTAATAGTGGGCCGTTGAAGGATCGGGATGACTCAATACAGCGCCCTGTGCACACAGCAGGCTCACCACTGCACAAAGAACTATAAGTTTTGGAAAATATATTCTTTCGTGCATTACGGATTGTTTGAACGATCGAGGCAGACAGTTGAGAAACAGAACTAGAGCTTTTTTTGATCCGCCTAGAGTTATAGAAGGAAACATCGCCATTGGACGGTACATAATATTAATAATAATAAACGTATTTATAAAGCGCTGTTAACCAACAAAATGTAGGCTCAAGGCGCTGTGATAACATTACAAACACAAAACACGAGAGCTAAAATGACAAAGTAATCTAAAAAAGTTTTAAACTGGTAGTCTTGATGTTCTTCTTGAAAGTAGTGTAGCATGTTGTCTGTCTGAGATCAATGAGGAGTGAGTTCCAAACCTTTGGTCCGTGCACTGAAACAGCCCGCAGACCGTAGCTTTTGAGGGAGAAACGCGGCACCACTAGAAGCGTTGAGTCCATTGAGCTCAGAGTTTTCTGATAAGAATCAATGTTGTTCTCTGTGTCTGATCAGAACATTGTGGGTGGAAAGGTCGTTCTGGTGAAGGAAAACATTCCTGTATGTTTGTGAAGGGCAACAGTTCTTGAGACAACCACCAGAGACAGCGACACGGACTGTGAACTTCTAGTAGCGGTCTTAGAAGCGACAGAGGTGGTGACAGTGAACTGTGTAGGGCAGTGAAAACAGAGGCGGTGACAGTGAACTGAGTAGGGCAGTGAAAACAGAGGCGGTGACAGTGAACCTAGTAGGGCAGTGAAAACAGAGGCGGTAACAGTGAACCTAGTAGGGCAGTGAAAACAGAGGCGGTAACAGTGAACCTAGTAGGGCAGTGAAAACAGAGGCGGTGACAGTGAACCTAGTAGGACAGTGAAAACAGAGGCGGTGACAGTGAACCTAGTAGGACAGTGAAAACAGAGGCGGTGACAGTGAACCTAGTAGGACAGTGAAAACAGAGGCGGTGACAGTGAACCTATTAGGACAGTGAAAACAGAGGCGGTGACAGTGAACCTAGTAGGACAGTGAAAACAGAGGCGGTGACAGTGAACCTAGTAGGACAGTGAAAACAGAGGCGGTGACAGTGAACCTACTAAGACAGTGAAAACAGAGGCGGTGACAGTGAACCTAGTAAGACAGTGAAAACAGAGGCGGTGACAGTGAACCTAGTAGGACAGTGAAAACAGAGGCGGTGACAGTGAACCTAGTAGGACAGTGAAAACAGAGGCGGTGACAGTGAACCTACTAAGACAGTGAAAACAGAGGCGGTGACAGTGAACCTAGTAAGACAGTGAA
Source organism: Biomphalaria sudanica (assembly GCA_036873155.1). Classification (NCBI taxonomy): domain Eukaryota; kingdom Metazoa; phylum Mollusca; class Gastropoda; family Planorbidae; genus Biomphalaria; species Biomphalaria sudanica. The sequence continues at coordinate 10,994 of JAZGLO010004339.1, forward strand.
AACAGAGGCGGAGACAGTGAACTGAGTAGGGCAGTGAAAACAGAGGCCAATACAGCGATCGATGAACATTGAAGGCCAGTGTAAGAAGAACTGATAACCCAAACTGTTATATGTGTGCATTGTGTGATCGTCTCACATCTCATGCACTAGATATCATTCATCGTTGCCTTGATAGTTACTTTTCTTATATTCATGACAATCTCAACAGATTGTAGTTGAACAATTTTGTTTTATTTTAAGTTTTGTTGCAATGGAAGACAAATACAAATGTTGAACCAGCACTGAGTTGAATGTTTACTCTACGGACCAAATCTTTTAGCCCCATGATTTGTTCTTCACGACAAATAGTGTTGATACAAGAGATGCTTGGCTCAGTTGACAGATAGGCTAATCTCGAAACATAATCCAATCCAATTGTGTTTTCTTTCTAATTCTATTTTACACCCTAGTGTTCCATTAAGCTCACAGATAGCGTTTAGTGCCTGCAAGTTTTAAATGTCTCGTTTCTATCTTGTATACAATATCAAGATAGCCTTGACATTTAGTCTGGACAGGAGCCCCTCCCTACCCTTTATTTGTCTACATAAAACTAAATGATTTAGTGCTAAACCTTTTTTGTTGTTTTTGTTTGGAAGTTGAATTGAAAGAGTGACATTGGGGTTAGAGGCTAGCACGGCACAGGCTGTTGGATAGTATACATTTGTTTTTAATCAACCTAATGATGTCACTGGTGTCAGACTGGATTGACCATATAGCTACGTGTAGAATGTCTGTAATCTATAACGATCATTCTCTTTAGGGATGATTTCCATAAACGGAGTTCCCGGTCCGGTGTATAGGGTAACGAAAGTTTGGATATATTTTTAACAAATGAATAATTATTATTGTTACTTTTTGACCAATGCACAATAAATGTCTAGGCTCCTCTGCTTGTGGTACAAATTAATTTAGTGCTATTTAGCTGAAAAAAAAAGTAATCTGATAAAATAGTGTCCATGACAGTTTTTGTTTAGTATCAATTTGAACATCTCTTCCAATCTTATCTTTACACTTCGGAAGGTGTTTTTATATATCCACTCACTCTGTCTGTTTGTCTGTCTGTCTCTCTGCCTAGTACAATTTTATGTACACGTAATTTCTCCCACACACGTCCTCGGATCAAGTTGAAATTTTGCACAGTTTTGAACTTGACAAAACAAGAATCAATAAAATAATTAACCAATTAGTCAATTAAATACTGGTAATTAATTATTTTGTTTGGTATCGAAAAGGAAAGAAAAAAAGTACTTCAATGATGTGGTGGTTTAAGTTGAATTAGTTACCTTTATACTTTGTGTAGAGAATTTAAAGTTTGAAACTAACAAAAGATAACTATGAAACCTTCTACTTTCATAAGAACCTCGCTGGCACAATGGTAAGTGTATTGGCTTGAGGAGGCTTGACCCCCTCAAGTTTAAATCTTAGCTTAACTACTAATTTTTGTTTCCCAACGCTTATATCAAATCGCTCTGTCTGTCTGTCTGTTATAAAGTTTGTACTCACCCACACCCAATTTCGATTCAAGTTAAAATTTGGCACAATTATATTTAGTACCTGACAAAACAAGAATAAATAAGAAAAATATTAACCAATTAATTAATTAATTGTAATTATTTTGTTTGGTATCGAACAAAGGAAAGAAATCGTATTTAACAAATGTGGTAGTATAAATTGAATTAGTCCCCTTGAGGAGGATTTAGCCCATAGTTTGAATTAAAGTCGTACAACTTATTTTTTAAATCACGTCACCATTCAGTTAACCCCTTCTCCTCTTCCCTACCACAACTGGCCCAGACAAGTGATAGCATCACATCGCAGGGAGAAAGCGTCAAGACTAAAAAAAAAACACAACCCTTTCAGACACAGCGCAGATGATGTAAAGATCATCTCTTTCTATGGCTGACAGTTTACAGGATGTCATGTGGCCAGCACAACTACCAACCACATTATGTACCAATTAGACTTGGATTAATTCAATGTCCTGAAATTCCGAAATCACAGTCTTCATCGAGATTCGAGTCCGAGATCCTCTACTCAGAGGTAGACCCTCGGTTCGGAGGCACCAGCAGGCCCCTAAAAAAGAAACAACACAACTCTGTTGTAGTGGAGATTTGAACTCGAGCCCCTTGATAGACAGCCAAGCGGTTTCACCCCTCAGGAACACAGCCCCATACGTAAAGACTAATCTAAAAATGTGCATTTTACTTTTCATTTAACTCACCATTCCCAAACGGTACATTTCTATTCTACGTTATTGGCACCACTCCAAATTTAAAGCTTATATCAACTCACTCTGTCTGTGTGGTAAAAAGTTTGTACACGTTATTTCTCCCACACCAAATCTCAAATAAAACTGAAATTTTGCACAATTATTTCTTGTGCCTGTCGACACAAGAATTTGAAAAAACTAACCAATAAGTTATTTAACTAATTAACTAATTTTTTTTGTTTTGTATCTGAAATAAGGAGAAGAAATTGTACTTTACTGAAGAGTTGGTATAAGCTGCACAAGTTCCTCTTATAGGTTGCCGCTTTAAAGTAATTTTGTCACAAACAATACAATCTTGTATTTTCATTGGCACCTCACACGTCGGCTTGAGGAGGCAAGCGCCATAACTTCGTATTCAGGTCGTCCCCCTTTTTAGTCAAATAAATTCTTTAAAATAGCGAATAACAATGCACGCAGAGAGCCTTTTGTTTTCCCTCCCAATGTTTCCAACTGGTTCAAGTGCTAGGATCCTAGCGTAGTGGGAAAGCTCAAAGCATGAAATAGCGTTCAACAAATACAATTGATAAAAATAGTTATAATCGCACAGGCTTATTATTACTACTCTAGATCTATAACAAATTTAATTTCATGACTGCTCCAAACTAATTGATCCAAACTAATTGATCCAAACTAATTGATCCAAACTAATTGATAAGCTTTGTTGTTCTTGTTTTTTTTAAAAGTATTTTTGTTTTGTTTTTCTACTTTTGTTTTGCCCCATTCCCAAATAGTGCGGTTGTATTGAAAGTTTTTCTACCCCAGTCTTAAAGCCGACTGTCCCCCACTACAGTTTATGTTGATGACTACACAAGTTGTGGTGAGACGGTACCTCTATAAATCTGGCGGACAGGGAAAGATGGTGAAGGAGATAAGCACCACTTGGTGGTAGCCACAAGATGGTCATTGTCACGTCCTTGCCATAAGAAGTCTCACGTGGACACTAAGGAGGACAATCAGGTGTCCGGGATCTTTTCTCCTGACATAAGCCATTCTTTTCATTGTATGCTCAGCATAGTGAAGAAAAGTGTGTGTGTGTGTGTGAGAGAGAGAGTGAGTGTGAATGATAGGACTAAAAGAAGAGTTTAATGTCTAGAAACCGTAATACACTAGTAACAAACAAACGCATAAACAGAGGGTTGCTTATATAAATACAGTAATACTTCGATGTGATAAAAGACAAGAGAGGAGAGTTAGGCAATCTGAAACAGCCAAGACAAAGAAGATATTGCAAAACAAACATTGTACAATTATTCTTAATAAAGTGAAAGTCTAGTCTTACGAAAGGGAAGTTAGCTTACATAACGCATTGTTGTTTTTTCCCTTCCACTCGACCTTTATTTAGGTCACCTTGACATATCTATACATAAATATATATATCAACCGTTCATTGAGTTGCTTTCTAATCTCATTGTTAGACATTGGAACCTGGCCTCAACTTTGTATCACAACAACATTCTTAAGCTACGATAAAAATAACTCAACCCTGGCCACCAATTCTTTATCGATGTCCAGATTCAAAAGTGTCCATTTCAGTTCTCTTGACTACAGTTACAGTCTGAATGAAATATCAAAGTTACAGTTTCTAGAGATGGCGTTACCAACCAGACCACTTTCGTAATGTCCAAAGACAGTGTATACAAAATCTATATTGTGAAATGCTCGCCCTGAGCTATATCTAGGTTTACGTTTAACAGTTAGAATTACTCTAGTAGTCTGAACCCATAACGAGAAAAACCCATCTTGAATAGAAAGGTGTTTGAATACTTGAAGCTGAAGACTGAACATACTATTTAGCTAAAGAACTGTTAGGACTGGACAATGTTATTTTAATGTCAAGTGGTTCAAAGCTCTAGAATCTCGATGTCAATGGAGCCTGGTCAGAAGCACAAGTTACAAGATTGATAAATGGTAAAATAAAAACCTTCTATCCGTCCATCCATCCATCTTTCCGTCCATACACAAGGAAAGCTAAGCGTGCTAAAAATTGAATATTTAATCATTTAAATTTTGTAATTACTTTAATATAAATATAAATAAAGCTTATATAATGTTGCATGTACACATGTAAGACAGGCAACACACTAAGTACACATGTAAGGCAGGCAACACACTAAGTACACATGTAAGACAGGCAACACACTAAGTACTCGTGAAAGGCAGGCAACACACTAAGTACTCGTGTAAGGCAGGCAACACACTAAGTACACATGTAAGGCAGGCAACACACTAAGTACACATGTAAGGCAGGCAACACACTAAGTACTCGTGTAAGGCAGGCAACACACTAAGTACACATGTAAGGCAGGCAACACACTAAGTACACATGTAAGACAGGCAACACACTAAGTACACATGTAAGGCAGGAACACACTAAGTACACATGTAAGGCAGGCAACACACTAAGTACTCATGTAAGGCAGGCAACACACTAAGTACACATGTAAGGCAGGCAACACACTAAGTACACATGTAATACAGGCAACACACTAAGTACACATGTAAGACAGGCAACACACTAAGTACACATGTAAGACAGGCAACACAATAAGTACACATGTAAGGCAGGCAACACACTAAGTACACATGTAAGGCAGGCAACACACTAAGTACTCGTGAAAGGCAGGCAACACACTAAGTACTCGTGTAAGGCAGGCAACACACTAAGTACACATGTAAGGCAGGCAACACACTAAGTACACATGTAAGGCAGGCAACACACTAAGTACTCGTGTAAGGCAGGCAACACACTAAGTACACATGTAAGGCAGGCAACACACTAAGTACACATGTAAGACAGGCAACACACTAAGTACACATGTAAGGCAGGAACACACTAAGTACACATGTAAGGCAGGCAACACACTAAGTACTCATGTAAGGCAGGCAACACACTAAGTACACATGTAAGGCAGGCAACACACTAAGTACACATGTAATACAGGCAACACACTAAGTACACATGTAAGACAGGCAACACACTAAGTACACATGTAAGACAGGCAACACAATAAGTACACATGTAAGGCAGGCAACACACTAAGTACACATGTAAGGCATACAACACACTAAGTACTCGTGAAAGGCAGGCAACACACTAGGTACTCGTGTAAGGCAGGCAACACACTAAGTACACATGTAAGGCAGGCAACACACTAAGTACTCGTGTAAGGCAGGCAACACACTAAGTACACATGTAAGGCAGGCAACACACTAATTACACATGTAATACAGGCAACACACTAAGTACACATGTAAGACAGGCAACACACTAAGTACACATGTAAGACAGGCAACACACTAAGTACACATGTAAGGCAGGCAACACACTAAGTACACATGTAAGGCAGGCAACACACTAAGTACTCGTGAAAGGCAGGCAACACACTAAGTACACATGTAAGGCAGGCAACACACTAAGTACTCGTGTAAGGCAGGCAACACACTTAGTACACATGTAAGGCAGGCAACACACTAAGTACACATGTAAGGCAGGCAACACACTAAGTAGTCGTGTAAGGCAGGCAACACACTAAGTACACATGTAAGGCAGGCAACACACTAAGGACACATGTAAGACAGGCAACACACTAAGTACACATGTAAGGCAGGAACACACTAAGTACACATGTAAGGCAGGCAACACACTAAGTACTCGTGTAAGGCAGGCAACACACTAAGTACACATGTAAGGCAGGCAACACACTAAGTACACATGTAAGACAGGCAACACACTAAGTACACATGTAAGACAGGCAACACACTAAGTACACATGTAAGGCAGGCAACACACTAAGTACACATGTAAGGCAGGCAACACACTAAGTACTCGTGAAAGGCAGGCAACACACTAAGTACTCGTGTAAGGCAGGCAACACACTAAGTACACATGTAAAACAGGGAACACACTAAGTACTCGTGTAAGGCAGGCAACACACTAAGTACACATGTAAAACAGGCAACACACTAAGTACACATGTAAGACAGGCAACACACTAAGTACACATGTAAAACAGGCAACACACTAAGTACTCGTGTAAGACAGGCCACACACTAAGTACACATGTAAGGCAGGCAACACACTAAGTACACATGTAAGGCAGGCAATACACTAAGTACACATATAAGACAGGCAATACACTAAGTACTCGTGTAAGGCAGGCAATACACTAAGTACACATATAAGACAGGCAACACACTAAGTACACATCTAAGGCAGGCAATACACTAAGTACACATATAAGACAGGCAACACACTAAGTACACATATAAGACAGGCAACACACTAAGTACACATGTAATGTTATTGGTTAAGCATAGGGATTACTACGATTTCGAGTCACATGCTGAATCTTCCAATATTCTGAATGTGTATTATTCGTTTTAAGTATAGGAACCTGTAGACACTGTTCTAACTGGCAAAGACCACAAAGACAATATCTTAAAGACTTCCCACAAAGCAATGGTGTTGACTAAATGTCTTGAAGACTTCCCACATAGCAATGGTCCCAAATGTCTTGAAGACTTCCCGCAGAGCAATGGTCTTGATTAAATGTCTTGAAGACTTCCCACAGAGCAATGGTCTTAACTAAATGTCTTGAAGACTTCCCACAGAGCAATGGACTTGACTAAATGTCTTAAAGATTTCCCACAGAGCAATGGTTTTAACTAAATGTCTTGAAGACTTCCCACAGAGCAATGGCCTTGACTAAATGTCTTAAAGACTTCCCATAGAGCAATGGTCTTAACTAAATGTCTTGAAGACTTCCCACAGAGCAATGAACTTGACTAAATGTCTTAAAGATTTCCCACAGAGCAATGGTCTTAACTAAATGTCTTGAAGACTTCCCACAGAGCAATGGCCTTGACTAAATGTCTTAAAGACTTCCCACAGAGCAATGGTGTTGACTAAATGTCTTAAAGACTTCCCACAGAGCAATGAACTTGACTAAATGTATTAAAGATTTCCCACAGAGCAATGGTCTTAACTAAATGTCTTAAAGACTTCCCACAGAGCAATGGCCTTGACTAAATGTCTTGAAGACTTCCCACAGAGCAATGGTCTTAACTAAATGTCTTGAAGACTTCCCACAGAGCAATGGTCTTAACTAAATGTCTTGAAGACTTCCCACAGAGCAATGGCCTGCTCACTAAAGTGTCAATAGTGGCTGTTGAGCTCGGTGTCCCAGGACGATTGGTAACTACTTTGTGACTCTCAGTGGAAGACTTTTGATCGTCAGGAGCATTTTTTTCCCGTCCAGCCACAAGGAAAAAAAAGGGGGGGGGGGCGCGATCGTAGATTTCATTGTCACCTTCAGCTTCGCTATGCAGATCAGTTTTAATTAACTAGGACTTGGGACTCAATAGTTTGGAATCCTTCCCGGAACAATATATGATACCAATTACCAAGTAAGTTTTGAACATGACATTTTTGGTTTCAAATACCGTTCATTTTCGGTAAAGACAGTATCTTATGACCTGTCGATTCTACAAGGATATCCTTGTTGTAGGAAGCGACCAATTAACATTGTTTATTTCGTAATTAACCGACATCCAATCGAATTTTATACAAAAACGCCTAGTGGTTTGAGCCAGCGGTTATTTCTACACACAAGAGTCATGGGTCATTTATTTTGTTATAACATACAAGTAACTTTTGAAAAATTGATTTTCGCAATAAAAATTAATAAAGAACTTTTACCTTTGACTTTCGAGGGGGATACGTTACGAGAAATAAAAATGTTCGCGGTATTTAATTTAATATACGTATACTATTTTTGGATTCGAACAGAATCACAAGATATCCCCTAACACTTTAATCTCATAGATAACAGTTAACATGCCCACTGTTTCTGACGTCACAACCTGAAACGGAAACGAGCTATTAGTCTACTACACAGGTTGCGACGTCGCAGGTCAGTGTTGAGGCCTACTCTACCGATTGGTCTAGATTGAACCAGTCAATGTGCCTAGACTGTTATATCGGCCAGTAAGCATCCAAACAGTTTGGCAATGAATTAGTATTTTTTTTTACATACATATACATCTGGTGGCCGTGGAAAAACCCGTATTAGAAAACAAAACAAACATACACACAAAAAACAAACTCGGGAGCATTTTTTTCCTTATTTATTTTGATAACCCGCCGTGGTATGCCCTTCCGCGAAAGTCGGATCTGCGAACGTAAAGGGATAACTGTAGCTCCTATTGCACACATTGTTCTTAAAGAACATCAATTTGGCTTCGGCATTCGGACCGCGCATCGAGAGAGAAGTTTCATAATTAGTGCAAAACGACAAGCCAGGAAAGTTCCATGACCGTCTAAGCAACTATTTGGTTATTGAAAACTAGTCGACCGGCGGCGTAACATACGCCGCTATTTTGCACTGCCGGCCTTAGGCCACTGCAACCTATGCATCCGGAGTGACCCGCGCTAATTCTAGGTGTATGAATTATTAAATTAAACCATTTTATAACTTATAACAGATTTCCATCGGCCTCCAGATTTACCAGGAGCTCCTGGAAATCTCCTGAAATTACAAAATATACGAAAAGTCCTGGAAATATCCGGAAATTATTGAAATCTTTAGAAAACTCATACAAAAAATCTCCTGGAATATATAAACAAATTTGTCATTTTGGGGTGCCTTTCAATATGGAAAACCCCAAACCTACGCGCAATAAGTAAAACGGCATTTTGCATTCGAGACTAAAACTACGTGGGGTAGAAATAAAAAAAGAGTGATCTTTCCATGACTTCTTGGTCACAACGGTTAAATCCGGCCCTGCTATTCTGTGATGGATGAATACTACTTCCCCCACACCTTTTTAGCGGCCTCCGAAAGGGGAAAAGACGCTATTAGTTTTGTGCGAGATGTCTGTCCGTCTGTCCGTCCGTCCCGTTTAGATCTCGTAAACTAGAAACGATATTGAAAATCCGACATCACAATATTTTAGACCATTTAAAGTTCTGATGCAACGGCTACTTTTTTATTTCCTGAAAGCGAAAAATCTAATTTTTAAAATCAGTTATGCAAACAGTTTTTTAAAGAGAAAAAGCTAATAGGTATGCATTATAAGTTAGACCTAATTGAAAACGAATAGTAATTTTGTAAACTTCATTTTCTTCTACTTTTTTTTTTTTTTTTTTTTTTTGAGGATTCGAATAAGAGACCGACCCTTTTCGAAACAATTACATTATTTATAAGACTTCAGTTAGGCCAGGAGAGGCGCGGTCGCTGAGCGATAAAGCGCTTGGCTTCCGAACCGAGGGTCCCGGGTTCGATTTCTGGTGAAGACTGGGATTTTCAACTTCGGAATCCTTTGGCGCCTCTGAGTTCACCCAGCTCTAATGGGTACCTGACATTAGTTGGGAAAAAGTAAAGGCGGTTGGTCGTTGTGCTGGCTACATGACACCCTCGTTATCCGTAAGCCACAAAAACAGATGAACTTTACATCATCTGCCCCATAGACCACAAGGTCTGAAAGGGGAACTAGTTCGGCCAGGTTCACATCTAGCTTTGCATTCATTTGCACCTATCCTTTGATGCTGGACCGTTGGGGCACTACACAAGATCTGTTAACCTTCTTTCTCCATTCTTATCTCTCATTTGTCTTTGATATAATTTCATTTGGATGTTCTTGCTGAAAATATTGAAGCCTGCCTGGGTGGACCACTTCGGGGGTCGATTTTGAGTTTGTGTTTCCACACAAACTGTCTTTTGTAACCTTGTTTTTTCTTAGGTTAGTCCGTCCAACTTGAAGTAATAAAAGAGTGATCTTTCGTTTAAGTGGTGTCCAAACTCTTGAGCCATGAAGACAATTATATAAATATAGATTCTCCGGTTTTCCTCCGTAATTAATGGTTACTTTCTGACTCCAGCTTGCTTAGCAGACATTATTATTATCTTGTTTGTCAATTTTCCATACAAAATGTTTCTGAATCATTAATCACGTTTGTTAACCTTAGAAGGCGAAATCTTTCGTGAAGAACAATTACAATACAGAATGTAATTAGCGAAAGGCCAATAGTACTTACCTACGTAAGGTACTATGTTTATCTATCTGGCTAATACTGAACCTATCTGGCTAATACTGAACCTATCTGGCTGATAAT